>JANAVB010022119.1:32500-95784 GCA_029216955.1 Iris pallida
GCTACCAGCTGTCAAGTCGTGGGGGCAATTGAATCTCTGCCACGTGTCTTAATGGTGGACTCTGCCAGAGCCACATGATATCCATGAACCGCATGAGACAGCATCTCAGTGAGCCGCATAGGTATAGTACTTGCGAGCCGCATGGGATAGCTTCTTGGTGAGCCGCAGAAAGATGATTCTTGCCAGTCGCATGAAACTGTTCTTCAATCGAGCCGCATGGGAGTAGCCACGTGGCAATCTTGGATCGTATCAGAGATTTTTTTCTGTTTCCGAAGAGTCTGTCATTATGACAGGACCATCATGACACTTTATGTCAGAGCCGTCAGCTGTCGAATTATGGCAGAGCATTGAATAAGGCCATTACTCGATGGCCAGCTGTACATAGACTCTCCTACCCCGAGCCGCATGAGACTGAGAGTCTCTCTGAACCGCATGGGACTGCTCCTGTATGAGCCGCATGGGGTTCTCCTGTTCCGAGCCGCATAGACCATCATTCTGATATTTTCCATGCTTCTACAAGACCCCCTTCAAAGTTTTTAATTTGCAAAATTGAAATACTTTGAATAAGAAGCATGGATGCATATTCTTCTGGCCGCATATGACACTCTGACCGCATGGATATCTTGGCCGCATAGATTCGTTCGGCCGCAGAGACTTTCAAGCCGCATGGATGGCTTAGCCGCAGGAGATTTTTAAACTACATGGATATCCCAGCCGCATAGTTCCTTACCACGTCATTATGCATGCAAACCTTTTTGGGGTAGGATCCCAAGAGTTTTTGATCTTTAATTCAGCTGGTCTGTATCGATAGCCAAAGAGTCGACTACTTTGTAAGAGGTGTCGGTCTTGGTCCTCTATAAATGGAAGGGTTTTTGGAGGGATTTCTCTCTTGGACTCTTCTTGATTTAAGATTTTTGTCTTGCTTTATTCTTCTGACCGACAGACAACGATGGCACCTAGGGCTTCCAAGACAGTGAAGAAGGCTGTGGCGAAGAGTAGGAAGTCGGCTTCGTCTTCAACTGCCGCACCTCCCGTTCGTCTTGACGTTCATGTTGTCGTCGAAGGTAAGGACTGTGTGGAAGATTGGGTGCTTTGAAACCCTAACAGATGCTGCTCTGCTGCATTACTTCGTACATAATCATTTGATGCGAGCTTTTCAAATTTTGTGGTCCGTATACACGTCCCATAAGCCGCATGGAATATATTCCATGTCCGAGCCGAGGAAAAATTGTCTTTCAACGGGCCGCATGAACCCTTCTGAATATCCTCTGACTGTTTTTATCATTCATCATCACTTCTTTTTCGTCTTTTGGTTCTTGTAGTGTCTCCACCGAATGCTGAGATTGCAGTGGTAGAGGAGCCGCCGCTCCCTGGCATCAATCAGGGGCCTCCCTCTGTTAAGGAGGAGGTGATGAAAGAAGAATCAGCGCCTGAGAGGGACGACATCCTCCCCACTATCGAAACTGCTGAGGGTGGCAGCGCTGGGAATTCTGATTCCCCTATTCTAGACGAGGATCTTCCTCAATTGCATCCTTCATATGTAAGGTGGTTGAAGGAGTTGTATACGCACTTCTGCGGCTTGGGTTTTTTAGGTTTCTCGTAAATGTCTATCTGTAGTCTTTGCTTCGTTTTGCCTTTCTTCTTGTCTGCATGAAGAACTTTCCTGTAATCGCCTAGATGTAACCGATTTCTGAATAAATGGAATATATTTGCTTCACTCTTTTGCTGTGTAATAATTATTCTATTGGGACATTTTGCATGGACCCATTGCCCCTAACGTACCCTGGTTTTGGATACGGGCAACAAGTTGAAGGGAACGAACATACATACTCAGAGGTACTAAGGACGTGGTGAGTATGAGGGTTTCTTCTACGGAGCCTTCCCACTCAGAGGTAATGAGGACATGGCAGGAGTGGGCTCAATGAAGAGGGGGTACATAGAACGACTCAGAGGTAGGAGAACGTGGAAGTTCTATGCGAGGGGGCGGTTTATTTTTGGTGGAAGTAAAAACGGCTCAGAGGTAATGAAGACATGGCCGTTTCGAAAATTTGTGGATCGATTACCCTTTTTGTGTACTGGGAGTGCGGGTAGTGGATCATGAGGGAGGATCTCTTCCAGGAAGAAAGTTCAGAGGTATAATCATACGTGACTTACTATCTAAAAGAGTGACCTTCATGTGAGTTCAGAGGCACCAGCGGGTACATAACTCGGTAATTTAGAATATTGAAAAAGTGTGAGTTCAGCGGCACCAGCGGGTACATGACTCGATAATCCGAAGGGAATATGGAGGTGAGTTCAGCGGTACCAGCCGATACATGACTCGATAATCTGAAATGTTGTGGATGTGAGTTCAGCGGTACGAGCGGGTATATGACTCGATAATCTGGAGAGAATGTCGTTTAGACATAATATTTCTTCAGAAACTTGTCGTTGACGGGCAACATGAGCAAGTCTCCGTTTTGTTTTGCGAGGCGGTAAGCACCGTTGGAGAATGCTGCCTCAATGATAAATGGGCCTTCCCACTTTGGCTGGAATTTGCCGGCGGCACTACAACAGAAATACCTTTTAATGACGGCTAAAAACCGTCATTAATGACAAACCATGACGCTTTTTTTTCCAAGGCAAGCTGATGAAAACGGGTGTTATAAATATTTTTTTAAAGCGTCATAAATAAAAACGTCATGAATATGATGAGTTTCTGCTACACTTATTTTCAGCATAGTTTGAAAGCGTTATGAATAGATAATCTGTATAGACTCAATTCAGCATATTTATAACGCTCAATTCTGCATATTTATATATTACTTTCCAAAAAATTATAGATCAATGCTCAATGTTGCTCAATTCAATTTCAAAACATTCATTTAGAACCATATTCACAAGAAAACATCTAAATGTTATAGAGTACCATTTAATCTATTTACAAATATATACATAAAATATATCACCATCTTCATTACATTTTTTCAAAGTAGGACATCCAAATACATATATTTACAACTACTACTAGTAAGTAGACCCTCAAAACTATTAGTACATTGGCTTCAACTTTGAGCACATCAAAACTGTCGGCATCACGTAGCAAAACCCTGAAAAAGATAAAAAAAAATATTACCAAAAGACCACCTCATGTCTTATAAGAGTTGGTACCAAGTTTCCAACAAGAAACTAGCAATTGAGGATCATGTAATAAAATACTTTCATATACATAATATTCGGTCCGAATGGAAAACAGTTACCTCTGCCCTTCGTTTTTTTATTTTGAGTCTTGAACCACTCTTTACATGGAACTTCATCTGTGCCTTCTGATTATTAACTTGAGAAGTCCCTAATGATTAGACAATTGAAACTATCAGACATAACAAGTTGAACAATAAACTAACAATGTCATACAATATTTAATACATTAGCAAAGTCGCTACTTCAATTTGATCGCATGATGTATAGAATTAGGACAATTTTCATATCATTTCTAGCTACTACTGATAATTTTCATATCATTTCTTGTCCTATCTAGCTACTACTGATCATTTTCATCCCCCACCACTACCCCGCCCATGCCTTCCCCGTTCACCACAATTTTGATACAGCCCCATCTTTTACATTTGAGACAAGATGAAAAACTAGTACAAGTTCCTTATCTTAGAGCTACATTGATTGAGGACTTCATTTTTCACTCTTATTTCCAGGATATCTAGGCTAACATGTTTTATCAATCCCAACATTTACCTTAAACATATTTAAGATATATTGTTTCTTTCTTGCCCATCAATTTAACCAACAAAGTTACCATTTGTCTTATAGTTGTCATGTGAAAATCCCCTTAAACTTCATGGGTATTTGGTCACTGCAGAATACTAGAGAAGCGCTTGTCCACTTCAAAAAAATTAGGTTCCAACTTAAGGCTATTGTAGGATGAGAAAAACGTCTGAGATGGTTTGGAAATGTGCAATACAGGGGGAGATCTAAGTGACCTTGAATTGTGAGTGTAAGAAAAAGAGATGGCTTTTGCTAATATGGAAGAGGACATGACTACTTACCGCAAAGAATAGATGTTACAAGAACCTTTACAGGACAACCAACAGTTTCAAACAATTGAAAAGTCAATGCACTACCAAGCTCTAATGAAGGACAACCAAAGAACCAGAATTTCCCTATTGCATATTAATATGATACCCTTGCTTGTATCATCTTCAATCCCTACTTCAAATTTCAACTCTCTTGCAAGGATGGGTGTTACATCTTGTGGTTTCTTGCTCAATCCGAACACTTAATGTATGAGATAAATTGGAAGTCGGAGTACATATTCTTGAATGTTCACCAACAGGCCAATTTCACTAACGGGCATGCATATAGTACAATACATAATGTTTGAACAATCAGGATACACTTGATCAAACAAAAAGTATTTCAAAAGAGAAAAGTCTAACCTCATGAAGTGTACCATCGCCTCCAACAGCTACAACGGCATTAGCCCCTCCCCTTATTGCCTACATGTGCGAAAATAGTCAAAAACTTATTACTCAGGAAACAGACAAATTGTGTAAAATAAAAAATAAAAAAAAAATTTCTACGAACAACAAATTTATGTACATCCATGCTTCTAACGAAAGTCTGTACCTCCCTTGTTATGTCCACCGCATGATATCGACCCAATGTGATGCTCTGACAAATCTGCTCACAAATTATTCCCACATGTGAATGCCTTACCAGTAAGTATAATTAAGACCTAGGAAGCGAAGTCGCTATAAAAATTGGGTGCTGAAGCAAAATCAATGTAGTGTAGTACTCATGCTCGTGCAACATAGGTTTAGGACTATGTTACGATACGACACAGTACAACCATGTCAAGGCGGCATTGATTTTGGGGCATGTGTATCGTGTCCGTGCCACCTAGCTTAAGAGAGTGAAGAAATAAGGAAAAGAGAGCTGACGTTGCATTGGGGACCGAGGCGTTCTTAGAGATATGGGAGAAGCTTCTTCCACTCCCTCCCCGTCCGCCCATTCGCGCCTGAAATAAAAACTCTCCAAATTAAGATCACAAACTTTTAAAAGAGCAGACAGTAGACGCGTGTCCTATAGTGTTTTCGGAGTGTCCGTGTCGTACTAAGGATAGGGGATGAGAACAGGTTTGGACCCTTGGAGTTGACGACGAATACATTACTCCAACCTCTATTTTCTCATCCATTTTCCCAGCATCCAAAAGAGATCGGTGTGCACAGATTGGAGGAGGCAAAATCAATCTCTATCCACGCTCTGTCAATACTACCTAAAAATTATAACTTCTTAACTAGAGCTCATTGTCACCACCTCTCCCTCCACAATAGGGAAGCAACGTAGTAAATGTACTGCCAAAATCAATCTCCGTCCATGTCCTGACAACTTACTTTTTCGGCCAACTTGGATGTCCCGGCACAACTGAGGCCTCCTTGGAGTAGAGCTCCTCCTCTTCTTAGCCACGGCTCCCGTGCTAACAAATCCGAACCCACATAATCCTTCCATCATGTACTTAATTACTGACAGAAATTAAACTAACTTGTTTCTTTTACTTCTCCAACCTGATAATTAGCAGGAAGTACATCGATCAGCACAGTGAACAATTTACTATAACGTGAGAATAAAAAACAAAGGGAACCAACACCCTAGAAATCGGCACCATGTCCATGTCCCACTGTGTCGAAGCACAACTAAAAAGGAAACCCCTAAAATGAAAAAAAATTAGGGTTTTACCACTGGATCGTCAATGGGACCGCCACCAGGTTCCGTCGATGGTGACTCTATCACGGTCGGACCTTCGATGTTCTTCGGTGGCGCTTGGGCGGGTCGGGCCGGGCTCGCCCAGACCGGGCCGGTGGAGGAAGATCTCCGACCTGCTGCGGGGGAAAGTGCCGGCCATGGCGGCACTGGAGGAAGAAGATGAGGAGAGCTCCTTTCTCTCCGGTATGGCTATGACTTTGGATCGGTAGAGAAACCCTAACCCTAGGCCTGGACGCTGGGAGCGGAGAAAGAAGAAGAGGAGGAGGAGGAGAGGGAAAATAGAATGAGAACAAACTATTTCGAATGTTAAATATTAATAAGTTTGTAAAATATTACAAGTTTGCCACCGCTCTAAAATATTAATAATGCTTTGTTTTATAAACATTATAAAAGGCCCAAATTTGGCCCAAACCGTCATAGAAAAAAAAGTATTTTGAACTTTGATAACGCTTATGTATCAGCCGTCATTAAAACTCCTTGTCGAGCGTCATTAAAAGGGTTTTTTGTTGTAGTGTGGTCTTGTGAGTCATGACCATCGGCCTCCGGACTGCCAGAACGAGATCGCCCACCTGGAATGTTCTGATTTTGACCTTCTTGTTGAAGGCTCCAGAGATGCGTGCTTGGTATAGCTCAATTCGTTGCTGAGCCAAGAGGCACTTTTCATCTAGTGCCTCCAATTCCTGTAGCCGGCGATGGTGGTTTTCGTCTGTCGTCAATTGATGTGTGAGGGCGACGCGTAGTGAGGGGATCTGAGTCTCCAATGGGAGGACCGCCTCACTCCCGTACACCAGGGAGAATGGTGTATTCCCGGTGGCTGTTCGAACTATGGTGCGATAAGTCCATAAGCATTCGTCGAGCTTCTTATTCCAGTCACATTTGTTGGAGGAGACAAACTTCTTGAGGAGTTTGATGATTGTTTTATTGAATGCCTCTGCCAACCCTTTCGCTGCCGGGTTGTACCGTATCGAAGTGGCATTCTGAATACGGTGCTTATCGTAAAACCGATAGAATGTGTGGCTTGCAAACTGTGGACTATTATCATGGATGATCCTTCGGGGCAGTCCAAAGCGGTAGATGACGTGATGCTTAAGGAAGCTGATCACGTTTGAAGTCTTGACTTCTGCGAGTGGGACAGCTTCCGCCCATTTGGAGAAGTAATCAGTGATCGCAAGTATGACGCGATGTCCTCGAGAGGAAGGTGGGGTAATTGGACCAATGATATCCATTCCCCATGCTTCGAATGGCCAGGACGCCACTGTCGGATGCAGAAATTCAGATGGTTGGTGAATGAAGTCCACGTGGACTTGGCAGGCTTTGTATTTTCTAGCATAATCTATCGTATCTGCCACCATTGTGGGCCAATAATAGCCCATTTAGCGAAGGCGGTCTTACAGTTTTAGGCCGGGTTGGTGGGTCCCGCAGACACCGTCATGAGCTTCTCGTATGATTTCTTTGGCTTCTGCATTTGACAGACACCGAAGCAGTAATTCATCGTAGGAGCGGCGATACAGCATTTTCGTCTCTGTATCGTAGAAGAATCTGAGAGAACGCCGTCTGATAGAAGTGGCTTCCTTTGGGCTCTCGGGCAGGATGTCGTAGACGACGAAGTCGATGAATGGTTGTCTCCAATATGGGGTATCATCGATCGTCTGTGCGGAATAACTCACCACGAATTGCACATTATTCTTGGGACATACCAGTTCGTGGCCTATCACATCTACTGATTGGCGATCACGATTCGAAACTGCTAGGGAAGCGGCAAGACCAACTAAGGCATCAGCTTCCATATTTCAGAGTCTGGGGACATGTTCGATGAAGAACCCCTCGAACGACGAGATGATGTCAATCGCTATTTGGTGATAAGGGATCATGTCTTCGTGGCGGACCTCATATGAGCCCCGTATCTGACTGACGATTAGTTGGGAATTGCTGTATGCTTTAAGGTATTCTACCCCCAGCTCTCTTGCGAGTTGGAGGCCAATGACCAGAGCGTTGTACTCAGCCACATTGTTAGAGCAGGGCTCGGTGAGGGAATAAGCGCGGTTAATCACCAATCCGGAAGGGGAGACCAACACTACCCCGACTCCGATGACTATATTGCCTTTAGGTCCGGTTCTCGAAGCACCATCGAAGAACATTCACCATATATTATCATGAGAGGTTGCATGCGAGTCGGTGACCTCATCTGGGATCTTTTTATATATTCTGGAGGACTTCGAGCCTGGATGGGCTGCTAAGAAGTCCGCCAGGGCTTGACCTTTGACTGCCTTTTGTGGGACGAAGATCATATGATAAGGGGACAACAATATTGCCCATGTAGCGAGTCGAGAGCTGAGTGCCCCTGGTTTAGTCATGAGGACCCTGAGAGGGTTGACTCGTGAGATCACATGTATCATTTGTTCGGTGACATAGTATCGCATTTTCTGAATGGCGAACACCAGGGCGAGGCATTCCTTCTCCACAGCGGTGTATCGGTGCTCTAGCCCAATCATCATTCGGTTGAGGTAATATATGGCTTGCTTATGGCCTGCATCGTTGTTTTGTGCCAGCAGAGCCCCGAGGGAGTGTTCCATTGCTCGTACATAGAGCAGGAATGGTTTTCCAGGGACTGGGGCTACCAAAACTGGAGGATTTGACAAATATTCTTTGATGCTGTCGAAAGCACGCTGACATTCCTCGTCCCATACGAATGAGACTCCTTTTTTCATGAGATGGGTGAACGGTCGATATCGCCCGGAGAGGTTAGAAATGAACCTCCTGATGTAAGCTAGCCTCCCTTGAAGGCCTCTGAGTTCGCGAAGATTTCTCGGGGGACCCATCTCCATGATTGCTTTTGTCTTCTCAGGGTCTACATGGATACCTTGTGCCGTGATGATGAAGCCCAAGAGCTTCCCGCTGGATACGCCCAGAAAGGACTTCGTAGGGTTCATTTTCAAATTGTGCGCTCGCATTAGGTCGAATACCATCCTTCGATCCTGTAGATGGTCTCCCTTGCAGCGACTCTTAACGGCTATATCGTCAACATAGCACTCCACTGTCTTGCGTAAGTGGTCTCTGAAGATGATGCTCATGGCTCTTTGATCGGTGGCGCCAGTATTCTTCAAACCGAAAGGCATGACTGTGTAGCAGTACGTGCTAATTGGCGTTCGGAATGATGTATGCTTTTCGTCATCAGGAGACATTTTGATTTGGTTGTATCCCGAGAAGCCATCCATGAATGACATATGTTCGAAGCCACAGGTATTGTCGATCATGATGTCTGTGATAGGAAGGAGGAATTCATCTTTTGGGTACGCCTCGTTCAGATTGCGGAAGTCGATGCAGATTCGAATCTTCCCATTCTTCTTGAGGACGGGTACTATATTGGCGACCCAATCAGGATGTTGCTCCTCACGAATGAAGCCGCTGGCTATCAGTTTGTTGACTTCGGCTTCGATCACGTCCATGATGCCTGGGCGGAAGCGTCGCTGTTGTTGCTTGACTGGCTTCGCATCTGGCCGAATGTTGAGTTTGTGAAGAGCAATGTCAGGATTTAACCCTGGCATATCTTTATAGCTCCAGGCAAACACATCAATGTATTCTCTGACAAGTTCTAGCAGCGACTCCCGTTCTTCGTCTGCTAGGGTTTGGAGAAGATTCGCTGCCGAGATCCACTTATATGACCTCATCTTCAGTAGGAGGTTCTCTTTGTTCGAACCGCTTTTCCCATTATGCGTCCAATTGCTGGGCCCATGGCTCTAGTTCGAGGATTTTAGGGATGTCTTCGTCTTCTTCGTAAGCGTCGGCGAATGCCATGTTAACTGTCATGACTCGTCTGAACACATCTCCGATGCTGGTATCCGAGTTCGAAGTTGGTGACCCGGTTGAATGTGACTGCCAGTCGCATTCTTCATCTGAACTCTCAGGGGTTGTACTAGGCGTTACATACCCCAATCCGCAATAAGGTATCTTTTCTAAGGGGATTACATCATCAGCGAAGGGGACATCAGTGTGGGCAGCCATATACTTGGCCAGCTCCGGTTCCTCTTCGGCTACCCCCTGTGTAAATGAAGACTGAGAGGACGACCTGGGAAGCTTGATTGTCAGTAGATCAGTTGATGGAGCAGAGCTTGGAGTCGTTTGTAGACTAGCGACCTCCAATTTGGCATTTGATGTGGAGCGAGGAGTGGCCGGTTCGCTAGAAGTGTCAGACCTCGCATCGGGGTAACGACCCTTCTTGGGAAGGCATATCGTCAGTGGCCTATCGGAGGGATTGAGCTTCTCCATTTGGGGTTGACCGACTCTCGATAGTCTGATTGTCAGTGGCCCCGTTGTGGGTCTCGGCACTTGGCCGGACCTTGGCAGCCGAATTATCATCTGCTCTTCCTGCGCCGAGAGGCTGATCGCGTCCTTCCGCAGAGTGGCAGTAAGGGGTGCGGACTTGCCTGGTTTGCGAGCTTGGAGGTGGATCGTCAGATGTCCTTCTGATCCTGTGGCCATTTCGGTACCAGCTTGTTCATTTCCTTCATCAAGGTGCCTCTTCGACTTTTCGTATAGGCAGGAGTCCGAGTAGTAAGATTCGACCCCTTTGAAGGGATCGATGTCAGCAAATTCTGTCTTCACAAAGCGGTATTTGTCGACATATTTGAAGCACTGGTGTAGCGTGGAAGGCACGATCATGTAATCGTGTATCCATGGGCGCCCCAAGAGGATGTTGTAAGAAGTGTCTGCATCTATGACGTAGCAGGTGACTTCGGATTGGAGATCGCCAATCTGACACTTCAGACGAATCTTCCCAATAGGGTAGCTCCTGCCTGAATTGAAACCGCTGATGGCGGTGCTTGTAGGTGTCAGGCGATGCATTGGGATACGGAGATGATGTAGCAGACCCTTCGGGATGATGCTTATGGAAGAGCCAGGATCAATGTACATCCGATCCACCTTTACGTCGTCGATGTATCCCGTTTAGTATAGCGGGCGATCATGTAGGTTGGTTTTGATGAGCATGTCCTACATAGTGAAGACGATATTGGGCATTGCTCCCGTACAGGCAATGTCTTGGAGATCCACGGGTGAGTCCTCCCCGGTGAGGTTGGATTGAGCCAGATAGGCATCGGCATTTTGGAGTGCTTCGCTCAATACAATACGAATGTCCTTGGAGAGCCTTAGGAGTTCGTACAATGACAACTTGGCCGGTGTGTTAGCCAATTGCGCTAAGATGTCAAAGTTGTAGGGTCTTTTTAGCCCTTGGGCTGTTTCTTTTCGGAGAGATTTGTCGAAGCGAGTCTCCCTCGGCCTAGGCTTTTCGGTTGTCGAAGGCTGAGCCGGTCCTGGAGCATCAGTTGTAGTGGGTTGATGATTTTCAGCTGGATTGTTAATCACAGGTTGGGATTGCGCTCCGGACCGCGTGACGATGGCTGTAGCTTCCTCGTTGTCTGCTGAGATTGTGTGGCAGGTCCAAACTTTTCTACTATTTTTTGCCGGTGGAAGATGGTGTGGGCCGAGTCACTTCTGACACCAAGTCTGGATGGATCCACATGACCTCCCCTCGTGATGTGGTGAGGGGTACTAGACCGGCAGCCTGATCTCGGGGAGGTAGAAGATTAGTAATCTCCATTATCGCTAGAGGGACGGGGACCACCCCGTCTTGAGTCTCCGTCGGAGGGAAGCTGCCGAATTGTACGGACACTATATTGGCCGCTACGGTTACCTCTTCGAAATCGATGGCCAGAGCGTTCGAATCGATGAGGTTTTGGATGTACCGTTTCAGCTGGTAGCAATCATGAGTAGCATGATGGACATAGCGATGATAATGGCAGTACTTTGGATTCTCCATCTCTGCCGGCCGCGGTTCCCGTCTTGGTGGAGAAAGCTGAATCCTGTCCCCTTGTATGAGCATGTCCAAGATGGGCTTGACGTGACCGTCTTCGAAGGAGTAAGTGATTTGCGGCTATTGTTTGTCTGCTGGCTTCGGCTTAGGTTTTTGTGCTGTATCAGCCACCATAGCCTGCTTTCCCTTGCTATCCCGATTGTTGGAGGGGCTACCCCCATTATCGTTGTTGGGACGCTTGTCCTTGTTTTCTCCTTCCGAGATGTGCAATCCCAGTTGGCGAGCCTTCTTCAGTCGTTCTTCGGCACTTGTGGCACTGATGATAAATGCCTTCTAGTCCTTGAATTGACTCTCGCCCATCCAGAGACTGATTTTTGGGAGCAATCATTTTTGGCAAATTTTAATTAAGGAAGAATCCGAATTTTCGGAGGGCAGCTTCATGGCGGTTTGGCGGAACCGCTCAATGTAGTTCATTGTCAAATCCTTCTCCCCTTGGACGACGTCCATGAGGGTGGACATGGTGACGTCCTGCCCTACCTCGTAGAATCTCTCCAAGAACATGCGCTTGAAGCCGACGAAGGAGTGGATGTAGTTGTCCGGCAGATTACGATACCAGTCGAAGGCGACTCCTTCTAATGCCCCAATGAATAATCGCGTGAGGATAGCATCATCGTGGGGCAGATGGTCAGTGGTGACCTCGAAGTAAGTGATGTACCGGCTTGCTGAGGTCTTGCCATCATACGGGTTGATATTGAATGACTTATATCTTGGTGGGAACGGAACATCCCTCCATTCAGCAGGGTATAGTTGTCGTATTCTGAGGTCTTGAGCGTTTTCTCGGGCATGGAACATGGCTCGGAGCTCCTGAACCTCTCTTCTTACTTCTTGGGCCTCATCTGTCGTGGTAGGGGCTGTTATTTCGGGAGGATTGTTGCCCGGGTTCGGTGCCGCCGAATTCGAGTCTGAATTGACCGCGGGACCCGTGCTTGTTTGATCAGGCGTTCCCCCTTGCAGAGTTGGAAGAGCGGCTTTGATTTCATCTACAGACTTGACCAAGGCCTGCAGTATAGCTTCCAAAGTGTCGATGCGTTGGCGATCGCTGGAACCACCTTGATTGCTGTCCGTCATGAACACCGTCCTTACATGAGGAGTGATGGAAGAAACGGTGGAGGATGTGCCCTCCGAGTCGTACCCATGCACCGAGAAGTCATCGGGGTAGGTGGGAATGTTCTTTTCGGGCTCGGACTCGGAGGGAACGGTATCCCCAGCCTCAGAGCTTGCTTCGTCTTGAGAGTCATGGATGTCCTCGGGGACATCAGCGTCTGTTGTACCTGATGAAAGAGTTGTTTGTCCGGGCTCGGCTCCTTGAAACATCGGATTATTGTGGATGTTAGGAGGAGTGCTACCACCAGTTCCCACGACACCCAGCGATGTGGATGATGAATTTCCTATTACAGCAGATTTCGTCTTTGAACGGGTGTGTTGGAATACTCCGCTGGAGGACAACCATTTAGACGACAGTTTCTTAGCTGTAGTGGTTGATATCTTGGGGCTGGAGATGCTTGTCTTCTTTCTTCTCTCCTCGGTGGAGATTTTTTGAGTAGAATTGCAGGAGACAAGAGGGGGTGCCTCGTTCCCTGAGCTCGGATGCTGTAGTCTTTGGAAGACTGATGGCCGATCTTCCGTCGCTGCCGTGTTGTTGTAACAGCAGTTGACGATGATTTGGGTACAGTGACGTCCATGCGATGACTCTTTGCACACCGAAGCCCCTTCTCTTTCCTTGCGCTTGTAGAGGATCGCCTCACGCAGGTCAGAAGAACCACTTTGTCCTTTTGCCGCCGGGGGCTGGACTCGAGCGGTTCTATACAACTTCCCATCAGAGGCCCGTGTGATAGTCAACGGGACGCCCCGATAGTCAGAGGTTGGGACAGCTGACTGGGCTTGATGAGCCCGCGCTGCCCTAGACTTCTTCTTTTTAGCACTTGCGGGTGCGTAATAGGAAGAGTCTGAGTTGAATACCACACAGTCTGGCTTATCATCCAAAAATCTATCAGAGTCAGGACCGTATGAGAGACGGTCGAAGACTGATCGAGAGGAGCGTGGAACGGACGCTATGCGGCTAGGAGTGGAAACCGTGCAGGCTGTCTGCATGCGGTTGTCCTTAGCTACCAGATGAGTTACTTTGGTACGATTAGTAGGAGTCACGATCGTGCAGGCTGGCCGCATGCGGTTGGCGATTGTGGCCGCATGGGTTTTCTGCAAGCGATTGACTTCCATAGCCGCATGAGTTTCATCCATGTGGTTGGCAACTGTAGCCGCATAAGCTATGCGGCTGACAGATATGGTCGCATGAGTTTTTTTCATGCGGCTGGCGGGTGTAGCCGCATGAGCTTTCTCCCTGCGGCTAATACCCTTGTACGGTCTGATCGCATAGAGAATTCCTCTTTGCCCCTGTAAGTCCAGCATCATAGTATTTTCTTCTGCCGGACTTGGAGACAGTAGAGTTGTCTACGGTCTAAAGTGGGGCCGCAGGAGAGTCTTTCTCGCCGCCTTGAGCAACAGAGGGTATCCCATCGAGGGCTTGGGGAGGAGCAAATGATTTTGGCCTCCACTCTTTGCGAGCCTTTGTCCTGCGGGTGCGCTTCTGGACCGGGCCAGCGCTTCCATCGGAGAGCATCTCTTCGAACGCCTGTTGGTTGAAGCGGACGACCATCTTTTATTGTGCGGAGCCAAGTTTGGCTGCATCCGGCTGCGTCACCAACTCCTCAGCCATGGAGAAGTTTGTCCCCAGCAGAGTCGTCATCGTGTTTGCCATGAAATATAAAAGAACAGATCACGTTACAAACTCGCTTGTACAAAGAAAGCCTAGGGACGAAAACCTAGGTACAGCAGTCTAAGTACAATTGTTTATTTTAGATTCTGGGGGGTGACGATAGAGGCTCGGGAAGGCAACAGCAGCCCTGCCTTACTCCTTGGACGATCGGTATGCAGCCTTGGCTCCTGTGAAGAGATGGTTGGAGTTGATGAAGAAATGCTCTTCTTGCTCTCCCTCTATTGCTCTTCTGGCTTCTCTCTCTCTCTCTCTCGATTGATCTCTGTGGATTCTTCTCTCTGACTATCGGGGGAGCCTCTCTGAATGGGCGTATCTCTCTCTAACGGTATATTTTTTTTTTCACAAGGGAATGGCACATTGCTATTTATAATAGTAGGGGCATCATTAGGGTTTGGATGATTACCCATTCTCAAAGTGGCGGCGGCCTGATGCTTAATCAATCTGGACCATTAGTTTTAAGCGTGAAGGATCTGGGCCATAAATGGGGATAATATTGAATCCTATGAATGATTAATGCTGATTACTTTAAATCTTCATGATTGGTTGTGTCAAGCTTGGATCTCTCACCACGTGTCCCGTTGGCTTGATCATGAATGATATGACCTGATCTCATTAATTATGAGGATAACGTTAAATATGGTCATTGGGATCTGGTAAATCTCTGATTGATCTGCATCCCATAATCATCCTTGCTACCAGCTGTCAAGTTGTGGGGACAATTGAATCTCTGCCACGTGTCTTAATGGTGGACTCTGTCAGAGCCGCATGATATCCATGAACCGCATGAGACAGCATCTCAGTGAGCCGCATAGGTATAGTACTTACGAGCCGCATGGGATGGCTTCTTGGTGAACCGCAGGAAGATGATTCTTGCCAGCCGCATGAAACTGTTCTTCAATCGAGCCGCATGGGAGTAGCCACGTGGCAATCTTGGATCGTATCAGAGATTTTCTTCCGTTCCCGAAGAGTCTGTCATTATGACAGGACCATCATGATACTTCATGTCAGAGCCGTCAGCTGTCAAATCATGACAGAGCATTGAATAAGGCCATTACTCGATGGCCAGCTGTATGAAGGTATCCCATGGGGACACGTGGTGTTGATCGAGCCGCATATCTCTGTTGGTCGTATGAGAGCCGCATGTACTTCTGAGCCGCATGCGGCTGGGGGACTCTTTGAACCGCATGGGACTGTCCTTATGTAAGTCGCATGGACTCTCCTGCCCCGAGCCTCATGAGACTGAGAGTCTCTCTGAACCGCATGGGACTGCTCCTGTATGAGCCGCATGGGGTTCTCCTGTTCCGAGCCGCATAGACCATCATTCTGATATTTTCCATGCTTCTACAACATTGTGTCTTGAGGACGTCTACCCACCTTTGGTCACACTTACCCTATTAAATACATGATGCCCTAAAATTTTATAACCCTTACACACTAGTTAAAAAAAATCAATACTACTAGATATCTATGGTTTATGGCATCTCTGTTAGCCCAATGATTATATCATATTTTTGAATATGGCTAATCAATTAAGTTTACCATAATAATATTCATGTAATCACTATCATGTTACTACTTAAACTTAGCATTGTCCTAAATGTTCTATATCATATTACTATGCTTGTACCATATTGTTTTGTTCGTCTAACATGTTCTTATAGACATGCAGTAAGCATCATCAAGCTTTGTCACACAAGGACATATGCAATGGACAATTTTTGATGGGCCAAAGACGACGTCATATAAGAAGATTTCTCTGAACCGCCTAACGACCTATCCGGGGCCTCGCATTGGGGCGCTGCCCGGTCAGCGCTGTATAGAAGCATAGGTCACGTGCCTAAAAAAAAGAGTGACCCCACGCCTCACCTAGGCATCGAGCTATGTACGTCTCGTCGAAGCAGCATGCTTCCCGCGCCTCATAAAGATAACATGCTGATCATGCCTCACCTAGGCATTGAATTGCCCACACCTCATCAGAGCAGTACAATGGTTATGCCTCATCTAGGCATCATGTCACCTACGCCCTCGAGCCTTGGACATAATGCATCGATCTTTGTGCAAAAGATAGCTAAAGCACAGAAACCAAAATTATGATTACTTGGGCTACTCACGCCTCGCTAATGCCACACCCCTAACCTACTCGTGTCTCACTTATATAGGCATGCCTAATCCCTTGCGTCCCAACCTACGTCTCTCAATTTCTCTCTTCGAGGCTACGTTTAATGACCTTAACTCCTCTCGTGACTTCAATTCGACGCTTAGATTCTCGTGCAAAGAATGAACACAGAAGTCGAAGTCCGTTATCCTTGGAAATAATATAGACAGGTGTGTTTCACCTGATTTAGTTTAGGCGCATATTGCCTTATCAGACTCAGGCGTGTGCTGTCCTGAGTCTCCCCAGGAGCTTGTGATTCTACCTCGTGCCTACAATTCTCTTTTAAATAAGAACAACACACCACCTAGGACAGTAATTCCTAGGCACGGGTGTCTTGTTGGCCGCAGTGGAACTAGGTACGTGCCATGTGTCAAGGATCCAGTCCTCAAAGAATGGGTTCTAAGCAGATCAAGATCTTCTCCAACAGCAAATCCTAATCATCCATAACTCCACACCAGTGAAGTATGTGCTTAGTTATAACTGACTCATGTTTAGGAGTGCTACATGGCAGTTGAAGATCCATGCGCCCACCTGCTCATAGGCACGTATACCACTCTTCCCCTCAGCTATAAATAGGAGGGCTCTCCTCCATTCAAACCCCGCAGTTCCTCCTATTTTCCTCAAGAGTTCATAAGCATTCAAGAGATAGTTCTTGTTGTTCCCCTTAGCTAGTGAAGCTAGGCCCGACAGTTCTTCCTCATCATCAGATCGTCAACGGAGTAAAGAATCAATCCTCTATCGTCACAACCTAGATAAAAAACAAAGTATAATTAGGAGATTCATGTTCAGGAGTTCCTTCTTACATTCTCGTTTATAACCTTCAAAGCTCTCCTCTATAGTATCACAAAGTGATAGCAAACAAGATGGTGACTATGCTAGAGACGTCCTTTTGCTCAAACGAGAAGGCTGTCATGCAATCTGACATGGCCATGCTCGGAACTACTGTAAAGATGTTGGTTGTTAAGTTTGACCAATCAGCCTTTGCGAAAATGCTCTCTGGGGATAGTGTAAGTCCTTCTCTTAGGCTGTCGAACATAAGAAAATGAAGAAGGCATGGGTGCCTAAGGCTCGTATTGCCTACCCACAACCTGTTGAAGAAGAGCGCACGTGCCGGTGCAACTTTTGCCTGGCTCATGGCGGCGTCACTCTCTGATCTTTCTCGGAAGTGTGACCCTGGAAAGTTTGATGCTCATTCCCGCAGGGAAGTGCTGCAAAGGGAACATGTGCCTGCCAATAGGTGCATGAACAATTCGACCTAAGGCAAACTCAAAGCCATGGACCGCTTGGGTGGCGATAAGTCCCAAGCGCTTGAAAGGTTCCAATGTGAAGGCTCTACACGTTGCAGGCTCAAGTCCATACGAGCTGTATGCGCTATGCATGCCACAGCTACCGTGCCAGTAATTAGCAAGGGACACACGCCTCTGACTGTGACGCACATGCCTGATAGGAAACTCTATAGGTTTGCACCACGCGCTTTTGCGCCAGGGGTGGACCAATCTTCCGAGTCTCCTAGATACCTAAATATGTTGCATGTATTAGAACTGGGTTCAGATGTACTTTCCCTTACATGCCACATCACTCGGTCTACCAAAAGGCTTGAAGAGGGCATAAAAGTGAATCTTCCTTCTTACGATCTACATCACGTGATTAATCACAAACGTAAAGCGAAAGGACAACTACATATACTGCATATAAAACACCCTTAGTTTGGCACACGTGTGCCAGTATAGTCATCAATTGTTGCTATATAAAATCATCATCAGTTCTAAAATGATAGTTCATGTTTTAATGGCTACAGTCTTCCACATCCGGTCGATAGTGTCTCAAAAAATGGATACGATCAGACGAGAAGGAGGAGCCACTCTTCACCTCATGCCATGCTACAAGGAGTTTCCTTTTAGACAAAAATAACTCTAACCCTTCGACCAGTACGTCGAAGAACCAATTCAAGGGCAGCAAGTTGGCTGTGCCCAACAACGGAGTGTTCTAGAGCACCCGATCCAAATCCAAACTCTTGTCTAATGCCCTAAAAGCTAGGGTAGTCAGTGTCATGTACCTGATGCTAACCAAGTTGGGGTACCGACCCTCGATACGCACAAAATGTAGGGGGTAGCCAACTTCCGGTACTACACCACAACCATATGTTTCAAAGGGATAGTGATTCCCATAGAACTTAAGGGGAAAGTGTCGGGGGTACCAATCCCAAGTATACCTCTGAAGCCTCAGGGACCGAGGATGAACAGAACCTCAATCTTTATGAGTACTCCCAGGTGATTGCTTACACCATCGACAGCAAAATATAGGAGTCAGGGATGTTAGCCCAATGATTATATCATATTTTTTGAATATGGCTAATAAATTAAGTTTAACATAATAACGTTACTAATATTCTTGTAATCACTATCATGTTGATACTTAAACTTAGCATTGTCATAATATTCTATATCTTATTGCTATGTTTGTATCATAATGCATCATACTGCTTTGTTCGTCTAACATGTACTTTCAGACATGCTGTAAGCATAATCAAACCAGGACATATCAATGGAGAATCATTAATGATGGGCCAAAGACGGCGTTATACAAGAAGATTTCTCTGAACCGCCTAATGACCTATCCGGGGCCTCGCATCGGGGGTTTTGCTGCCCGGTCAGCAGATAGGGGTCGAGGGGGCAGTGTCCCCCGTAGGGTTTGGGGGCGAACCCATGAAAGGTATTCAAATTTCCAGTCTGTTTATCTTTGGACGACTGCCGTCAAGGAAAAAGGCGTCTTCATGTTTGCTCAAATATCAGAAGAAAGGCATCATCAAAGTGCTATTGGTTTTCCTATTTGATTAATATATTTTTTATATTTATCGAGTTTAGGAATATGATGTAAACTGCATCGTACTGGCAAATAGGCTATCCATGAAACATTTTCAAAATATCCTTTATTTTGAAAACAAGCTCACTTATAAAAGCCCAAACTAGTTACTAGCTGCCCGACTTTTCAAAAATCCTAAAAACTAATTTATAAAAGCCCTAACAGAACTCCACAAAATTAGGCCTGAGTTCGTCTCGAATTCGACCAGAGTTCAATTAGTACTCGTTGGATTTTGAATTGGTCTTCATGTAGTTACGAATCTTGTCGAGATTTTCTCATAGAGTTCTGCCCAAATTCTGTCCGAATTCTGTCAGAGTTCTGCCTTTGAAAAAACTATAAATAGAGAAGGATTTCGATTATTTCAACACACCCATTCACTTTCTTATCTCTTCTCTCTAAGCCTAATACGTTCTTCCAAAGTGTTCTAAGCTTTAATTTTCAAATCCTAAGCCAGTTACAATCCTTTAGTCGATTTGCCCGTGTGGTATGGTCTAGAAGCTTCAAAGCAATTGTAATCAGAGGATTGAAGAAAGACACTTCACAATTGAAGTTGGTCGAGTACTTCGGATCAAAGCCAGCGTTGTAGAAGTTGCAAGAACTTCAGATGAAAACTTGTTGTATTTTTTCATAGTGGATTCAACTGGAAGCTATAGTTCTTCCGACTGGACTAGTCCTCACAAGAGGGGAACCAGTATACATTCTTGTATTTGCGTTTGCTTTCTGATCTCTACTTTTCATTTAGATATCTGTGATATATTATTTGTGATCTTGCTGCTAATATTTTTAATTAGCTAAATTTTGCCGCCTACTCTATTTACCCCCCCTCTAGAGTATTGCGCTTTATAATTTGTTCCTACAATTGGTATCAGAGCGGGTTATACAGGTAAAGTGAGGTAACATTGCTATTATATTCTTATTTATTACAGCTGTTACATAGATCACAGTATCACATATGGCAAGTTTGTACATTACAACTGAAGAGCAATCCATAAATAGACTCCCATTATTTGATAGAACAAACTATAGTTATTGGAAGACATGAATGAGCTTCTACCCGAAGTCTCTAGATTTTGACATATGGTCAATTGTTGTCAATGGCTACAAAAAGCCTACTATCACTTTTATTCTCACATCCTCTATAATCAACAAGCCTTTTTATAGTTACACGAAGGAAGAAAAGAAGTTAGCTAGCCTTGATGCAAAAGCTATGCATATCTTTTATTGGGCTGTAGACACAAATGTATTCAATCTTATTACTACTTTCACAACATCTCATAAAATTTGAAAAGTTTTTGAAGCTACTTATAAGTGCAGGTATGAAAGCAAATCTAGCAACTCCAGAGAGAAGGATAGTCTTCATAATGATGCAAATATGTGCATGATAGAATTGGAATTTAAAGTACAACATAATCTCTTATACGAAGAAGAGGTTGTATGTGACAACTGCAAGAAGATAGGCCACATCCAAGAAGAGTGTACTACTGCTAGAAAGGAGAGTTACTACGAACGATCAAATGAAGGAAGATCACCGTCTTACTAGTACGCTAGCACGAGCATATGGTGTGAAAGCGAAGCAAGCGATTCCGAAGAAGAAGAGAGACCTCGTCAAGCTAAAAATATATGCTTAATAGCATTATGCAATGAGGTACAAGACAACTTTGTTCTGGAAGAAAATAAATTCTCTTATGATGAGTTATCTGATGCTTTCAGTGATCTATTGAAAGAACATAAGAAAGTATTAGATAAATATAAGCAAGCTAGAAAGGATCTTCAATCCTATAAGCGTGAGAATGACAAGCTTACTTGCTTATTGAATGATGCCAAAAATACTTTTCCTTCTGATAATTCTACCGAGATTTCCACACTTGAGTTTAGATTGCATGAGGCACTTGATTGTATTGAGAAAAGCACTCAAAAAAATGCAAAAGGAGGAATTAGAATCAAAAAAGAAAAAAAATATTCTATTGCTTCATGTAGAATTGATGCTCTTTCTGCTAAATATGATGAGATCTGTACTAAATCTAAAAAGTTAGAGATTAGACTGGAAAAGCATGTAGTACAACCTACGACTCAGTCTAACACAAGACACGTGACACATCACAAAATCATACACGAAAGATCATTTAGAAAGCAAGCAAGCAAAGCTAAAGCTTCACATAACCATACTTTCTATTATAAGTATCCACACACATCATATCACACTTCTACATGTTCTCATACTGCCACACATACCACTAATATTAATACTTTCTGTCATTATTGTGGTATGAATGGACATATTTCTTATCATTATCAGATTAAAAAACTTGTTGATATAAACTTATGCAAATGGGTTCCCAAACCTAAAAAATGTAGATCCAAGTATTGGATACCAAAGTCTTTACCTAATATTGGAGGTGAAGCTTCTCATATCAAATAGAACCATGGAACATGTTGGTGATTGCAAAGCGACAAAGGTCATCTTTCATGCAATTGCACCAACAAAAGTGTGGTCACTAGAGCCACTTCGGTAACATGATTCCTAAATAGTTTTTAATATCTAGCATGTTCTTACTGATGCCTTGCTATTAGCTTTCATTGATATCTTTTAATTATCTATTTTTTTAAATCAATGTGAGATATAATCCTAGCATGACTAGTTGTTTAGCTTAAATGATCAGTTCACACTATATAGTATTTATTTTCTATTACTGTGACACATTTGTCTATGTGTGCTCTTCACTTTTAATCTTTATTCTTGAAGCATGCATACCACTATAGTCCAAAGGAGCTTAATTTGTTTTGGTTAATATGTTTTTTTGACTCTTCGTCTTTAATATAATTTTTGGCCACTTCTTACCGATTTGTCTTTAATATGTCATATTTAATTTGATCAATACTTTGTAAGTAAATATGTTTATCACAAGTCACCTATTTACTTGAAAAGTATATACATATACTTTTATGTTAACCTTGTGCTTGCATAATATATTTACTATTGATTCTCACATTTTATTTAACTTCTTATGAATCAATTACATCTTTGTCTGATAAATGAGTTAAGTTCAAGTTCTATATTATTTTAAAAAGTAGTTTCAAACTTGTGCTTGTCTCATACTTTAGCTATTGATTACTTGAAAGAAATTTATATTCTTCTTCTTATTAGCTTGTTCCTCAAACCCTCTTTTAATGATTTTTTTCTTGACTTTTTGGTTGATATTTTGGATACATGACTCTTTTTTAAAAATAAATTTTCAATATCTTGATCTTGATAAACCATTCTTTGGGTATTACTTTTTTTATATTTAGGGATTCTGGATTTCGATGTTGTTCGATGATACTGCATATATTCCTTTGAATCTAAGTTCTTAAGAGGAGATCATTTTGGAAACAAGCCGAAAGGGTCCTTCTGTTACACAAGTGTAAATAGCCTAAAGTGACATACTGTACTAGTCTTCGGACTACCGCTATCTGGGAACCGGCCCCTACAGCTAACCCAAAGTGAACAATATTTTATAGACTTAAGATTTATTAAGGTCTACTTACATCTATTATCTAGTTCTGGATCCCATGTACTGAACCCAGTCCCCTAGGTTCCAGAATACATCAACGTATCTAGGTTTTACATTTTGGTTTATAAATGTTTTAGATTTTATTGTTACCCAATGATTTTGCTAACATATAGATAAATTTAATTGATACATCTTATGTTGTATGCTACATTGTTCTAAGATTTTTTTAAGTCCATAGATATCTGATAGATTTTGGATTTTAGATTTGATTGATAATATTATTTAATAATTTAATTTTACAAATGGTAACATACATTGATCTTTATTGGTTAATATTTGTGATCTTTTGATATATTCATTTTTCTGTCACATTATTCGATACTTGATGATCTTGTGATTACTCATTGAATATTATGGTCTTATGATTCTATCTTTAGCTTGTGTAATATACAAGATTTTAAGATTTTTATTATATTCTTCTTATTCAAGTTATTTACTGTCTATAGCGGTAACTCTTTGCAGGGGAGAAGTCAGGCATATTGAATTTCTCTCTCTCAAAGCGTTTCTTCTCTTTAACCCTACGGTTATCTAATGGACACCATGCAACAGCTTTAAAAGGAAAAAACGAACTTTGATAAGAATACCTAATATTTTTGAATTAATTTCCTACTTATGGAAATATATCTCTGAATTTTTTTTAAATTTTGTCAATACTATTATTATTTTGGATATAGCCATGTGAAGGTGGAGTAGTTAATTGTTTAAAATAAATTATCCCCTTGACATGCCATATATCTAGAATATATTTTTTTTCTTTCTTGGACATTTATCTAGTTATATTTATTTGTTCAAAATAGGCTATTTATGATTTATGGATTCTTCTATAAAAACTGTTTCCGTGATATAAGAATTCGAATCATCAGTTGTCAGTCTGAAGACTAAACAGACGCATTTGAAATTTTTTTAAGATAATTTTTTATAATAAATTCCACATTTCAAAAGTCTTTTTGATTTCTCTCTGATTTATTGAATCTGTCCGTTATTCACATTAAGTCGGTTTTCAAAAATTCTTTACTGTCATGAAATCATTTTTCTTATTATATAAGATTTTAATTGGAGATATATTTTGTGTGTTCATCTTTAAGAATTTATTTATTGAATATTCTTTTACTTGGCTAAAGATGATATTTGTTTTAAGTTTTGAACTTTATATGCATTTGATCAAAGGAAAGAAAGATGCATATCGTGGATATTCCTTAGATCTTCTGATTATTTATTTTATCTATTCTTGCATATAAATTACTTCGGAACTAGAATACGCATATTTTAAGGTGGAGCAAATTAATTGTTTTAATTATTTTATGCCCTTAATGTGTGATATACCTAGTTCATCACGGACATATATTCTTTTACTTAAAATATCTTGTTGAGTTGTTCATGATATTTGGATTTGTGTTGGATGAGAGAACATATGATTATTATTATTTATTTGTAATTCTCTCATTCGAGTTTCTAAAAATTATCTTGCCAAATATGTTTAATTATCCTTATTTCATTGAGTTTAAATTACTTTTGGCATTTCTTATTGAGATTTTATCTCAAAGTTCATGATTATCAATATTTAGACTCATCGTACTTTGCGGGGGAGCATTCAAGTCGATTGAATTTCTCCTTCTCAAGTATATTGTCTTCATTACCTTCATGTTTATCTAGTGGATATATATATCATGCTAAGGTACTTGAATTCAAATGCATGAACTTTGCTATAGAATTTGCGTATGTTCTAGTATATTTATATTGATTTCTTTATGATGATTATACTCTTTATTGATGTGATTCACTAATTTGTATGGGCAAATTATGAATCATATTTTTGTGATCATTGTTAAAGGACTCATTATTTTTTTTATTTCTTTCGGTATATACTAGATCTACAAATTATAGAAGATTGATTTCTACTATATTGATATCTATATTTCTTTATTGGTCTTTTTCAAAAGTACAATTATTCATCATATTGTGTTTTCAAATTATTTTTGGATTTCAAGTTGGTAAACTATTTATTGATTGAATTTTTTTAACCAACTATACTGTGTTGACAAGTTTTTGTTCTTTAGTTATGCAATTTTCTAAATTTGTCGTTACATTGTTCTCCTAAACTTTGATCATGATTATTTTTGTCTTCCTCATTTACTGGTGCTTGAGTTCGTTTTCTCTCTTATTATGGGGGAGCTTATTTTTTTGATCACGTCAAAGGGGGAGAAATAAGTTTAAGTTCGCACACAATATTCTAGTATTATGTGTTTATTGGTGATACATGCATCTATTGTATATATCTTAAACTTAACCGAGTTGCCATAATCAAAATGGGGGAGATTGTTAGCCCAATGATTATATCATGCTTTTTGAATATGGCTAATAAATTAAGTTTAACATAATTACGTCACTAATATTCATGTAATCACTATCATGTTGCTACTTAAACGCAGCATTGTCCTAAGGTTCTACATCTTATTTTTATGTTTGTATCGTAATGCATCATACTGCATTGCTCGCCTAACATGTACTTTCAGACATGCTGTAAGCATGATCAAACATGATCAAACCAGGAGATATGCAATGGAGAATCATTAATGATAGGCCAAAGACGGCGATATACAAGGAGATTCCTCTGAACCGCCAAATAAGCTATCCGTGGCCTCGCATCGGGGGTTCCGCTGCCCAGTCAGCAGACAAGGGTCGAGGGGGCAGCGCCCCCCGTGGCGGTTCGGAGGTGAAGCACCCGAAAGGTATTCGATTTCCAGATCTGTTTATCTTTGGACGACCATCGTCAAAAAAAAGGCGTCTTCATGTTTGCTCAAATATTAGAAGAAAGGCATCATCAAAGGACTATTGGTTTTCCTATTTAATAAATGTATTTTTTATATTTATTGATTCTAGGAATACGATATAAACTATATCGTACTGGAAAATAGGCTATGCAAGAAATGTTTTTAAAATACCCTTTCATTTTGAAAACAAGCCCACTTACAAAAGCCCAAACTACTTCCTAACAGCCCAACTTTTCAAAAATTCCAAAAACTAATTTGCAAAAACCCTAACAGAACTCCACAGACTTCGGCCCGAATTCGGCCAGAGTTCGGTTAGTGCCCGTTGGATTTTGAACTTGGTCCTCCTGCAGTTACGGATCTTTTTGAAATTTTCTCATAGAGTTCTACCTGAATTCTGTCCGAATTTTGTTAGAGTTCTGCCTTTGAAAAAACTATAAATAGAGAAGGATTTCGATTATTTCAAAACACCCATTCACTTTCTTATCTCTTCTCTTTAAGCTTAATACGTTCTTCCAAAGTGTTCTAAGCTTTAATTTTCAAATCCCAAGCCAGTTGCAATCCTCTAGTCGATTTGCCAGTACGGTACAGTATAGAAGCTTCAGAGGGATTGTAATTAGAGGCTTGATTGAAGAAAGACACTTCACAATTGAAGTTGGTCGAGTACTTCGGATCAAAGCTCACATTGTAGAAGTTGCAAGAACTTCGGATAAAAACTTGTGGTATTTTTATATAGTGGATTTAATTTGAAGCTAGAGTTCTCCCGACTGGACTAGTCCTCACAAGAGGGAAACCAGTATACATCCTTGTTTTGCGTTTGCTTTCTGATCTCCACTTTTCATTTACATATATGTGATATATTATTTATGATCTTGCAGCTAACATTTTTAATTAGCTAAATTTCGCTGCCTACTCTATTCACCCCCCTCTAGAGTATTGCGCTAACAATTCGTTCCTACAAGGGACAAAAAGTGAGCCACCAGCTCATACCCATATCATGCCATCACACATGAAAAGTAATGAACGGAGATCCCAGGATAGCCGACGCTTCAAAATGCTCGAAGAAATGATGCATACTATGAAGCTAGCTTGAAGACGGTTGCTGAGTTAAAAGCGTCCCAAACTTCGTCATAGCCGCAAGTTCAAGCTCCAGAGGCGGGGAATCTAGTGCCCACAATCACCCGACTGTAAGTCATCATACGGCATTAACGTCGCGATCAACAACCATACATTGCCATAAACATCTATGTCGACAACATCGGAAGAAGTTCTCGAAGCCATCCGAGATCTCCGAGCCCGAGCTAATGCCAAAGATAAACAAGAATCTCGATGGAAATTGGCACTTAATCATGCTTTTCACGTTAAATGGAATTTGGTTGTTTACCCTCCAAAATACAAGCCTTTGTCCATTATTCCCTTCGACGGAAGAGGATATTCCCTCAACATCTGAATCATTTCGGAACTATGATGGGGCATCTATCAAAAGACGATACGCTGCTCGCAAATCTCTTTACTGGTACCTTGAAGGGGGTCACTTAAGAGTGGTTATACAGTCTGGCAGACAATTGCGTGTCAACCTTCGATGATCTTCAGCACCTATTCCTGTCCCAATTTTATAAACTGGGAATTGATATGACGATGTCCACTCTATTGGACACCACTCAGAAGGACAAAGAGTCTGTCTGGGATTACATTGAACAGTTCCGAAAAATTGCGCTGATATTACCGCCATGCGTTCCTAATCAGTCTTGATGGACACCTACCAGAAAGGTCTGTTACACATGACTAAACTTTGGACTGGTTTCTCCAGTCGCATAGACTGGGCTGCGTTCATCATTAATGTCGATGATGCCGAAAGGGAAGCCAAGGAGGCTCATTTGTTGGGAATAAGCTTTCCAAATGAGAAAGGCAGTAAATCTGTCAAGATTTTGAACAACAATAATCGGGAGTCCAAAGTAAAGCAGGTCATGACCGCAAGGCTCATGCTCAAAAGCATAACAGACCCCTAATACAAAAGGGAAACAATTCTTTCAATGACGAGGATGTGTTGTAGTTACTCAATGTACTCTTCGAGGGTGAAAAGCTCCAACTTCCCCTTCTAAGCATCCTGATAAGGTAGACAAGGTGGATGATACCAAGTATTGTCACTATCACTGGTACGTCCACCATGCAACTCAAGATTGTTATATCCTAAAGAACAATAGACAGAGATTAGTCGATGCCAATATCCTTTTATTGTACTTTAAAGAAAACCTCATCTCTGCCAATATGGTGACCCTCAAATTCAATAATTTCCTGCTAATGAAGGCACAAGATGGGGTCATCCCGATCTCGAATACAACTATGGAGGTCATTACCATCCCATATGCTCAAACATCTGGACTAGTACCCATTAAAAAACCTCAAAAAGAGGTCATGTAGGTGCACCCTGACAATACCGACGACCTAAACTGACCTGTCATACATCCTGTCGCCAAAGTCAAAGGAAAAAAGGTCAAATCATGCAATACGGTCTCCTCCGCGCCCAGTAAAGAATAGAAACAATCAGGATTAGCCTAGATTACTCACGTAACTACGATCAGACCCTTGAAAAATAGGCATCCTTGGCTCGGACGTCTACAAATCCCAGCTCTTTCAAACCTGGCCTGTCCTAGCTGCCAGCAATGGATAAGCAAAAACAAAAAGAGGGGTATTTTGATAAACCCTTCAGAAAAGAAACATCAGTGCATGGGGTTGGATAGGCCCTATAATTTTGACATCTTGGCCCAATTAGCCAACTCTCCAGCCAGACTATCATTGTTTGAGCTTCTTCGTCTCTCTAAGAAGACTCGGAAGGCTCTGAACGAGGCATTGCAGCACGTCGAGTCATACTCAGGACAAATATAATAGTCGAAAGAAGATCCCACTGCGTCCCCTTAATGTCACAATATGATAAAACTATGTTGAGCATTACGATTTTACATCAGGACATGCTGCTAAAAAATAATAGGCACGCCAGATCCTTGTATTGTATAGGATATGTCGGTTGTGATCACCGTCGATCGTATGCACACCGACCCTGGATCGTTCGTAAGCATCATTCCACATCGCTTATTTCATACTTAAGGGATTCTGCTGTATTGGCTGTCTCCAACCCAGACCATGATTAGTGGTTTTAATAACAGCAAAAGCAGCCGAGAGGGCAAAATCTGCCTGAAAATCCAAATTGGCGATCTAAAGATGGAGGCAACCTTCTACGTTATTGACGCGGACGCCTGTTTTAACGTCTTACTGAGGAGACCACGGATACATAAACACATGATCGTGTTGTCCACCCTACACAAATACCTCAAATATGTGAATAGTGATGGTGTAGTAAAAACTGAGTTCGTAGATATCGAACCCTTCGAATGGGTTGAAGTTTACTACACGGAATCTTATTTATTCTGGAAGAATCATTAAAAGGACTCAAGTGAGGATGCTGATGATGAGGTAGAAGATCGGACTTCCTCAAAAGGGCCTATCAAAGTAAAATTAAAGAACGCCTACAACACTGATGCCAAGCCTCCTGTAAAGGCTCCAACTGCGTTAGTGGTCCGGCTGAAAGGAAAGTCGTCAGCAAGGGAATGTTCCTCAGCTAAGCCCCTCATAGTGAAGCTATGCAGCTCATCTCTTCCTTCTTCGATCCTGTTAATCGTAGATACTGGGGGTGGTAATTTAAAGGGCATTATTGTACCTCATTTTTCTATATCAAACAATGTAGTTCCGGAGGACATTTTATCTATTTTATCAATAAAGGGATGCCTTTGGATTACTTTTCTTCTTTGATGATATAATCCTTTACCAGAACCTGAGGTTGTTGCTATAGACATAAATTGCGTCGGCTTACTCTACTAACCTAGTACTCCCGATATGCGATGTGTATTTCATTGCACCAGCCAGATAGAAGGAAGAGAAGCCCAATACCTTTGGTCGAGTCAAAGGCCCTCGGACCCATATCCCTTGTGAGTCAGAACATGAAAATGATATGGTGTAGACTCACTATTACACTCCTCAAGCCCGACGTATCATCCAAAAGATGGGGTATAATTTGGACAATAATATGGGTCTTAGCTACGGTAAGGGTCGACACTTGCCAATCAAGATTAATGTCCCCAAGGAAGAGTCCGACTAATAATACCACAAGACCCACTATGGTCTTGGATATGACTCATCTAAGCCTCTTGAATTCTAAAATCTAGGAAAGAAACATACTCATATTCTTGAACACTTCCTGTGACACCGACATCAGCATCAGGTATTCCGAAAAATGCTATCCGTGAATATGGCGTCCGTAGACTAGATCAACAAAGATGAGCAATTCTTCGAGCCCTTAGAAGTCGAACCTTGGGCTCAATAACTCAATTCTTAATGGGAGAAATGCTTTGAACAACACGAGCCTCCCACCGAAGATGAGATTGTACAGGTCAATCTGGGAAAAAACTCTTCTCCTAAGCCGATCGTCGTTAGCAAAAGCCTAAGAAGGGAAGACCGTGAACCTGTCATCGAGCTTGTAAGATAATACATAGATGTATTCGCTTGGAGCTATAGGGATATGCCAGATCTGGATCCAAACATTGTTGTACACAAATTAAATATTTTACCAAGTGCTAAGCCAGTAGAGAAACATCAACGGCAGTATCGTCCGGACATCATGAACACTATTGAAGCAAAGGTGAATAAACTTATAACAAGTAGTTTCATATATGAAGGACAACACCCAGATTGGGTAGCCAATATTTTTCCATTTGTCAAAAAAGGAAAGACACGAGTCTGTATAGATTTTTGTAATCTGAATGTTGCTTGTTTGAAAAATGAATTTCCATTACCATTCACCGATGTAATGGTCAACAACACCTATGGGTTCGAGCGTATGTCCTTTACGGATGGTTACTGGGGTTATAACCAAATCAAGATGTTCCCAGAAGATGAAAAACATACATCACTCTCTACTCCGATCAGGGTGTTTTGCTACACCATGATGCCTTTCGGTTTAAAGAATACAGGTACTATATACCAGTGGGGCATAAGTGCCATATTCCATAAACATTTGCATAAGTTGAATGCTACGCTGATGACATCGTTGTCAAAAGTCATCTCCGTGGTGACCACCTTCATGACTTAAGAACCGTCTTCGACCTGATGAGGGTGCACCAATTGAAGATGAACCCAACCAAAGTCATCCCTGGGGGGTGTCCAGCGGCAAGTTTTTGGGTTTTATCATCACTTCAAAGGGGATTCACGTCGATCCCGAGAAAACAAAAGCTATCATTGAAATGCAACCACCAAGGAATCTTCGCAAACTTCACGGTCTCCAAGGATGCTTAATGTAGATCTGAAGGTTTATCTCTAACCTCTCAGGTCGCTGTAAGCCCTTCACTAAACTGGTAAAAAAATGAGTATATTATGTTTAGGCCGAACAGTGCCAACGAGCCTTCGAAGATATTAAAGGGTACCTCAAGAACCCTCCAGTATTAGTAGCCCAGTCATAGGAAAACCCTTTCTACTTTACTTCTGAGCCATGGATTATTCTCTCAGCGCTTTGTTAGCCCAGAACAGTGATACAGGCTATAAGTAAGCTATATATTATCTCAGTGGGCAGCTGGTAGGGGCGGAACATAGATACACTCTTGTTGAGAAAGAATATCTTGTCTTAGTTTTCACCATTCAGAAAACTCGTCACTACATAGTAGGAAAGATAATTCATGTTATCTCTCGGGTCAACCCCCTCAGGGTCCTCATGACCAAACTAAGAGTGCTGAATGCATTTCTTGCTACGTAGGCAATACTATTATCACCATATGACATGATTTTTGTCCTATAAAAATTAGTCAAAGGCCAAGCATTAGCCGACTTCCTAGCTACTCATCCGTTGGCTAAAAACTCAAAACTTTATCAGGACATCTCAAATGAAGTAATAAAAGCCGATATTACGACAGAAAAATTGGTGTGGCAATTGTTTTTTGACCATGCTTCAAGGACAGGGCCTAAAGGTGATATCGTGGTAGGAGTAGGGGTAGTATTAATCTCCCTTGACGACTTGGTCATCCAGCAAGCATATTCACTCTCAAAACCTTATTCCAATAATGTAGCTGAGGACAACGCTCTCATTATGGGGCTCCAACTAGCTAAAGATCGTGGGGTCACCTTCTTGGAAGCTTACGACGATTTCCAGATGATAGTAAATCAGGTTCGAGGTCACTACAAAGTATGGTATGGAAACCTGATCCCGTACCATCAGGCGACGATCTCAATGATTTCTATCTTTACAAATTTTTTTTAGAGCACGTTCCATGATTATGAAACCTGGAGGCTGATGCCCTGGCTGGTCTTGCTGCCTCATTAGCAGCACCCATCGAAACTCAGCCGACAATCACAGTAATTGGTCAAGAGCTATTATGCCATAAGAATGATTTATGCATGCAGGCTTACTTTTATACGGATGCGAATGTAGATGTTCGAGATAGGCGGTCTCCCTTTACAGATTTTGCGGTCTATGGAATCTTACCAGACAACGCGAAGGAAGCCGCTTCCATCAGAAGACACTCTTTTTCGTTCTATTGCGACATTTAAACTAAAATATTATATCGTCATTCCTTTGATGGCCTCCTACTATGATGTTTATCGGGTAAAGAAGATAAGGAAGCACTTTATGAGGCTCGTGATGGTACCTGTAGAGCTCATCAACCAGGCCCTAAACTTCAGGATCGACTCAAACGTATGGGCTATTATTGGCCCACGATGATAGCAGATGCATTGACATACCCTAAGAAATGCCGAATGTGCCAAATTCATGCAGACTTCATCCATCGAAATTCTTACACCCGACAGTTGCATCCTAGCCATTTAAGGCGTAGGGAATGGATATCGTCGGTACGATCACCCCACCATCATCACAAGGTTACCTGTTCATTTTGGCTTTAACCGACTATTTTTTCAAGTAGGCGGAAGCAATATCGTTCGTAGATGTAAAAACCTCAGACATAATTAAGTTTCTTAAATATCATGTCATCTACTTGTTCGAGTTGCCTCAAAGGATCATCCATGGAAATGTCCCATAATTTGTCAGTAGCACCATCCACCTTTTCTATGACCAGAATCGGATTCAGAGTATAGCCTCAATAGCATATAACCCAATAATAAATGGGTTTGCCGAGGCTTTCAACAAGACGATTATCAAACTCTTCAAGAAAGTCGTATCTTTTAACAAACATGACTGGAATGAGAAACTCGGGGATTGCCTTTGCGCATACTGAACTATTGTCCGAACACCCACTGGCAGTACACCATTTTTCCTGGTATACAGAAATGAAGCTGTGCTTCCTTTGGAACTCCAAATCCTCTCTCTACGAGTGGCTCTTAATTGTCATATTACTACTGAAGCTAATCACCATTTTTGACTGCAAGAATTAGAAGCATTGGATGACAAATGCCTCATAGCTCAACAGCATATTGAGCTATACCAGGCACGAACCTCAGGAGCTTTCAACAAGAAAGTCAAATAAAGGTCATTTCGGGTCGATGATCTTGTCTATCAGTCAGAAGACTAATTATCATTACCCATAAGACAGCTAAAAAGTTTTAACCTAAATGGGAAGGCCCATTTGTTATCGAAACCGTATACTCTAATAGTGTGTACCGGCTGGCAAAATCCAATGGGGACTTGCTCATTGTGCCTATCAATGACAAGTTTCTCAAGTAATACTATGTTTAGCCAAAGATGGGAGTGAAAGTTTCCCTAAGGGTAAACTTTATTCCCATATTTGGCCCTATCATATCTATATTTGAATATTTACCATGGCCATACTACCTCTAAGTATACATTCTTGTCTCTCGACTTTTCTTTCCGACACTTCCATATTACCTCTGTTGATAAAATCGTCATTTTCACATGTGACCTACGTCTAAACCTAGACGTATTCGCGTTGATAAATCCACGAAAAGGATACCTAGATGAACAAATATGTCCATATAACCTCCGAGTTGTTTTTACGTGCCTTACCATGTTCTTTTAACCTCTGAGTAAGTTACCTATCTAGAATCTCATGTTTCTCATGTCCAAATAACCTCTGAACAAATATTCTTACCTTTCAAATAATCATCCTACGGTACCTAATATTTTTACTTGACATATGCAATTTAAATATGTTACAAAAAATGAGTCCACAGAATTCCATAGTCACAAGAACTCAAGTGAACAAGCAAAAGGAGATGAGATTTTTCATTGATATTCATAATTACATATGATAAAAATCTACTACATGTTTAGATTTTTCATTAATACTCATGATTATATATGACATGATTATATATGATGGAGATCTATATTACATGGAAGACTCTGGCCCACTTGTCTCTTCTTATAGAGGGCAGTGATGTGACAAATGCCCTCACTGTAGAGGGTAGTGGCGTGGCAAATGCCTTCGCTGTAGAGGATGATAATGTGATAAATGCCTCCGTAGATGTTTGTGATGTCACAAAATTTCCAATACTGGGCCTGCATTAATTTTTTAAGACAAGTAGGAAGGACATCTTGAATGTGGAGGATGGTCGCCTCGCCCATGCGGAGAAGCCGTTGGAAGACAGGGTTTTAAACTAGACAATCAATCCTAGCCCCGTAGATCCAGCATTATATCGATGGAAAATGCATCTCTTCTCGGGAGTAAAGACAGCTGGTATGCTTTGTTAATGAGTGTCACGACCCGCACCCTGATTAGGGACACGAGCACGTGGGTACGTCTAGCCTGCGCTACAGAATCGGCAGTAGAATGCTGTATAGGTCGTCTGTAAATACTAAAATTAAACAGTATAAGGGTACCTGTCATCTCCGTACGAAGGAATATAATATGGCATAACTCAATCACAAGACAAACTAGGATAGATAGCACGAAATAGAAATATGATAGAAAGGAAAACTGGAAAGGAGTTCAAGATCCAACACAAGCTCAGAGATATAAACACATCACAGAAACTCAAAATATAATATAAAAACTATAGTCTAAAAATACTAGCTGGATTGCAGTCCAGGCAAACCTATCTAATAGTCTAAACATGGGCTATATCATCTACGGGCTCCAGGGGTAATGTCTTATCAAACTCTATCCTGGCCATACCCGTAAAAGGTAGAGCAATCAGCTAACATGTACTCTGTAAACATCAATGGTTATCCTGTCAAGAAAATGAGCAGGTACAAACACTAACAGCAGTTCCATATGAATTGACAAATTCTATAAGAGACAGTATAATGAAATACAAGACCAAGATATAGGAAGACTTGGAAGCCATTCGGAAGCTAAGTTACAACCCTTAAACCAAACAAGGACCGGGGTTGTAATCCTTCTCCCGAACAGAACTTAGCCTCCAATCAAGGTATAGCATAAGAGCATGTAGAACATATAAAATACAAGAGAAAATCAACATGAAATATATAACAGGATGTGAGTACTGAATATGACGACAATTTATAAGATGACTTGGGAACTATTCGGAAACTAAGTTACAACCCATAAACCAAACAAGAATCGGGGTTGTAACCCTTCTCCTGAACAGAACTTAGCCTCCTATAATAAAATAAATATGAAATGTGCCTTGAATTATTAGAGCGTTATGTGATCGGCTTGGGAAAGTTACATGACAGACTATCCACTTGGCCCGACAATCACATGAAAATCACTGGAAAGGGTCATGACTGCCAACCTGGATAACGAGCACATGAATAAGATCTCGTTACACCCTACGTGAGGTGAGAGTGGCGCAAGCACAAGAATATAGTGACAGGGTGCCTTTGATCACATAGCCCCTAATAATTCTCCATCCGCGAATAGTATAATGGATCCAGACATGACACGTAATGACACAGGATTCCCTAAGAGGGAAGCTACTCCCTCTCAGGAATCGGTGTCTATACAAGTACAGGGAACAAGAAAGGAAATGTACCAATATACTAAGAAAATTTAGGAACAACATCTCATGTCATGATCCGATATATACTAGCCCGTGAAACATCGTGTCGGAAAATCAAGTAAGTCACTACAACTAAATCGGATATAGCCGATACCAAGACAATGAAAACTATCAATGAATGTACTCGCCTGCGGTCCTGAGCTGTTAAATGGGGTCGATGCTCAGAGTGATGCCACAAACCTAAAGATGAGATATATATATATATATAAGCTAATTACGGTTCAACAGTGTTAGGCTGGATTATATAGTATATGCTATGTAATCTAGGTCAAATCTCAGTCCAACTAAGTCAAACTATGTCACACTGAGTCACACTAGGTCACAGAAAGTTAAACCAAGTCAAACTAGGTCAAACTAAGTCAAAGGTTGATTTACAGTTGACTTTTGATCAACTGGTCAACTCTAGGTCAAACTAGGATAATGTTGACTAACAGTTGACTTTTGATCAACTGGTCAACTCTAGGTCAAACTAGGCTAATATTGACTAACAGTTGACTTTTGGTTAACTGGTCAACTCTGGTCAAGTTCTAGATATTTCTAGGCAAAGTGTTGACTGATAGTTGACTTTTGGTCAAAGTAGTCAAACTTTGTCAAACAAGGTCAAAACTAGCCTAAGCATACTATTTCTAATATTTACCTACCAAGATACCATATATCTTGGTCAAACAGGATCAACTCTAATCTAAGAATTAAAATATCATGTTGTACCTCGTTATTCGTACATCAAAACCTACGACACGCAAATCGAGATAAGATAATCAATGGTAAGATTAATAATCTTATCACAGTGATCCACATGATCATCTTACCAATTTCCGCGATGTGAGATCACTGGAATCGACTGATCTCAGTTTCGTTGTACTAATTCCGAAATACAAACTTAAAAAGAATTAATTATAATAAAAGGTAATACACAGAGAAAATATCTACAAATATTGTCGGATGACGAAACAAACATCAACAACGTGTTCAGAATGGTCAAATCTGCTAGGATAGCCTATCCATAAGTCCAATTTAGATACAAGGGCAAAAAGGTAATTTTGGGTCAAAACGGTATCCGTGTCGGACCCGCTTTGCACCGAAAACGTACTGGAATACTAGTCTACTGAACCTAAAAAAATATATATCCACGAATCCAGAATGACGATACGAACCCAACGGTATATCCAGAATTGGATTCTGTTGACCCGATCTCAAATTGGTCCATTGACCAGGACATTGAAATTCTGATTTGCACGAAAAAGCGTGTCACAGCCAATGTCCTCAAAACTCAACAAATTATTAGTCAACGAGTCCAGAATGATGATACGAACTCAACGTTATGTCCAGAATTGGATTTCGATGAGCCGATCTCAAAATGACCCGTTGACCCGGATATTGGTATCCGACTTGCACCGAAATCCGTGCTGGAATCAATGTGCTAAAAAACTAGAAAATTATATGCCAACAAGTCCAGAATAATGATACGAACTCAACGGTATATCCGAAATTGGATTCCGAGGAGCCGACGTCAAAAAGTTCTGTTGACCCGAATTGTGGGGCCCGCTTTGCACCAAAATGCGTGCCAGGGCCCGCGTCCTCCAAATCTAAAAACTTTATATGAAAATGTGCCAGAACGATGCCACGAGTCTACCGGTGGTGTCAGAAATTGAATCCGGAGTCTCGGGTTCAAAAATAGAATTTTACAACTTAAAAATTACGAATTCGGACGGCCAACTTTGGCGTTGAATTCAACCAATCAAACGTGCTCACAATGAAACGAAACTGGAGGGGTAGAAAGAGGGTTATACCAGCTACACATAGGAACTAGTGGCATGCCAGACGGAGCTACGATGGAGGAGATACCAACCGACGAAGTTGGCTCCACAAAACTGTCCAAAAATAACACAATTTAAATTGTCAACTTGGTGGCCGGTTTTGATGTATCAAACGATAAAATTAACGGACGAAAATTGAAGGGATGAAGTGGGATATACCGAGAATGATATAGAGCAAAGAAATCACCGATCCAATGGTCGGATTACCCAGAAAATGTGTGTGAAGTCGCTGCGATGAGGCGCCATTTTCGGATCCATTCTGAGCTCGCGCCGACGGGAACCCGTGCCAAACGCACGAAACGTCTAGGCGACGCGTCCTGGAGGACGGTGGCCGCCACGGGGAGGTCGCTAAGGATTCGCCCTGAAAGGGGGGCTCGCGGTGGCGGCCGCGGCGTCGTGCGGCTACCGGTACGAGCGCGCGGCTGTGCGTACGCTGCTGGTGTAGCTTGCATTGATGCTGCTACTGCTCGCATGCTGGCCGCGGAGGTAGGGGCTGCGCTGGCCTGGCACGACGGCACAGCCAAGGGCATGGCGAGGTTGGTGGTGGTTGATGGTGGTCGTAGAGTGATGAAGAGGATAGTGGTGGAGTGGTGTTGATGGTGGTGTTAATGGTGATGATGATGTAGATGATGAATAAAGAAGGAGGAGGTGGAGTCCGGCTAATGGCTGTATCGACCATGGGAGGTAGAGGTCAGCCGGCCATGGCAGGAAGAGGAGGGTCGGCTTGGGGTGAAGTTGCTGGTGTTGTGATGGTGTGTTTAATTAAGAGAGAGAGAATTATGTGTGTGTGTGTGTGTTAGTAAAGGGTGGAGAGAGAGAATTAAAGTTAGGGCCGGCCATAGAGGGGTTTTTGGGGGTGAATGCCAAGTAGGAATGGAGGGCTAGGATTAAATAAGGGTGGAATGAAGGCTATGATTTAATGTAGGGAATAGATCATTCCTTTAGGGATTTAAATCAATAAAAAATACATAAATATTTGAAGTAGAAAAAACTAGGTATTTAATATTTTTGGTAGGAAAAAGTGTGTGTGGGTATTTATGAGGAGGCAACATGAAGTTTGGGTTAGGTTCGGTTGAGTCGGGTCGGGTCAAATCGGACATGGTGCAATAATTGAATTTAAATAGTTATTTATGATCATGGGTAAATAAGTAACATGTGAGGGCTCAAATAAATGGGACACAAGTGTCATGCGGGTAGTAGGCTTCATGTAGGCCATGTCTATATTCTGGGTCGACTAGGTTGGATCGATGTCGGGTCCCAAAATTAAATTAGAAGTCAGGTCACATTCTATGGTGGATAATTAATTGGCCTAAATTGACCCAAAAGTTGTGCAAAGCAAATGAAGCACAAAATGGTGTGTCTGAGTGGGACACGAAGGTCATGGGTGTAGGGCATCTCGAGTAGATCATGTATGAGGAGTTGGTTTCAAGAAAATGACTAGCCTTGTGCGCCTAAATTAAAATTCACGGTAACGTGCATATAATAATCAAAGATAAAAGTGGGAAAATCAATTAATAATTATTTAATGATCAAATGGTGTAAATTGATCCAAAGTTGTGTGAAGCAAAAAAAGTATAAGGGAACAAGTTTGGATGGGACATGAGATATCAACATGCAGGTAATCTTGTCTACTACACACTGATGAAGAGAGTTTCCAAAGATTGGCATCCCTGACGCTCCAGAAGTCAAAGTTACGGTAAAGAGCCTTAAATCAAATAATAATATCTATTACAAATAATTGATTTATAAAATTGAAAAAAATAAGTCCTAAATTCAGGGGGCTTACATCCTACCCACCTTATAAAAATTTCGTCCTCAAAATTAAAAATCATCCAATAGGTCAAGCTAAAACATGTAACTGCTATGGCTGTAGTACCCAATCTGCTATCCTTGTGATCATCTATATTATTTCTCTCTCCAGGTATTTTGGTTCAAGTTTAACAAAGGTCCTTCTATCATAAACTACTTCATCGAACCTAAGCACAAGATTCTAGTCCTAAATATGTAGTCATAAAATATAATATTTTATTACTCCTTCTTAGATACCTTAAAACCAATCTATACTATCAAACTAATCATTCTTAATTGTTTCTAAGGCCGCTATAGTCAGTCACTCACATCTGTCCTATAAGTTTAACCCAATAAATCCCAAAAAAAATATACTCATCACAATCATACATAATAGTATATTATAGTTACACTACAGAATCTGTTAACAAGGTCTGCCTATCCAATCATCAAAAACAGAAGGTAACAAGGGCCAAAGACTGGGTCTAGCAATCCATATCAGTATTCAGACAAGTTAAGGGTCAAACAAGACAGAAAAGATTATTGAAATATTTCCAAGAATAGTACGAGGCCAAACGAGATGCATAGGACGTAGTCGAAGTAAAACTCAAGAACCATATACCTCCGTAATTATGTCACATGAAGTTACTATCGCGCTAGTGTGTATCTGGCTGTGATTAACTTCCTTGTTACATAATATGATGGATGGCTGCAGTGCACAACTGCCACACCAGATAATATAGTTTTATGAACTTAACTTGGCCAAATCCGTAAAATATTTCCAAACAATTTTTATAAAATAAAGAAGAAGATGTTAGTCAAATGGTTAGGGAGTGGTCCAAGTAGAATTCGAGAACATATTTAACCATGATACCGTTATCTGAAGTCATACCTCGCCAGTATTTCTCTGGATGCAAACTCTCAATTTCGTAATACAAGGATAAATATACTTTTCGAACCTTTCCTTAATCAATCCATGTGGCACTTTTAACAATTATCGGGAAGGACAAGAAGAATTACCCAAGGGCTTAGCGAAGAAGAGTTTAGTCAAATCATAGGAAAGATAAAACACAAACAATCATGTTGAAAAAATCCTAATTGTGGCTGTAGATAGACAGTGTTAACCAAGACGGGGAAGAATGATGGTAAGAATTTGTCCTTGCTCATCCGGTCATAACGAAGTGATCCAATTTAAGATATAATCTGATAACCATACACGTCTTCCTGAAATTATGTTGCCAGAATTTTTACACATCAGTAAGCATAGCTGCAATAAACGATAGAGTCAATAACTAAGGTATACACCCTAAAATCATGTCATCTGGAATTCTTACTACGTCAACCGGTATGGCTGCAAGAAAATTTGAATTCTATAACTAGGATAAGCATATCTAAAATCAGGCTCCATGTCCTTGTCATGCTAGCTAGTATGACGGCGACAAATTCTAAACTCCATAAATAAAGCAAACATTTACCTTATCAAGATATACCTTAATTCGATCCACAAAATTTATCTCGATGCAAGATCAAAGTCAACAGCGAACATCAGGAATCAAAATAAACAACAAATCAAGGAAGTGTAAATAGAGGCAAATAGACTCAAAAGTTTTTGAAGTAAGATTCTCAAGGGTTATCCCTGGAACCTATCAAGGGTTCCTAAATGTGATTAAGCAACTCCTATCATAACCTAGAACCTATATCCTAATAGCAGGCTCGTGGCAGCGCTCTAAGTCAAGCACCACTACAAAATTGTACTAGTTGCGACTCAGACCTTCATGGGCCACCACAATAACGTGTCACGACCTCCACCCTGATTAGGGGTACGAGCACGTGGGTAAGTCCAGCCTACGCCACAGAATCGGTTGTAGAACGCTATATAGGTCATTTGTAAATACTACAACTAAACAGTATAAGGGTACCTGTCATCTCCACGTGGAGGAATATAATAGTATAACTCAATTACAAGACAAACCAGGATAGATAGCACAAAATGAAAATATGATAGAAAGGAAAACTGGAAAGGAGTTCAAGATCCAACACAAGCTCAGAGATATAAACACATCACAGAAACTCAAATATAATATAAAAACTACAGTCTGAAAATACTAGCTGGATCGCAGTCCAGGCAAACCTATCTAACAGTCTAAACATGGGCTATATCATCTACGGGCTCCAAGGGTAATGTCTCATCAAACTCTATCCTGGCCATACCCGTAAAAGGTAGAGCAATCAGCTAACCTGTACTCTATAAACATCAACGTTTATCCTGTCAGAAAAATAAGCAAGTACAAACACTAACAGCAGTTCCATATGAATTGAAAAATTCTATAAGAGACAGTATAATGAAATACAAGACAAAGATATAGGAAAACTTGGGAGCTATTCGAAAGCCGAGTTACAACCTTTAAACCAAAAAGGACCGGGGTTGTAATCCTTCTCCCGTACAGAACTTAGCCTCCAATCAAGGTATTGCACAAGAGTATGTAGAACATATGAAATACAAGACAAAATCAACATGAAATATATAACAGGATGTGAGTACTGAATATGACGACAATTTATAAGATGACTTGGGAACTATTCGAAAACTAAGTTACAACCCATAAACCAAACAAGGACCGGGGTTGTAACCCTTCTCCTGAACAGAACTTAGCCTCCTATAATAAAATAAACATGAAATGTGCCTTTAATTATTAGAGCGTTATGTGATCGGCTTGGAAAAGTTACATGACATGCTATCCACTTAGCCCGACAATCACATGAAAATCACTGAAAAGGGTCATGCCGGCCAACTTGGATAACGAGCACATGAATAAAATCTCGCTACACCCTACGTGAGATGAGAGTGGCGCAAGAACAAGAATATAGTGACAAGGTGCCTTTGATCACATAGCCGCTAATAATTCCCCATCTTCGAATAGTATAATGGATCCAGACATGACATGTCATGACACAGGATTCCCTAAGAGGGTAGCTACTCCTTCTCAGGAATCGGTTATTATACAAGTACATGAAATAAGACAGGAAATGTACCAATATACCAAGAAAATCTAGGAACAACATTTTATGTCATGATCTGACATATACTAGTCTGTGAACCATCGTATCAAAAAATTAAGTAAGATACTACAATTGAATCGGATATAGCAGATATTAAGACACTGAAAACTATCAATGAATGTAATCGCCTGCGGTCCTAAGCTGTCAATTGGGGTCAATGCTCAGAGTGATGCCACAAACCTAAAGATGAGATATATATAAGCTAATTAGGGTTCAACAGTGTTAGGCAGGATTATATAGTATAAGCTATGTAATCTAGGTCAAATCTCAGCCCAACTAAGTCAAACTAGGTCACACTGAGTCACACTAGGACACAGGAAGTCAAACCAAGTCAAATTAGGTCAAACTAGGTCAAAGGTTGATTTATAGTTGACTTTTGATCAACTGGTCAACTCTAGGTCAAACTAGGCTAATGTTGACTAACAGTTGATTTTTGGTCAACTGGTCAACTCTAGGTCAAACTAGGCTAATGTTGACTAACAGTTGATTTTTGGTCAACTCTGGTCAAGTTCTAGATATTTCTAAGCCAAGTGTTGACTGATAGTTGACTTTTGGTCAAAGCAGTCAAACTTGGTCAACCAAGGTCAAAACTAGCCTAAACATACTATTCCTAATATTTACCTACCAAGATACTATATATCTTGGTCAAACAGGATCAACTCTAATCTAAGAATTAAAATATCAAGTTGTACCTCGTTATTCGTATATCGAAACCTACGACACGTAAATCGAGATAAGATAATCAATGACCAGGTTAATAATCTTATCACAGTGATCCACATGATCATCTTGCCAATTTCAGCGATGTGAGATCGCTGGAATTGACTGATCTCAGTTTCGTTGTACTAATTCTGAAATATAAACTTAATAAGTATTAATTATAATAAAAGGTAATACACAGAGAAAATATCTACAAACATTGTCGGATGATGAAACAAACATCATCAACGTGTCCAAAATGGTCAAATCAGCTAGGATAACCTATCCATAAGTCCAATTTGGACACAGGGGCAAAAAGATAATTTCGGGTCAAAACGGTGTCCGTGTCGGACCCGCTTTGTATCGAAAAATGTGCAAGAATACTAATCCACTAAACCTAACAAATTATATATCCACGATTCTAGAATGACGATACGAGCCCAACGGTATATCCAGAATTGGATTCTGTTGACCAGGACATTAAAATTCTGATTTGTACAGAAAAGCGTGTCGGAGCCAATGTCCTCAAAACTCATAAAATTATATGTCAACGAGTCCAGAATGACGATACGAACTCAACGATATGTCCAGAATTGGACTCCGATGAGCCGATCTCAAAATGACCCGTTGACCCGGATATTGGTATTCGACATTCACCGAAATGCGTGCTGGAACCAATGTCCTCTAAAACCTAGCAAATTATATGTCAACGAGTCCAGAATGACGATACGAACTCAACGGTATATCCGAAATTGGATTCCGAAGTGCCGGCGTCGAAAAGTTTTGTTGACCCGGACTGTAGGGCCCGCTTTGTACCGAAATACGTGCCAGGGCCCATATCCTACAAATCTAACAAACTTTATATAAAAATGTGCCAGAACGACACCACGAGTCTACTGGTGGTGTCAGAAATTGAATCCGGAGTCCCGGGTTCAAAAATAAAATTTTACAACTTAGAAATTACGAATTCGGACGACCAACTTTGGTGTCGAATTCAACCAATCAAACGTGCTCACAATGAAACAAAACTGGAGGGGTAGGAAAAGGGTTATACCAGCTATGCATAGGAACCTGTGGCACGCTAGACGGAGCTGTGATGGAGGAGATACGAACCGACGAAGTTGGCTCCACAAAACTGTCCAGAAATAACACAATTTAAAGCGTCAACTTGGTGGCCGGTTTTGATGTATCAAACGATAAAATTAACGGACGAAAATTGGGGGGAGTGAAGAGGAATATACCGAGAATGAGACAGAGTAAAGAAATCGTAGATCCAACAGTCGGATTTCCCGAAAAAAGTGCACGAAGTCACTGCAACGAGGCGTCATTTTTGGATCCATTACGAGCTCGCGCCGACGGAAACCCGTGCCAAACGCACGAAACGTCTAGGCGGCGCATCCCGGATGATGGTGGCTGCCACGTGGATGTCCCCAGAGGATTCGCCAGCTCGTCGGCAGCGGCGGCGGCCGCGGCGGCGCGCGGCTGCAGGTGCAAGCGTGCGGCTTTGCGCATGCTGCTGCTGTAGCTCACGTTGATGCTGCTACTGCTCGCATGCTGGCCGTGGTGGGGGGGCTGCGCTGGCCTGGCACGGCGACACGGCCAAGGGCACGACGAGGATGGTGGTGGTTGATGGTGGTGGTGGAGTGATAAAGAGGATGGTGGTGGAGTGGTGTTGATGGTGGTGGAGCGGTATTGATGGTGGTGTTGATGGTGGTGTTAATGGTGATGATGACGTTGGTGATGAATGAAGAAGGAGGAGGGGGAGTCCGGCTGGTGGCTGTGTGGGCCATAGGAGGTGGAGGTCGGTCGGCCATGGCAGGAAGAGGGGGGGTCGGCTTGGGGTGAAGTTGTTATTGTTGTGATGGTGTGTTTAATAAAGAGAGAGAAAGAGAATTATGTGTGTGTGTGTGTGTTATCAAAAGGGGAGAGAGAGAATTAAAGTTAGGGCCGGCCATAGAGGGTTTTTGGGAGTGAGTGCTAAGTAGGAATGGAGGGCTAGGATTAAATAAGGTTGGAATGAAGGCTATGATTTAATGTAGTGAATAGATCATTCCTTTAGTGATTTAAATCAATAAAAATGACATTAAATATTTGAAGTGGAAAAAAGTAGGTATTTAATATTTTTGGTAGGAAAAAGTATGTGTGGGTATTCATGAGGGGGCAACATGAAGTTTGGGTTGGGTTCGATTGAGCCGGGTCGGGTCAGAATCGGACATGGTGCAATAATTGAATTTAAATAGGTATTTATGATCATGGGTAAATAAGTAGCATGTGGGGGCTCAAATAAATGGGACACAAGTGTCATACGGGTAGTAGGCTTCATGTGGGCCATGTCTATATTCTGGGTCGACTAGGTTGGATCGATGTCGGCTCCCGAAATTAAATTGGAAGTCAGGTCACATTCTACGGTGGATAATTAATTGACCTAAAAGTTGTACGAAGCAAATGAAGTACAAGATGGTGTGTCTGAGTGGGACACGAAGGTCATGGGTGAAGGGCGTCTCGAGTGGATCATGCATGAGGAGTTGGTTTCAAGAAAATGACTAGCCTTGTGCTCCTAAATTAAAAGTCACGGTAACGTGCATATGATGATCAAAGATAAAAGTAGGAAAATCAATTAATAATTATTTAATGATCAAATGGTCTAAATTGACGCAAAGTTGTGTGAAGCAAAAAAGAGTACAAGGAAACAAGTTTGGATGGGACATGATATATCAACATGAAGGTAATCTTGTCTACTACACACTGATGAAGAGAGTTTCCAGAGATTGGCATCCCTGACGCTCCAGAAGTCAAAGTCACGGTAAAGAGCCTTAAATCAAATAATAATCAAATAATAATATATATTGCAAATAATTGATTTATAAAATTGAAAAAATAAGCCCTAAATTCAGGGGGCCTACAATGAAGATCACTTTGCTTGATCTCGTAACAAAATCCTACGTTAGAGCGATCGTCTTTTCGACTCAACTGACTTATGATGTCCTTCCATGCTCCAATTGGGTCGGCGTGAGTTGATACACAATTTTCATAAAGATAGAGCAAAAAAAAATCAGTCTCACAGAAGACTTGAAAAAGGAAAAAGTCGTATGCTAAACGTCGCCTTATGTGCTCGATGAATGTATCACAACACGTCCTTTGGAACAGCACGCCTGTATAAATGGTGCACGACGGAAGTCTTAACATTCAGCAAATTATTGAAAGCATCAGCGCATCTGATGGACAGCGCATGCACATTATGGTGCAAGTCAGAAACTCGTACGCACAGTATTTTGGCACGTACAAAGGTGCTATGACGCAAGACAAAAGTTTGCATGTGAAGGGTAGTGGCGAACACCTTGACAGTGTCCATGCGCTATGGCACATGACAAAAGTCTGAGCATGCCTCACCATGGTCAACGCCTCAACATGACCAGCGTTCATACAAGTTCTCCAGAGAGTCAAGTCATACATGTCTATGTATTATGGCCTTCGAGAACGAAGCTTCCCTCCTTTCTTTTTAGATCTTACCTTCGACTACAGAGTGCATCATGCCATCGTTGAGCGGCGTCCCGACGAGAGCTTCAAACGACATATCGACGAAAACTTCGGGCGGCTTTGCCTTCGAGTTCGCCCTCCTCTCCGATGAAGGGAGGAGTCGGAGGAACCTTAACGTCGATCATAGAATAAGAGGGGAAGAAAAGAACAATAATCTCTCTCCACAAGCCCCTATTTATAGACTCAAACCCACACTTAATGCAATAAACTTAACACTAATGGCAATAAATGTGCCGTTTTGACTCTCGTGTCGATCGATTTTTTAAGGATTCATCTTAAACACCTATTTATATGCCTCAAATGACTTGTGCCTTGATGAGAAAGAAAAATGAACAATTGTCTACTCAGGATTGAACCGAACTAACCGATCTCGTACAAACGAAGATCATGCTAACGTTATACGTGCGTCCTGCTTCTATTCAAAGTATTTCTTACTTTATTCAAAAATTTAGAAAAATTTGAAGGGTGTCTTGTAGAAGCATAGGTCATGCGCCTATGAAAGAAGAGTGACCCCATACCTCACCTAGGCGTCGAGCTGTCCACATCTCATCGAAGCAGTGTGCTGCCCATGCCTCATCAAGATAGCATAATGATTACACCTCACCTATACGTTGAATTTCCTACGCCTCATCAGAGAAACACAATGATCATGCCTCACCTAGGCATCATGTTGCCTTCGCTATCGAGCCTTAGACAGAATGCCTAGATCTCTGTGCAAAAAATAGCTAAATGTCATGACCTGCACCCGCTTTTAGGATACGAGTACATGTCCAAGCCCAGCCTATGCTGTAGTATCGATGGTAGTACGCTGTCTAGGATAAGCATTATCCATACAACTATACAGTCCACATATATCATCCACAACTAAGACAATACAAAGAGATTAAACTTAAAAGTTTCAACAAATGATTTAAAGAAAGATCCGCTACAACTCAGAATAGTATCAGAAACAAACTCGCTAAAATAAATATAAACAACTAGAAGTAATGTCCGCTAAGCTCACTAGCTAAGAATAACACGAAAGTGCATAAGAAAGAAATATACTACTCCGCATCAGAAGAAGCAACCGACACATTGGTAACGTCACTGTCACCAAGATACGCACAATAAACCTCAGGACAAACCACGTCGTCTAAAGCTGAAAATTAGTTATCCAGTTAGGATTGAGGCAAGATCACCATAACACCACACTACACAATATAATATACGAGCACGTAGAATAGCAATAAGGAAATGATGAGTATACTTGATGTAAAAAGGGACCACTATACATTGGAAAAAATAGTTGAGAGTACAATTATGACATGGAATTAATTGAAGGTATAATAAAGACAAGAAGACAGAATGACAAATATAAGACAAACCTCTAGACAATATGTCAACACGAATCAAATCACATGTACTGTGTATTTTAGAATACAAGTGTTTCGCATGTGGACGGGTTAGGACATCCGGCAGTCGTTACGTGAGGTACAACGACTGCTATCAACATTGACATTAGGGAAAAATTGTACATTACGTAGACTACATGCATACTAGTTGTATTCTCCCTCCCGACTCTCTCACAAGTAAACATGATCACTTTAACATTAACTTTAAACTTAAATATTGAATATTGAAGGTTCAACATTGAACGAAAATATTAAGTGAACAAGTATGGTTATGGTAACAAGTATAACTCTCGTGCACCAATGGTATAAAAGATAAGACTAACAATTTAAGGAAAGGAATAACATGCAGCATAAAATAAAGGCAACATAGGTCATAGTAATACTTGCCTTGCTCTGCTAGATGATGAAGGCACAACTCAAACGTCGTAGACCGATCTACCCCATCACATAAATAATCATAAGTTAGATACTAAAAATCTCGCTCTAAAAACCCTCGAAAGTGGATAATGGTTTAACATAAAATTCTATTTAATTCTGGAATAAGTTATCTAAAATCTAATTTAATCTAATATAATCTAAAATATAACTTAAATAAGAAAGTTTGGCCATAGAAAGTCATGTTTCTAATTTTGGAAACCGTAGCACGCAAATCGAGGCATATCATTGACTATCTAGTCAAACATTATGAACTCAAGATTTGGAGAGTGTAACATGGTAGATTTCAGTGCCATGAGTGCACTGGAATTAACAGTGCCACAAAATCACGCTTTAGTCAAAAGATACTGCCGTTATGGCTAATCGTGACCAAAACAGTAATTTATCGATCAAATATGAGTTTATCTTAATAAATAAAATAGAAAACGAACCTATGAAATTCTGGAAAATTTATATGTTGAATATCGTCGTGTTAGCTTTCCAAAACTTTAAACGAATCATAAATGGAGTTCAAAATCTCTCGAGATCTCAAAAACCGTACGACGTGTCAAGTTTTGGACAAACAACACTAAAATAATTCCCTAGAAATTCAAATGCAAAATATTCAAAAATAAATTATAAACTCTGAAAGTTTACCTCAATACGAATCCAATAAAAAAATGGCACGTGAATCCGAGGTCGGGGCTGTCCGCAATCGCCTCGGGAAGTGGAAGAACCGTTGATGAACTCTCCTATAAAAAGCTGTTGGAATTTCTAGGTATTCAAAATAACAGTAAATATATATAGAGAGAGGAGAGTAGTGAACCAGCTTGAGTCGGCTAAAGTCGCCATGTAGCAGAATCTCCACAGCTCATCTCAGATCCGGTGGATGAGGGAGCTGCTGGCTAAGCTAAGCTCGATCTTGGCTCGGTTTGGATTCCGGGTGCAGCCCGGAGACCCAATCTCACCCGCCCCCTACTGCAGGACAGCTGGGCCCGCCCTACACAGCTGAGTGGCTGACTGTGTAATGTTTTTAGAAATTAGGTTTTTAATTACCAGAAATCATTTTTTTAATCAGTTTTTCTTTAAAAAATCATAATAAATACTAAAAATAATCAAAACATTATGGAAAAATTCTAGAAAATATAAAATAACATAATGAACCCTATAAAAATATTTAGGGTCAACCTTTACTCATAGGCTTGCACAGTAAATTCTAGAAGTCCTAAAAATAGGTTTTTTCTACATTTAGTTATCTAAAAACTCCAAAAAAATACCAAAAATTTATATAAAATATTTTGACCTTCTAAAGCCTAAATAGAATGTTTGGCCTATATAATGACCCCAAATGCCCCCACAAAAATAAAAAAAGCCTTTCAAAATAATAAAAATACTATAATAAAAATTCCCAAAGAATTTTCTAGTGTTATTTGTTTATTAATCACTAATTAAAATAGGAAATTTAGGTAGCAGATGCTACAACCTACCCCCCTTAGAAATATTTTTGTCCTAAAAAATCAAATGTCACTAATAGCATAATATAATAAACAACTCCTATAAGGAATGTAACGATAACTCTTAGGCTAAATCATAGAGGAAATGGTTGGTCAAATACAAAAGAAACTAAATCAATACCATCTATGCAACTAAGCATACCCTCTTACTCTTACGGATCACACTACGCCTTGTATTAACCATTGGTAACTAAAAAAGAATATAAAGGACATGGTCAGAACGGTAGATACAAATACATTGAAAAAATCATGGACGAATCAAGTAGGATGCATAAGAGAGATGATAATGGAAGACCGATTAGGTTGGAAATCCTATTTGTGGATGATATAACCCTCATAGAAGCTATTATAAATCCTATCTTCAATTCTATTCCCAGGCTCATAGTTAGTACTACTAAGTTGAAGTACTAACCATGAGTTTGCAACCTAATACGAAACCTGACCTGCCTGGGCCGCCATAAAAATTTGTCACGACCCGCACCCGCATTTGGGATACGAGTACATGTCCAAGCCCAGCCTACGTCGTAGTATCGGTGGTAGTATGTTGTCTATGATAAGCATTATCCATACAAGTACACAGTCCACATATATCATCCACAACTAAGTCAATACAAAGAGGTTAAACTTAAACGTCTCAGAATAGTCTCGGGAAAAAACCTGCTAAAAATAAATATAAACAACTAGAACTAATGTCTGCTAAGCTCACTAGCTAAGAATAACGCGAAAGTGCATAAGTAAGAAATATGCTACTCTGCATCAGAAGAAGCAACCGATACATTGGTAACGTCAGTGTCACCAAGATACGCACCATAAACCTTGGGGCAAACCACGTCGTTTAAAGCTGAAAAATAGTTATCCAGTCTGGATTAATTTGAGCAAGATCACCATAACACCACACTACACAATATAATACACAAGCACGCAGAATAGCAATAAGGAAATGATGAATATACCTGATACAAAAAGGGACCACTATATATTGGAAAAAAACTGTTGAGAGTACAATTATGACATGGAACAATTGAAGATATAATAAAGACACGAAGACAATATAAGAGAACGACGAATATAAGACAAACCTTTGGAAAATATGTCAACACGAACAAAATAACGTGTACTGTGTGTTTTAGAATACAAGTGTTTCGCATGTGGACGGGTTAGGACATCCGGCATTCGGTACATGAGGTGCAACGACTGCTATCAACATTAACATTGGGGAAAATTACATTACATAGACCACATGCATACTAGTTGTATTCTCCCTCCCGACTCTCTCACAAGTAAATATGATCACTTTACCATTAACTTTAAACTTAAACATTGAACATTGAAGGTTTAACATTGAATGAAAATATTAAGTGAACATGTATGGTTATGGTAACAAGTATAACTCTCGTGCACCAACGGTATAAAAGATAAGACTAACAATTTAAGGAAAGGAATAACATGCAGCATAAAATAAAGACAACATAGGTCATAGTAATACTTGCCTTGCTCCGCTAGATGATGAAGTCACAACTCAAACGTCGTAAACCGATCTACCCCGTCACATAAATAATCATAAGTTAGATATTGAAAATCCCGCTCTAAAAATCCTAGAAAGTGGATAATGGTTTAACATAACTAATTCTATTTAATTCTGGAGTAAGTCATCTAAAAATCTAATTTAATCTAATATAATCTAAAATATAACTTAAACAAGAAAATTTGGCCATAGAAACTCATGTTTCCAATTTTGGAAACCTTGGCATGTAAATGGAGGCGTGTCGTTGACTATCTAGTCAAACATTATGAACTCAATATTTGGAGAGTGCAACTTGGTAGATTTCAGCGCCACGAGTGCACTGGAATCGACTGTGCCACAAAATCACGCTTTGGTCAAAAGATATTACCGTTATGGCTAATCGTGACCAAAATGGTAATTTACCGATCAAATCTGAGTTTAACTTAATAAATATTATAGAAAACGAACCTCTAAAATTTTGAAAAATTTATATGTGAAGATCGTCGTGTTAGCTTTCCAAAACTTCAAACGGATAGCAAATTGGAGTTTGGGATCTCGAAAAATATACAACGTGTCAAGTTTTAGACAAATAACATAAAATAATTCCCCAGAAATTCAAATGCAAAATATTCAAAAATAAATTATAAATTCGGAAAGTTTACCTCAATACGAATCCAATAAAAAAGTGACACATGAATCCGAGGTCGGAGCTGTCTGTAATTGCCTTGGGAAGTTGAAGAACCCTAGATGAACTCTCTTCTAAAAAGCTGCTGGAATTTCTAGGTTTTCGAAATAACAGTAATTATATATAGAGGGAGGAGAGCAGTGAGCCAGCTTGAGTCGACTAAGGTCACCACGTGGTAGCATCTCCTCAGCTCATCTCAGATCCAGTGGATGCGGGAGCTGCCGGCTCAACTAAGCTTGATCTAGGCTTGGCTTGGATTCTGGGTGCGGCCCAGAGATCCAGTCTCACCCGCCCCCACTGCATGATAGCTGGGCCCGTGCCACACAGCTTAGTAGCTGACAGGTGGGCCTGGCTGCGACTGACTGTGTAATGTTTTCAGAAAATAGGTTTTTAATTACCAGGAATCAGTTTTTAATCGTTTTGCATAAAAAAATCATAATAAATACTAAAAACAATCAGAAAATTATGGAAAAATTCCAAAAAATATAAAATAACATAATGAACCCTAAAAAAATATTTGGGGTCAACCTTTACTCATAGGCTTGCACAGTAAATTCTTGAAGTCCTAAAAAATAGGTTTTTTTCTACATTTAATTATCTAAAAACTCCAAAAAATTCCAAAATTTATATAAATTTTTTTTGACCTTCTAAAGCCCAAATAGAATGTTTGGCCTCTATAATGACCTCGAATACCCTCACAAATATCAAAAAGCCTTTCAAAATAATAATAACACTATAGTAAAAATTAACTAAGAATTATCAAAAATTTCGAAAAAAATTGTAGTGTTATTTATTTATTAATCACTAATCAAAATAGGAAATTTAGGTAGCGGATGCTATACTAAAGCACAGAAACCAAAATTATGATTACTTAGGCTACTCATGCCTAGCTAAAGGTACGCCCCTCTCCTACTCGCACCTTACTTATAGAGGCACACCTAATCCCTTGTATCCCTACCTATGTCTCTCAATCACTCTCTTCGCGGCTGCATTTAATGAGCTTAACTCCTCTCGAGACTTCAACTCGACGTTTCGATTCTCGTACAAAGAATGAACAAAGAAGTCAAAGTTCATTCTCTTTGGAAATAATGTAGACAGATGCGTACGTCTGATTTAATTCAGGCACATATTGCCTGATCAGACTCAGGTGTATGCTGCCCTGAGTCTCCCCTAAGCACGTGTGCTTCCACCCTACGCCCATAATGCTCTTCCAAATATAAACAAAATGCCACCTAGGGCAGTGATTTCTAGGCACGGTTGTCTTGTTAGCCATAGTGAACTAGGCATATGCCACGTGTCAAAGATCCAATCATGCCAAATAATAGGTTTTAAGCATCTCGAGATCTTCTCCAACAGCAAATCCTAATAATTTGCTATATGGCAGTCAGCCATAACTCCACACTAGTGAAGTATGCGCTTGGTTATAACTGACTCCTATTTAGGAGTACTACGTGGCAGTTGAAGACCCACGCCCCCGCCAGCTTATAGGTGCCTGTACCACTCTTCCCCTTAGCTATAATATGAGGGCTCTCCTCCATTCAACCCCAACTACAAGAATAAGGGCTTTTTTGACGTGATTCCCCGTCAAGAAATGGGTATCTTGACGGTTGCAGATCCGTCAACTAGGCCAGAGTCAAGAAAAGTCCCTCCTTTTCTTGACGGTCCCTTACAGGGCTTTTCTTGACAGTTTTTTACCTTTATTTTATGTAGTTTTTTGACTGTTTTTAGCCGTCAAGATAGCTCTTTTTAGGAACCGTCAACATAGGCAAAAATATTTCTTGACTCTGGCCTAGTTGACGGTCTTTAGCCGTCAATAAAAACATTTATTTTGACGGACAAAACCCGTCCTGAAAAGCACTAATTCACGTCTGTATTGTGCCGCATGATATGAATTAATGTTTACGTTTGACAACCGTTAGGAGAAGCTATCCACAGTACCGTCAAGATAAGCATGCCAAAATTCTGTCAAGAATTATATAATATTAATCAACCACACATTATATCAGTCCAGAAGCTGCACACATCAAATTACTATAAAACCCAAATTTCATATTAACAAACTGTATTGTTCATACAACAAAAACTTCCAATAAATATCCTACCACATGTATTCTTCACTTGTCCAACCACGACATAATCCAACCATAAAGTACACATCCCACATCTGTTGTTTCCATGCAACTTAAACATCCAAACCACAAACAACCATCACTTGTCACAGCCACGAAACACAATCCACCAGAACTACAAAATGAAACCAAGAATGTAGCAAACCATATCGGAGCACATCCCTCCATATCCACAGCATTCTCCTATTCACAGCATGCATCCACCCTTCATTTTTCAGCAAGTTCCTGAGAGAACAAGAACACAAAGTATCAACTTACTATTACAGGATTATCAATACAACTCGAGACAATTTGAATCACTTGAGAAGAACTGTAAGGCTAGCCATATTGAAACTATAATTCACAAACATGTATAAATCATGTAAATAATCCGAAGGCTAGCTAAATTGTCAATCATGTAAAGTTTCTCACTATAATTGAAACTATATATAATTCGAAACTGCAATAGAAAGATGCGATATTGAAACAACCAAGTATTGGTTCTCCTTTGACCAAACAACACAGAAACATCTCATATCACCCATGTTGCACAGGAAACTGGTGTCCCTATCGTGTCCGTACCCGTACCCGTACCCATATTCGTGCAAAATGTGTGACTATATTATACCTATTTGAGAATCTACTTACATTATACACTAATGTTACAACTTGTGAATACTTAAGCAAGGAAATTTGTCAGGGTTTCTTTATCATGTCAATCTGAGATGAACCACCCTTAAATTATTATTCACATATTTCACACAATATTTCAATTCCACAAAACTATTGAGAGTCAAGAGGGAGAAGTTTGCCTTTATAACAATCACTCGAAAGTTTCAGACTCAAGATCCTACATTTTTGTTGGACACCTCATAACTCTCCAGAAACTTGCCAACATCCAGAGAAGCACATAAGCTTGTTTACAAAATTGATCATTTGACATCAATACTAGTTAAATGTGTATCAGATGACAAAAAGAAAATATCAAATTTGTATAGCAAAATAATTTACCCATAAAATTCTAAATTAAAGACTAAGGAGGTTATAATATTAGTACTACAAGAATTGACGATTAGAGAAACAATTAGCCATTTTTTGTAGACAAAACAATGATAAATGGTGTTAGTATCATGGTTTAAAATATCGGCTGATACCGATCCGATACGGCCGATACCGATACGGTTTGGCATGTCCCGGTCTAATGAGGTTAGTATCATGGTTTAAAGAGGTTATAATATTCGTACTACCGATATCGCCGATACCAATACTCATAAGAATAGTCTGATACCGAGTCTGATTCTGATATCATAAAATATAGTTTACAGATCATTACAATTTAGAAATATAGCTTAAACTCGTTAAACTATTGACTCATTAAACAAAATGGCTAGTAGGCAAACAAATGGAAATAGAGTGCCATCATAAAACTCCATAATAAAAACATTTCTTCGAAATTGTTAAACTATAGATTTACTGTAGATAGTCTAAAATTACATGCGACGATTTGTTAGTTAAGGAACTGCAAAACATGTTCCATCCACTCTGTATGAACTTCATTAATTTTTTTAAAATTTTAGTCTTCCTTTTGATTGTACTGTTTGTAAATAGGAAGAAAAATTGAAACTGTTACTGTCATGATATATTTATATTCTAAATATACATGTCGATTTAGAAAAATATCACCTTTGGATTAAGTAAGGTTCAATCAGATGTGATCTCCTTCATAAATCTCATCACATAGTACCCACATTCCACAGAGCCGGCTTGTTGTGGGGCCTAATCATAGAAAATTAAGCAAAGTCCTTACAAACTTGTATTTATTTTTCATTTACATTTAGATGAGAGAAATATTGTACCTTAATTGTTATCCAGTTCAATTTAAACTTTTTGACTTGCTTTTCCATTTGAGCATGAAACATCCGAAGTCCACTATAAGCAAATTAAAGTGGATAATATTAATAGTCATTACTGAATCATCTTATTAGTACATTAACTATAGTTGTGAAATTTCTAAAATATGGTACAAATATTGATGCATACCTTGTTACAATTTACTGAAGATCGTCCTGGACGTAACTCCTCAATGAGTCCAAATAATATGCTTTCATTAGTGACAGGTCAATGACAACCAAAACCGAATTAAAACTGTAACACCATATACACCCAGATATATACAATTTATCGAGTTAGTGAGAAATTGTAGAAGAAAAATAAGTAAGAAAATGTATTATCTAGGGTTGTATGGCAAGAAAACAAGTCGACTTCCTTTTCGAGATATCAAACTGTTACAAATATGCCATGCCCTTGCATCCCGCGTTCGAAGAACGTCTTTCAAACTAGACGGGGAGACTATTCTCGGATTAATGAAGCAAACATCCTCGACAAGGTTTACCTCCTTCAAACGAATGTACAACAACCTATATTTGTAGTTTGCAGATTATTTAGATCAACTTATTAATGTAATAACAAAAATTTGAAAAGCAAAGTATTCAATTACCTTATGTATATTTGGATGCAACTAGATGATATGGCACGTATTTTAATGAAATTTTCGAAATCCACCTCGAACAAAATTGCAACGGTTGCGGTATTAAATAATTTGCCAGGAAGTGTTACCGAAATTATAGGTTTTTCAACGATCAAGTGTTGTACCAGCTTAGCAAAGCAGTCCATTCCGGGAGGATTTTGAATGACCTTAGAATTCTAGTGGAAGCCCTTGTTGGAGTTTTAACTTTAGTTGGCGTGTTCCTTTGCTCTTGGGGCTTCCGTCCACCTTGGATGCCTAAAATACAACACATTTAGAGTAAAAATGTCGAAGACTTAAATAATTGATATTTATACAAGAGACTTCTAAATAAATATTGACTACCTCTCTAATTAGAGTACCATGAAGACTAAATCGGTTGGCTAAAGTATGGATATCCAATAGCATCCTTAATCTTAGTTACAGGGATCTTCAGGGGAATAGGAAGCAACGCATCCTCGTCCAATACCAATTCGATGGACACAATAATATTGGGGGGCTTGTATTCTATAATGGTTCCTTTGGCAACAATATTGTCGATGGAACCCACAGCCAATTGGCAAGCTTCTACCTTTTTAAAAAAAGCATATAGAAAATTGTATGTCCCTTTATTAATTCCATTTTACTAGGATTTCAAGAATAAAGAAACTGGCATGTAGTACCTTTGTTTCTCTTTGGGCTAGATTTTGTTGCATCTACATCCATATCTTGATCAATTTAGAGAGGAGATTTTTCACTTACAACCTTTTCAGAAAAGTAGATACTGGTATCAGAAAAGTAGATACTGATTCAAGTAGGTACAGAAAAGTCCAACTTTCTAGAAAAGTTCAAGTAAAAAAAATCAAGTAGATAGTGTGCTCAAGTAGATAGTGTTCAAAAAAGTTCAAGTAGACAGAGAAGTTCAACTTTCTCGAAATAAACAAATAGAAAGAAAAGTTGAAGTCATAGTTCGCAGTATCGACCGATACCGATCCGATACTGTCGATACCGATACGGTTTGGTATGTCCCGATACGATACCGACCGATACCCGATACTGACCGATACCACCGATCCTGATACTCATAGGAATGGTCCGATACTGATTTCGATACCGATACTTTGAACCTTGGTGAAGTAGATAGTGTGTTCTAGTTTACACTAAAATTGAAAGAGGGGATAAAATAAACCTGGTTCATCATCCTTGTCCTCTGCGAACCATCGGAGGCATAACTCGGTGCATTAACGGTAGGGACTGAGGAATTGCAAAGTTGGAACCGGTATCGGATAATGGCGTAGCACAGAGACCTTGTGAAAGTAAGCTGTTCACCATCTTATTTTTTCTCTCAATCTCATCAAGCAACTTCTTTTTCTCCTCCTCCCAGGCAGTCAGAGTTTTAGGAGTGTTGAAAAAAATCTTGGGGTGATATATTTCCCTATTGCTGTAACACAACCACCGTGCTCGGGCCTCTCCATTGCATGTCCAAAAGCATCTATGTTTTGAGGAATCAACAACTCTCCAAAACATATTTTCTTTTTCACTTCATCCTATAAAAAGAATGAATTTATGTTAGCATCTTAATATAAAGTTGTGCAAGAAGAATGAAAATGAAATACAGTTAAGACTTGCTTATAATTTTATCCACCATTGCTTGTGTGACTAGATCATAAACTATTGATAGATCATCACCTTTATTAGCATCTTCATTATCAGCCCCTACTTTTTTTTGTTTAACTTGTGCCGACATCCCGCTTTTGAACCCACATTGAATGTATCAACACAGAACATAGCATCCAAAAACCAATTGGTTCGCCGTTAGAAGTCCTTCAAAAGTAAAAAAAGGGACTCATTTTGGCCCATGATAATGAAAGAAACAAACAAAAGCCACCTGAACCAACAACAAATAACAAAGAGAATACAGACACATACAAAAAATGGTTGGTAGCGAGAGAAAAATTCTAAGTGAACCCTTAGTTGCAATGCACAGAGAAAAACCCTAAGTTTACGAACGAAGTTGCCACCAAAAAACCCTAACGTGAAGGATGAACGAAGTTGGCGCAAAAAACCTAGGCATAAAATTGAATTTTAGAGAGAGAAAATTAAAGGCATTATACCACATGGTGAAGATCGAAGTTGCCGCATTGTGAAGAACGGTTGTTGAAGCCTAGGGTATTCTCCAGCACGAAGTTGTTGAAGCCTAGCATTTTCTCCAAAGCGGTATCGAAGTAGAGGGGTTTTCTCCAGATCGGTTAGGTTTTCTCCAGAGCAGTTTCTGAGACGGGAAGAGAGGGGTTTCTGAGGGGGGAGAGATGAGGGGTTTCTGAGAAGAGGAGAGATAAGGGTTTCTGAGAGGGGGAGAGACGAGGGTTTCGGAGGGGAGGGGGAGACGAGGGTTTCTGAGAGAGCGGAGGGAGAGAGAAGTCGAGAGTTTCGGAGAGCGGGGAGAGAAGTCGAGAGTTTGGTTCTTATGAGCCTTAAAAATTTTTGTGGAGGACCGTCATTAATTTTAAAGACTTTGAAATAATTACCATAATGGCAAATAAAAAAACCGCTGCAACTTTCCGCATACACAATAGTTAACGGTTATTATCAAAACGTCAATATAAAAGATGCTCTTTCTTGACGGATCCCTCAAAACCATAAACATGCTATAGATGAGCTGAAGTAACAAAAACGATGAGCTGAAGTAACAAAAAAGGCCATCTTTTGACGTAAGCCTAAAACCGTCAAGATAAACCCTATTGTTAACGGTTTTCGACGACCATCAATTTATAAACCGTCAAGAATCATCATTTTTTTTGTGGTGCCCGCTCCCAATTCCTTCTATTTTCTCAAGGATTTCTGAGCATTCTAGATAGAGTTATTATTGCTTTCCCTTAGCCAGTGAAGCTAGGCCCGACAGTTCTCCCTCATCGTCAGATCGTCAATGGAGTAAATAATCATCCCTCTATCATCACAACTCAGATAAAAAACAAAGTGTAATTAGGAGATTCATGTTTAGGAGTTCCTTCTTACATTCTCGTTTGTAACCTTCGAAGCTCTCCTCTATAGCACCGCGAAGCGAAGGCAAATAAGCGCTCGTCTTATTTGTGTTGAAGAAGGACGGGTTAGTATGCATGTCCATTAATTATAGGGAATTAAACACGGTGATAATTAAGAATAAATATCCTTTATCGCATATCGATGACCTATTTAATCAACTTAGTGGCGCACGAGTGTTTTCCAAGATCGACCTTAGGCCTGGGTACCATCAGATCAAGGTACAGAAGGAAAACGTCCAGAAAGAAACTTTTCGGACGAGGTATGGGCACTATAAATTTTTGGTAATGTCATTTAGTCTAACACGCCAGTAGTGTTCATGAATCTGATGAATAAGGTGTTCCACCAGTATCTAGAGAAGTTTGTGGTAGTATTCATTGATGCTATACTGGTATACTCCAAGAATCATGAAGAGAACGAGGAGAATCTTCGAGTTGTGTTAGAAGTATTATAAAAGGAGAAGATATATGTCAAGCTCAACAAGTGTGACGTCTACTAAGACAAAGTCTCTTTTCTAGGCTATATTATTTCTAGTGAAGGATTATCAATTGATTCGGAGAAGATAGAAGCAGTTGCAACATGGCCAGTACCTACGTCAGCTTTAAAGGTTAGGATTTTTCTCAGACTTGTTGGATATTGTCAATAGTTTATAGAGGATTTCTCGAAGATTGCTGAGCCTATGAAGCGGTTGATGTAAGGAGCATGAGTTCACCTGGACAATAGAGTGTCAAATGGCTTTTGATGAGCTGAAGAGGCATTTAACGACAGCACCAGTCTTAACTCTACCTTGAGGTTCAGGAGGATTTGTGGTATCTAGTGACGCATCCGACAGTTGATTAGGATGTATTCTAATATAACATGTCAAGGTTGTGGCATATGCATCGAGACAGTCGAGGTCTCATAAAAAATTTATCCGACACATTCTAGAGTTTACGACAGTTATATTTGTACAAAAGCTCTAGAGGCATTACCTATATGGTGAGCGGGTTGAGATATTTACCGACCATAGGAGTTTGAAGTATGTCTTTATCAGAAAGAGTTGAATATGAGGCAAAGACATTGGTTGGAGTTGATGAAGGACATCGACGTTGGGCTGCAATATTATCCTGGAAAGGCGAATGTAGTAGCAAACGCCTTGAGCATAAAGGCCACAACTTACTTCTTGATAACACAATGTCATTTGCTTGAGGAACTTCAAGAGCTTGGGATTGAGGTTATATTACTGGGCATCGAGGGCGTATTAGCACAATTGGAAGTTCGGTCGCCGCTAGTAGAGAGGATCAAGGCAACTTTGCCTACGGATGCGAGATTCAAGAGACTTCGTGACAAGAATGAAGTAGAAGAATAGGTATTACGCATTCATGAGGATGAGACATTGAGGTGCGAAGAGCGCCTATATGTTCCAAATGGAGAACTTCGACAGGATGATATAGAAGAACACATCGTTCTATCTACTCTATTTATCCAGAAGGTACGTAAATGTACCAAGATTTGAGGCAGCTTTCTAGTGGCACAATATGAAAAGAGAGAGAGATTACATGATTTGTAGCCAGATGTTTAGTCTGTCAGCAGGTCAAAACTTCTACTACCACTTCATATTCCTGAGTAGAAATAGAAGCATATCACGATGGACTTCATCATTGGATTTTCAAAGAGCCCTAGTAGAAAGGATGCAGTCTGGGTGATTGTAGATCGAATCACCAAGTCGACACATTTCTTGCCATTTAAAATAGGACAGTCTACAGAGGTATTGGCACACATATACATGAGGCAGATTGTGATGTTGTATGACATACCTGTCAGCATTGTGTCGATCATGACTTGATTTATGTCACATTTTTGAGGGAGTATACAGGACAGTTTGGGAACTCGATTGAAGTTCAGTACTGCGTATCACCCTTAGACCAACGGACAGTCAGAACGCTCGATTCAGATGCTCGACGATAGGTTGAGACTTTGTATGTTAGATTTTAGAGGATCTTCGGAGGATCACTTGCACTTGGTGGAATTTTCATACAATAATAGCTACCAAGTAAGTATCCAAATGGCACCGTTTGAGGCACTATATGGAAGGAAGTGCAGATCAACAGTGTGTTAGAGTGACGTAGGAGAGAGTTAGATACTCGTGCCTGAGTTAGTAACGCAGACAGTGAGAAGGTGAAACATTTTCTGGCAGCTTAAGATAGATTGAAGCAGTAGGCAGATTCATATTGCCGACCTATAGAGTTCATAGAAGGTGGTCATGTTTTTTTTGGATATCACCGACTCGAGGTATATACCATACGATTTGGTAGCAAGAGGAAGCTAAGTCCAAGGTACATCGGGCCTTATGATATCCTAGAGCGAGTTGGAGAAGTGGCCTAACATCTTGCATTACCTCCATCATTAGAAGGTATGCACGACATATTCCATGTACCTCAGTTTTGAATGTATATGGAAGACTTTAGTCATATGCTTGATCATTCTGGGATTACAGTTGGTCCAGGTTTATCTTATGAGGAGCAACCAGTTATGATTCTAGATCGTAGCGAGAAGATCTTGAGAGGTCAGACTATTAGATTTGTCGGGTTGCTTGGAAGCATCATTCACCAGGCGAGTCTACGTGGGAGCATGAGGATTCCATGAGAGAGCATTTTTCTTATTTGTTTGAGGATCACGATATGTACTTGTTGTATTTTTCTTAGCTTACAATTCCTATATGATATTGTTGTTTTTAATTTCGAAAATTCTTTTAAGGTAGGTAGGATATAAAAATTCTCAACAATTAAATAAATTTTTAACTGAGTTAAATATTTTATTATTGTTATTAATTATTTCCAATTCTATTTTTATAATATAAAAGGGGCCTTAGTCATGGTACAATTTTGGTATGCATGTTGACTAGAAATTATGGCATACCTAGTGTAGTCGTGTGCCATGACTAGCATATTAGCCATGATTGGATTGGCATAGCCATATTTTAGTCCCTAGTATGTTAACAACTCATGTTGTGGCTCAAACCATATTTTTGGTTAAATAATTAATTATAAAATCTTTTTGACTATTTAGGTGATCCGGTTGTACCAAACTAGCTCGAATTTGACCCAAACCAAACCCAAACCTATGTAGGCATGTAGAACTCTTAAATACCTTCATATATATATATATATATTGAAAATTTTATGTTTCCATTTTGGAAATTTCTGTATATAGTAAACATCCTAGGTGTCATTCTAGTTGGCAATTACTAAGTACCCAAAACCTAGACTAACTAACACCCAAACCTAACCAAAACCAACCCATGTGAGTCCCTACACCCTTGGCAGAATGCCCCTAGTATAGGTTTCCTAAAAACCCATGTTGGCATGCATATACACAAAGGCCTATATATATATATATATATATATATATATAGGGGAAAAAAATGGTGCAGATCAAAAGACTCGCCGCTGGAGCCCCGCGGGAGCGCCCCCTCCTCGTTCACTGTTGGATCGAACGGGCAGCGTGGGGCGCACGCACACTGCTCGATC
>JANAVB010022120.1:0-45367 GCA_029216955.1 Iris pallida
TTGTAGGAATAATGTAAATATTTATTATATGTGTATGTGTATATATATATATCTATATATATATATATAGATATATAGATATATAATAATATATATATATATATATATATATTATATATTATATATAGATATATATATATAATATATATATATATTAGATATATATATATAGAAGTATATACCTATATATATACCAATGTATTTATATATATAATATAAATAAGTAAAGGGAATAAACTAAAACGGCAAGTGGACCAAAACCTCCATCATTCCCAGCAGCCAGCCCAAACAATTTAACCCAAGCACCCAGCCACATGGGCCATCCAAGCCGAGCAACAATACCTTCTCATCAAACGGGTACAGAGGCTATATATATAGCATTTGTAACAGAGAGGGGGAGGTCGAGAACGAAAAATACAAACCCTAGTCCCATACCCCACGCCACCACCTGGGTGCCCCCCCCACCCCCGTGCGCGCGCGCACGTCGAGGGCCGTCGGGTCGGCCGAGCCGCGCGCACAGCGGCGAGCAGCAGTAGCAGTACGAGATGGGACAACAGCCATATGATTTAAAGGTACGAGTTCTCCGCCCACACTATTCGTTTTACGATTGTTAAAGTGTTTTAGAAAGGTTGTATAACCCTCTAGAGGCCCCAGCAAATAGTTTGCAATATAGTCGAGCCATTAATTCGCAAAATTGAGGCAAACTTTGACAAAAACCCGTCGAAAAATAGAACATGAAACAACCATACACCATTTGGAGGCGACAAATCGCGAATCCTCGACTATTTAAAAAATGTTTTAAGTAGGTTCATATACAATATGTAGGGCTACAGAACCCAATTTACGGAAGTCAATTTCGATGGCTATCCACCGAGAAATCGACTTCCCAAAGTAACGAAAAACTTGTTTTGAAAATTGTAGAAAATCATGAAACACTCCGATACGACGTGGTCCCGCCAATCTGGGCGACGTGGTCGCAAACCGTAAGCATCGAAAGGTGTGTAATGGCTTCACAAACGTGTGGGCTTTGACGGAATTCAAATTGGTTGCGTGTGCACGACAAATTTGATGCGCATCCGTCGAAATTTACCGTATCGGCCTCTGTGCAAATTCTCCAATTACTTGTACACGCTCGTCAGATCGAGACGAAAATTATGCCAACAGAACCGTATCATTTTTCTGGTCCTGTATGTCAAGTTTGGTTTAATTCTAAGACAGTGGAATCGGACTGTCGTTTTGCAGGTCCACGGTTCGATTCAACGGGCGCTTTTGTGCACGGCCCACCAAAATCCACAATTGGACATACCGTTGAGTTCGTACATCAAAACAAATTCGTAGACATGTAGTTTGACGACTTTAGAGACCATTGACTCTGGCACCTTTTTTGGTGCAAAGCGGGTCCAACGGCGGACACCGTTTTGGCCCAAAATTATCGTTTGCCCCTGTATCCAGAATGAACTTAAGGACAGGAATCTTAGCTAATTTGACTATTCTAAAAATGTTGGCAATGTCTGTTTCAGCTTTCGGAGACATTTGTGGATTTGAATTTTATGGCGTACCAGTTGACGGTATCTTATTGGTTCTTCGCGCTACCACCAGACAAGATACCTTGCCTCCCTCTACAGTCATTTTCATGCTTATAGTTCATCTGTTTTAGTATGTTATCTTTAGTTCCTTAGTGCTATAGATTTATATGATACCACGTTTACTAGTTTATTGCCTTGCTTGCGTAGTTACACCAGGCTTGTCCATATTATGGTTCATGCTAGGGTGTCCTTACCTGTGTCATGACTGAGTTTTACCGTGTCGTCACCTGTATTGACTGAGTCGTGTCTACAAATATGTGTAATTGAACTGCTATTTCCTTGTTTTGATTACTTACAAACCTGCGAGTCCACACACGGGGCGAGAGTTGTCCGTTTGCACCTGCGAGTCCACACAACGGGACGAGAGTGACTTGTCTTGAAACTGACCTACGAGTCCACATTCGGAGCGAGGGTTGGTATTCTATTGATCTCTTGTTTACTTATTCTTCCAGCAGTCATTTATGCATAGTTGTTCCCGTATCCGTGTTCATAGTTACCTGTCAGTAGCCACATGTCAGTCTCATGTCTAGTCCCTGTTTATACCCTGATATATTGCATGATTAAACTGTTAGATAGGCATATTTTTATGTATATTACTATGTCCCCTGAGGACCTGATGATCTCTCAGGTAGCTGATTGCATGGAGTTAGTTAGCGGCTCATGATGGTAGTGATTATACCTGCAGGGATACAGGTATTTGCTTATGATATTTCTTTATTATTCTCTCGTGCTTATTTCCATACCATGATATACTCTGCTTATTTATAGACTCATATCATTCTTGGAGTCTAATTGAACAATATGCTAATGGGCTGCAGACCATGACCCATACTTGTTCATTCTTGTTTATATGATTCATGTAGATTGAAAAATAGTTTAGATTAGACATGATACCCTATTCTGGACAGCTTATACATATTCGAGTCGGGATGAGGAGTCCGCTCGATACGTAGCTGGCTTGTTCACGAGCTTGCGCCCGAAAAGCGGGTGCAGGTCGTTACAAGGAGAGAGAGTGAGGAGGAAGAGAACATATATAGGGGTTGGGTTGACTCAAGAATCCTAATCTTAAGCATGCTCTTAACCATATAACTAATGAATGTTTAATGCTTCATGCAACAATTATCAAATTAATTAAATAAATAAAATTCGAACCACCACTACCAAAATACGCTTATTTAGCGACGGAGGTTTAGCGACGGAATTATTCCGTCGTATTAGCGACGTCTTCGTGGCCGCTCAGCGACTGATTACCGACCACAAACATTTGCCATTTTTTATTTTAATTATTCCGTCGGTATTAGGAACGTTATTAGCGACGAGCTGATTGCCGACGGATTATTTTGGCCAAAATTCGTCGGTTATCGGTCGCTAATGGTAATTATCGTCGGTTTAGCGACGGATGTGGCCGTCGCTAAAACGATAAATTTTGGTAGTGCACAACACGGTTCAGAAATCTTATCATCGAAGCAGTGAACCACGCCTACAACCAAACAAGGACAAGGGATGTCACACTAATCCGCGATGAGATACTGTTCCATGCCATGCCAGTTACAAATATATGATACATACAATCAAGATACATGTGCCAGATAACATATACAGAAAAATCAAAAATATACGTATTCCGGGAATGGGGAGTAACAGAGTATATTTTCCGAGGACTACCTGATGAATAGCAAATGCTTGCAAAGAATGTGGATGGCTGAAGGGTTCCTTGGGGAGAATTTTCGACTCCATGGAAAGACAACAACAAAAGAATGTGGACGGCAAGACAAAAGAAGAGGTTGCAAAATCCTATTTTAACGAGCTCAACAACAGAAGCATGATCTTGCCATCGATGATTAGTGCCAATAGAAAGGTGAAGTATTATCGACTCCATGATATCATGCTTGAAGTTATCACATCAAAATCCATGGAGATGAATACAGTTTTCCTGCGAGAGGGGCATAGAAGTACTTGGAAATCAGGAGATGTGGTTCGGCGCTTGTCGGTGTACAGTGATCCCAACGGTTCTCTGGAGAACATCCTTGAGGGCATGAGCTTGTCGAGGGTTCGGACATCGACTATATTCAATTACGGAGGAGGTTCACTCTCCGTTTTTCGTCTGATAAGGATGTTGAGGGTGGTACATTTTGAAGGGTGTGGCTATTCCGACATTCATCATGACTTTACAAGTCTGGGTAAATTACGTCATTTGAAATACTTAAGCTTGAGAAAGACACCAATGAGGGTGCTTCCAAAGTCGTACCGAAAGCTTCGTAACCATGAGGTGTTGGACATGAGAGATACTATGATGTTTAAGATACCTAAGTGGATCGGCGAGCTTTAACAACTGTGTCACATCTACGGGGGAGGATCTATTCGCAAGGATTTAATGTACCGAAGTGTTGTGGTTCCTAAGGGGATAAAGAGGTTGAAATCGTTGCAGAAGTGTTGTGGTTCCTAAGGGGATAAAGAGGTTGAAATCGTTGCAGACATTGTCTAGTGTGGCCGTAGGAAGTGCTGTGGCGAAAGAGCTGGAGGAACTGTCCGAGTTGCGAAAGTTGGGTGTTTCTAACCTCACTGAGTATCATAGGAGGGATTTCTGTGCCTCACTAGCAAAGCTTAGTCGCCTTCGTATCTGTACTTATTGCGGTTCTTCCAGATGATCCAAGTGATGGCAGCAGCGATGATCTGATGTCCGTGAGAGGCATTGTCCCAGGTGGCTAAGAGATCGTTGAGGCGCCCATCAGTCGGTTCCGGGAGGTCAGAACTAGCAAACTTGAGCCACACTGCAGATGCCAAGTCGCCAGACGAGAGGATATGATCTGCTGTTTCGGGCTGACGCTCAAAGCAACAATTACACGCGGAGGTAAATCTGAAGCCCATATATATATATATATATATATATATATATATATATATATATATATATATATATATATATAAGATAGCATATTATACAATATATAGAAGTAATAGGCAAATATGACAAATAAGTTCTAGGGAACTATCCCGTGTGTCGCGACGCCGTGCCTTGATGCCTCTTCACCGCAAAACACTATAGTTTTCGTGCCATCATTACCAAACCGACTGAACGGTTGCTGATGAACCATGTCTATTGTTGGATGCCACATGTAGCATCTACGATCAACCATATATATATCTCCTATGAGAGAATGAGAACGTGTGGGTGTTATCCTTGCTAACTAGCAAATAATTCACTTGAGCCATGCGGAACTGGTGAGTAGTTCTGCGACACTCATCTATAGAGGTGCTCCCTCTATAAGTAGTCCCTACAAGGGGTGAGCGTTCAGCTTATTCAGTTTCAACTGAACCTAACTAGTCAAAATCGAAAAAATCAAAAAAGCCAAAATCGAAACCGGATAGCTAAAATCGAAATCGAAACCAAGACCGAACCACCATATCGATTTATTCGATTGGAATATTTGTATTGTTTAACGGGTCGAGCCAAAATTGGGATCATGATTAAATTGTATTAAAACGGTAATTTTTATACACACATTTGTTAAATTATCAAAGTTGGAATACAAAACATATTTCAAAATATATTCATTTTTAATCGCAGAGTATGCATAAAATTGAATAATGCTCACCCCTAATACATATAATTGTTGCTTTCAAACCAAGACCGAACCACCATATCACTTTCGATGTTGGACCGAATCTGAATTCCAAAATCGAAACTGAATAAGAAATTTTAGTATTTTCGAAACTGAAATTGAACTGAATCTTTTATTCGTCTCGGTTAGGTTCGATTTTTGGTCCAAAATCGAATAATACTCACCCCTAATCCATATGTGGACTAAAATATCTTCTTCAAAACTTTTGGTACACGAAAAGAAAAACCCAAGGCCATTCCTTGGGTAGTAGCCATCGAGCATCGAAGTGGAAGATGGGTTATGAGCGTTTTCGACCGACTTAAGCCACATGCAATAAGCTTTTTCGCAGAAGCAAAAGCAACCACAATAGAAAGTACTTGTTGTTGAGACTGGACAATCCGTTTTCGACGTCCTAAAATTCTGAAGCATCCCAAAGAAGAAAAAAAACTACACATCTCTGGCAAAATATTTATGTCTTAATTTTGGACCGCATCGTCAACCTAATAAAATAATCGCGCATCGATTGTAACAGCTCCTCAAGGACTCTTCCTGCAATGGGTCCGTACACTCCCACTAAAAACTAGAAGCATATATAAAGAGTCATCGAAGCTAATTAATTAAGAGAGCATTAACCATTAAGTAAGTAAGAAAGAACAAGTACCGAACACCATTTTATTTGGGGAGAAAATTTAAATAAGCAACGACGACAACGTAGAGATGAGAAAATTTAAGCAAGCAACACATAGATAGATAGATAGATAGATCGAGGTGATATATAGAGCTCATGCCATGGCTCCGCCGATCTTTAGTCTCACCAACTCGAACGATCTTAGCTTGACGCGAACCATGCATGCAACCAACCATTAATTAACAACAGATTACAAGAAAATAAAAAAACAGACGTGCTTTCCGTTTGTACAAACAAGTTTATGATGATTACGGGCGCTCGTGGGAAAGTCGACAGCAGCAGCTTGTGGCTGTGGGGAAACGTGACCGTCATCGAAGTACTCAGCAGCAGCAGCAGCAGCAGCAGCAGAATTATTGGCATCTTTGAGAAGTGGGCGTGACGACGCCGTAGCAAGCTGCAGTGCAGAGTCGGACGTGGAGAGGAGAAGAATGACAAGTGGGAAGAAGAGAGGATGCATTCTCGATCGGTCAGGACTCGGGACTCGGGACAGGACTAGGCTACTAGCTAGCTAGAGAATATACATATTGCTACCATTGATGTACAGTTTATATAGGACCAGAGATGTAGTAGAGGCTACAGCAAAGCATAATTAAATTAATTAATTAATCTACAGAATTTGTTTATAATCCTTAGTTTTTATCTCAATTTTTATACTATATGGCGATGACTAGGGGTGTCAACGGATGCTTATCGGTACGGACAGGACAATATCCGTATCCGTATCCGATTTTTTTTTGTAATATCCGAATCCGATCCGATATCCGAACGGATATCTCTTTTGACACTCTGAATTCGTATCCGTCTAGTTTAACGGATATCGGATAATATCCGATCCGATTAGCTAAAAAATTTGGATGCTAGTATCCGAATATCCGAAATCCGAAATATTAAAAATTTAGTTATTATCCAAATATCCGAAAACCAAATTCAATTTCTCTATATATTTGAGTCCTTTCTTCTTATGTTGTAAATTGTAATTAATATATATTACTATTATATATAAATTATATTATAATTATTTTATGTAAAAGTTAGTTGTGAATAAAATACTTTAATCTTCTCTATTAATTAATATATATTATACATTATACTATAATATATATAAAATTTTGGATATCCGAATCCGATATCCGAATTCGATATCAGAAATTTGCAATTTAAAGTCGGATCGGATATTAACGGATTCGAATACATTAATATTCGAATTCTTATCCGAAAATGGATAATATCCGAAAAATATTCGGATATCCGAATCCGATATCCGAAATTTCGAAAAATATCCGAAAGTTCGGATACGGAATTGGATCGGATTCGAATTTTCGACTATCCATTGACAGGTCTAGCGATGACGTAGGATGCAAAATTAAGAAGAGAGTTTCTACATGTAGAAAATTATATAGAAATTCGCTCCCTCTCGTGCCATCTCCAATCGGGATTTATAAATTTAGTGGGACCAATATTAATAGGTATGGAGAGAGGGAGAGTTTCTATGAGCCATTCTACATATAGAAGCGTTCATATAAACTCTTCATCCTACATCATCGCCATATATATGTCACGCCCCAGAACCAGAATACTGGAGAGCGGGGACAGACATAGCCAGCTACGTATAAGAAATGAAATCCATCTCGCTATACGGTCACGGCTGTCTAGGATACATGAGGGTTTATCTACAAGCCAGCAGTCTCTTAAGGTCATGAACAGCCTATTGTCTCAATCACAAACAAGTAAGTAAATGTTACAAGATGTATGATCATTAAATATACAATAGTAAGGCGTCCCAAACATTACATATTCAGCTGATCATGAAGCTAGTCGTTACAAAATGTTAGGACTAGCAAGAGTTTAGTCATACATGATCAACCCTAGGATCTGTTAATCATGTTACAGGCCGTAGGCAGACAGTAAGTAAGTGCAATCGAGCTAAACAGGTGCTCGTCGGCTAAACGCCTCAAAAGAATAATTTTTACAATAGAGTGGGAGAGCCAAAAATAACCCACTCGTTGCCAGGATTCCTTCTAGTATTCACCATCTGGCAGGAAGGTTGGTAGATCCTCGGTAGCTGCTCCGAAATCTGGCCATACAAAACCAGCTGGGTCAGACCCCAGAAAGAGCAAGTGCCACAAAGGAGGCTTCACTTAAGAACTAAAACCAGCAATCAGCACAGGAATATAAATATAAATAAAAATAAGGACTGGAATAAAAGGAAACATATCAGGATGATATACGACGAGATAACCATAGAACTATTCAGATAGCCAGGTTACAACCCGTAAACCAAACAAGGACCGGGGTTGTAACCCTTCGTCTGAACAGAACTTGGAATTCTCACCATTTATCGGTAAAAATAAATACAGGCATTCAAGTCGTGCAGCAATCTGGAACAGGATCAGGGTAAGACTAGACTGGTTAGACTCCATCCAATCATTTCACGGCCAAGCAAGAACTACGGCTTGATACATTAACTAACTAAGGTTGTCAAAAACCTAATTACTAACAAGATGCAGTGAGATTATTCCACAGCCACAAGTCCTGCAGACCATCCAGGTCACCCAGGTCGAGAGATTAGGGTTGAATTCAGGTGGGTATATCGTCCAGAAAACGCATGTACCCTTAAGTAGCTTGAAGGGTGCAACACATGACAGTGTGCTGGAAATGTGCCCTACTCGACGGCAGGCTACAGATCCCAAGCGCGCCCAGGTAACGGGATTGCCTGTAGCTGGAAAATCTCTTCATGACTAATGTATTAATCTAGTTGTTAACCTTAGTCCATTTTAGTAGGTACTCCTGACCGTGGTACTCAGGAGTCCCCTCCTAGACCTGATGCAAGACAGGACTGGATTATCTGTACAAGCACAATCGCCCACGGTGTCCAGGTTATTTATACAGGTCATGTCATGTCAGGTAGCCGTCGCAACAGCTTATCAAGATATAACATGTCAGGTTATCAGGTCAAGTGTACTTGTCAGGAGTGCACCACGACGGGCCACTATCAGGTCATGTCAGGTTACTCATGTCAAGAGTGCACCACTACGGGTCACTATCATGTCAGGCTCAGTTATCAATTACAACATATCAAATAAAATCATGATTATCAAGTTCAGGACAAAAGGCGTAAGGATATAAAATGGACGTTAAATATCTAATAAAATATCAATAAACAAGGCTATAGAAGATCAAGGGTAATCAGGCTACGCTCAAGCCAGGCTATGCTCAGGCTAGCGTACGCTCGAGCTAGCGTACCAAAGGATCCATACACTTCCAATGGGAAGCGTACGCAAGGGTCAGCGTACACAAGGGCACGCTCAAGCTACAGGTCAGCGTACGCTCAAGCTAGCGTACGCTCAAGACTGCGTTCGCTCGAGCTAGCGTACGAAAGGGGCCAGCGTACGCCTTGCTCGCTTAAGCTAGCGTACCAAGGCACGCGTACGCTCAAGCTAGCGTACGCTCAAGACACGCTGCCAACAGGCAGCGTATCAAGGTTAGCGTACGCACGCTAAAGAGCAGCGTACACAAGTTAGCGTACGCTCGCTAAAGAGCAGCGTACACAAGTTAGCGTACGCTCGCTAAAGAGCAGCGTACAGCTCAGTGGCGTAAGCTAAAAAGCTAGCTCACTGTTCACTGTCTTCTCCAAATGGCAAGAACAGCAAGAACTCTAAAGTTGAATCTAAGCTTCAATTGTCCAAATCTTGGTCAAAACAAGTCCGAATCCAACTTTTCAAAGGTCAAAATTGGGTAGAATAAAATTCTCTAAAACATGGAACCATCAAAACTTGAAAACAAGCAAGTTTGATAGATCAAACACCAAAAATCCGGAAAATAGCAAAACTCTAGATCTACAAGAATTAAAGCCTTAAAATGGAAAATGGCAAGTTCTAATGTGGTTTAGAATCATGAGGAGAAGCTAATGAAACCATCAAAAGGAGTTCGCTTGTGGAAGCAAGTTGCACTTGCCTATGGTGTTCTTGGTTGGTGGAGAAGAGTAATGGTGGGGGAAGGAGAAGTAAATGAGAATTATGGAGGAGAGAGAAGGTTGGTGGGGATAATAAAGAGGGGGGTTGTGGTGGAAATGAAGGAGAAGCATAGGCTAAGGTGTTCCACCCTTGGCCCATGATGAACCAAGCATTGGGCCGGCCGAACCAAGCCAACCCAAACCGAGAGTAAAGAAGCCAAGCCAAGAGCCAAACCAAGGAGATATGTAAATACAAGATAAAATACGTATACGTATACCAAATACGTAATACGAACAACAGGCATTACAACTCTACCCACCTTAAAAGAATTCCGTCCTCGAAATTTAATTAAGAGGCTAGAGGGACAAGAACAAGCTATACTATTCACAGGCAATTATACTAGGCAATCAATCAATCATACAAGCAAGGAATTGATGGCATGAGGCATAAGAAAGATATTATACCTCACGAGTCAAACAAGTCGGGATATCGCGATCGGATATCATCCTCACGCTTCCACGTTGACTCACCCAAAGTGTGATGACCCCAAGCAACTCGGACTAACTTGATAGTCTTATTCTTGAGGATCTTCTCTCTCCGGTCCAATATAGACACGGGCCTCTCCTCATACGAAAGGTTGGTACCAACAACCAATTCTGAATGATCCAGGATGTGGCTCGGGTCCGGGATGTACCGTCGTAATTGGGATACATGGAACACGTCATGCACCTCGCTTAGCGACGGCGGAAGAGCGAGACGATAGGATACATCTCCTACTCGCTCCAGAATGTCAAACGGTCCTATATACCTAGGACTAAGCTTTCCCCGTATGCCGAAACGAATGACGCCACGGTTAGGCGAAATCCTCAGGAATACATGATCGCCGATCGAGAACTCGAGAGGACGCCGATGAGAATCCGTCCAATGACGCTGGCGATCTTGGACAACTCGAAGGTGATCTCTGACTCGCCTGACTACTTCAACGGTCTGAGCAATCATTTCTGGACCAAGCATCTGCCTCTCTCCAACATCATCCCAGGCTAGCGGGGATATGCACTTCCTGCCATACAGTGCCTCGAACGGTGCCATCTGGATACTGGCCTGGAAACTGTTGTTGTATGAGAATTCCACCAGGTGCAAATGATCTTCTCATGAACCACCGAAGTCAAGTGTGTAAGACCGCAACATGTCTTCAAGAGTCTGGATCATGCGTTCTGACTGTCCATCTGTCTGCGGGTGATAAGCTGAACTGAGCTGAAGATGAGTCCCCAAACTCTTTTGCAAGCTACGCCAAAAGTGCGACATAAATCTTGAATCTCGGTCCGAGGTGATACTGACTGGGACACCGTGCAATCTGACGATCTGCCTGAGGTACATCTCCGCTAGCTGAGCCGTCGACTGACCAACTCTGAACGGGAGAAAGTGCGCTACCTTGGTAAGCCTGTCCACAATGACCCAAATAGCATCTCTACCAGCTGGGGATCTAGGTAATCCAGTCACGAAATCCATGGTTATATGCTCCTATTTCCATTCCGGAATCGGCAAGGGCTGAAGAAGTCCAGCCGGTCTTTGATGTTCAGCCTTAACCTGTTGGCAAACCAAACACCGAAAGACAAACCGAGCTATCTCTCGCTTCATGCCATTCCACCAGAAGTGCTGGCGGATATCACGGTACATCTTCGTACTGCCGGGATGGATGGAATACTGCGAACTGTGCGCCTCTGACATGATCTCCTGTCTGATATTTCCACTGGGTACACAAAGATGCTTACCATGCCTAAGTGTACCATCCTCATGAATACATAACTCTGGTCTTCGTCCTGCTTCACACTCTGCTCTGAGTCGCTGAAGCTTAGAATCTGTCGACTGCGCCATCCGGATCCTCTCGACTAGTGGACTGAACTTGCATGCTGGCCATCAACGCCACACTGGAAGGGAGAACAACTTCTATATCCATCTTCTGAAGATCTGCTAACAGCTCTGGTTGTGCTGTTAGGAAATAAGCTCCGGCTCTCCTGCTCAATGCATCTGCTACGACATTGGCCTTCCCAGGATGATACTGCAAGCTGACATCATAATCCACAAGAAGCTCCAGCCACCTTCTCTGATGCATGTTAAGATCCTTCTGGGTGAAAACATACTTCAGGCTCTTATGGTCGGTGAAAATCTCCACCCTATCTCCGTACAAGTAGTGCCTCCACAACTTAAGTGCAAACACTACTGCTGCCAGCTCCAAGTCATGGGTTGGGTAATTTCTCTCATGATCACGAAGTTGTCGTGACGCATAAGCTATTACCTTCCCATGCTGCATCAGAACACATCCTAAACCTCTGCCTGAAGCATCACAATACACTAAAAATCCTCCGGTTCCATCTGGAAGCGTAAGAATAGGAGCTGTTATCAATCCTCGCTTCAACTGCTCAAAAGAACTCGGACACTCTGCTGTCCAAGCAAACTGCGCATCCTTGCGGGTCAACTGGGTCAATGGTGCTAAAATCCGAGCAAAATCCGAAACAAACCGCCGGTAATAGCCAGCCAATCCAAGGAAACTGCAAACTTCTGCAACTGTGCTGGGCACTGGCCATGACTCAATAGCTACAATCTTCTGGGAGTCCACTTCTACTCCTCCTCGAGTGATGATATGACCCAAGTACGAAATGCGATCGAGCCAGAACTCGCATTTACTAAACTTGGCATATAACTGGTGCTCTCTGAGGATCTGAAGAACTCTACGGAGATGCTGCTCATGCTCCGCCTCACTCTTACTGTAGACCAGAATGTCATCCAAGAACACAATCACAAACTGATCCAAGTAAGGCATGAAGATGCGATTCATGAGATCCATGAATACTGCCGGCGCATTGGTTGCTCCAAAAGGCATAACAAGGAACTCCCAATGCCCATATCTCGATCTAAAAGCTGTCTTCGGGATGTCCTGCTCTCTGACTCTGATCTGATGATAACCTGAGCGCAAATCAATCTTCGATAATACTGAAGCCCCCTTGAGTTGATCAAACAAGTCATCTATCCTCGGAAGAGGGTATCTGTTCTTGATTGTTACTGAGTTCAAGGTACGATAATCAACACATAACCTGGACGTACCATCCTTCTTTTTCACAAGAAGCATCAGAGCTCCCCAAGGCGATCCGCTAGCACGAATGAATCCTTTGGTTCTGAGTTCTTCAATCATCTTGTACAATATCTCCAACTTTGACGGTGCTATCCTGTAGACTCTCTCTGATACTGGGACTGTCCCGGGAATCAAGTCTATAGTGAACTCGATCTCCCGCTCCGAAGGCATACCTGGAAGCTCTTCTGGAAAAACATCTGAGAACTCATCCACTATCCTGGGCAACTGAACTGCTGCTACTGCCATCCGCAATATCGGAGGAGAAGGCTCAACCTCACCTCGAAAGAAAGAAAACTTTGGCCCTCCAGGAATGCTAAAAACAATCCTACCAATATGGCAGTCTATTCTAGCATACTGGTTCTTCAACCAATCCATCCCCAGGACCACATCATAATCGGCCATCGGAAACTCTATCAATCTAGCGGGGAATTCTCTACCGCTAACTACGATCCGACATAAGAAAAATACTCTATCTACTCCCACAAGTCCGTTACCAGTAAGTATATTGAGCCTTACTGATAATGACTCGGGCTCCAATCCTACCCGTGTCGCGAATCGTGCAGACATAAAAGAATGCGATGCACCAGAATCAAATAAAGCTGAAGCTGGAAAGGAGTTGACGAGAATAGTACCTGCCACTACCTCATCTGGTGCCAACTCTTCCTCCACGGTCATCACCATAGCCTGATCGTGCCCTCGGGGTGCTGGTCCCCTCTGCTGAAACCCTCGCTGCCTACTCTGACTCAAGGCCTGGGTTGGTGCATACTGCTGGGGGCTCTGTTGCTGAAATGCCTGGGACTGAGGCGGCAAGGGCCTCGGCAATGGATACTGCTGCTGCTGGAACCGGTGCGGGTCCTCTCACCGAAGAACTAGAAAGGTTGGACGAGGATGAACCACCCCTGTTCGGGCAGGATCCAACCCTATGATCTGGTGCTCCACAAGCCAGACACAATCCCTGTGCCCTGCGACATTCTGCCACCACATGGCCTGGCTTCCCACAATGAGAACAACCCACTGCGGAAGATTGCTTCTGCTTCTGCTGCTGCTGCTGAGGGTGCGTCGGAGTTGAATGCTGAACCGACGTTACTGAGGCCGCTCGCCTCGGAGCTCCAATAGTCAAGGCCCTGGCTGCCGGGGCTGGTGCTGAAGACTGATTTATCTGGCCGTGAGATCTCTTCCGACCCCCGGCCCTATCCACAATCCTCTGGGAGGTATACTCATGCCTCCGGGCTGCTCTCAAGACTGCATCAAAAGTCTGATGCTCAAACTGCTCAACTGCCAACAAGATCTCCAGGTGAAGTCCCTGCTGGAACCGCTGGGCTCTATCATACTCGGTTGCCACCAAAGTGGGAGCAAACCGACTGAGTCTGGAAAACTCGGCCGCATATCCGTCGACCGTCCTGCCTCCTTGCTTCAGATTGGTAAACCTCGTCTGCAGATCATACCGAGCCACGACATCGAAATACTTGGTCTGGAATCTCTCTCTGAATACTGCCTAAGCAATGGGTGCTGCTAATCCAACGGCCTGCGCTGCCCACCAGCTACGGGCAAGATCTAACAACTGCAGGTGCACAACGGCCACCTTCTCGTTCTCTGGAGTCCTGGCTGCTTCTAGAATCACCTCTGTGTCCTGAAGCCAAGCATCTACGGCGATAGCATCTTCACTACCGTCAAAGAAGGGAGGGTTCAAGCGCTTGAAGCTGTTGGCAGCGCTGTTACCCTGATGACCACCCCGGGTCAAAGCATCCGTCACTGCCTGGTGCAAGGCATCTCCACGCCGGTCTTGGGAAGCTATCAAGGTCCTGACGAGTCCTACCAAAGTGCCGTCATCATATTCTACAGGTTGAACTAGCTGGACTGGTGGCTCTCCGCCAGAAGGTACGACTCTGGAGGCTACTCCGGAATGCTGGACTTGATCTTCAGGTTGCTGCTGGTCCGCGGGAGGTGCTCCGCCTTGCTGATCGGCCGGGTCAGGTACTATGCGGCTGAAGAAGATGACATAGGAAACAATAAGGAAGGACCAGGACAGATCAACGATACAAGCATATGATCAGGACAAGAATCCAGGGATTCAGAAGATACGAGCAGAGATCAAGGACGAATACTGATTGAGACATCTATTCGGTAAAACCCTCACATATCTTGATTTACAAGACCTGCATGGGCCACCACTTAAACCATGTCACGCCCCAGAACCAGAATACTGAAGAGCGGGGGCAGACATAGCCAGCTACGTATAAGAAATGGAATCCATCTCGCTATACGGTCACGGCTGTCTAGGGTACATGAGGGTTTATCTACAAGCCAGCAGTCTCTTAAGGTCATGAACAGCCTATTGTCTCAATCACAAGCAAGTAAGTAAAAGTTACAAGATGTATGATCATTAAATATACAATAGTAAGGCGTCCCAAACATTACATATTCAGCTGATCATGAAGCTAGTCGTTACAAAATGTTAGGACTAGCAAGAGTTTAGTCATACATGATCAACCCTAGGATCTGTTAATCATGTTACAGCCCGTAGGCAGACAGTAAGTAAGTGCAATCGAGCTAAACAGGTGCTCGTCGGCTAAACGCCTCAAAAGAATAATTTTTACAATAGAGTGGGAGAGCCAAAAATAATCCACTCGTTGTCAGGATTCCTTCTAGTGTTCACCATCTGGCAGAAAGGTTGGTAGATCCTCGGTAGCTGCTCCGAAATCTGGCCATACAAAACCAGCTGGGTCAGACCCCAAAAAGATCAAGTGCCACAAAGGAGGCTTCACTTAAGAACTAAAACCAGCAATCAGCACAGGAATATAAATATAAATAAAATAAGGACTGGAATAAAAGGAAACATATCAGGATGATATACGACGAGATAACCATGGAACTATTCAGATAGCCAGGTTACAACCCGTAAACCAAACAAGGACCGGGGTTGTAACCCTTCGTCTGAACAAAACTTGGAATTCTCACCATTTATCGGTAAAAATAAATACAGGCATTCAAGTCGTGCAACAATCTGGAATAGGATCAGGGTAGACTAGACTGGTTAGACTCCATCCAATCATTTCACGGCCAAGCAAGAACTATGGCTTGATACATTAACTAACTAAGGTTGTCAAAAACCTAATTACTAACAAGATGCAGTGAGATTATTCCACAGCCACAAGCCCTGCAGACCATCCAGGTCACCCAGGTCGAGAGATTAGGGTTGAATTCAGGTGGGTACATCGTCCAGAAAATGCATGTACCCTTAAGTAGCTTGAAGGGTGCAACACATGACAGTGTGCTGAAAATGTGTCCTACTCGACGGCAGGCTACAGATCCCAAGCGCGCCCAGGTAACGGGATTGCCTGTAGCTGGAAAATCTCTTCATGACTAATGTATTAATCTAGTTGTTAACCTTAGTCCATTTTAGTAGGTACTCCTGACCATGGTACTCAGGAGTCCCCTCCTAGACATGATGCAAGACAGGACTGGATTATCTGTACAAGCATAATCGCCCACGGTGTCCAGGTTATTTATACAGGTCATGTCATGTCAGGTAGCCGTCGTAACAGCTTATCAAGATATAACATGTCAGGTTATCAGGTCAAGTGTACTTGTCAGGAGTGCGCCACGACGGGCCACTATCAGGTCATGTCAGGTTACTCATGTCAAGAGTGCACCACTACGGGTCACTATCATGTCAGGCTCAGTTATCAATTACAACATATCAAATAAAATTATGATTATCAAGTTCAGGACAAAAGGCGTAAGGATATAAAATGGACGTTAAATATCTAATAAAATATCAATAAACAAGGCTATAGAAGCTCAAGGGTAATCAGGCTACGCTCAAGCCAGGCTATGCTCAGGCTAGCGTACGCTCGAGCTAGCGTACCAAAGGGTCCATAGGATATTAGCCTTGGGGTTTGACTGATACCCAATCAATTTGTGATAGTGATAAATCTTTTTAGTGAGATAATATTTAGCCCCGATTCAAGGGATATAATTAAATTACCATAGGATATTAGCCTTGCGGGCTGTCACCTTAGCTTCTTGCGGATATCATTAAATTTGCATGGAATAAAACCAATGTTTAAAATCAAATTGGTGATTGAACCAATTTTTTGGCATAGTGTCACGACCCGATCCCAATAATCTGGGTCTAGTCGGATCATGCCCAGCCTGTACCGTTGTTGAGACGACGGCAGTAAGCTGTTCAGTAGCAGGTAACCATACAACAACACTATAATTTGTCACAACTCAATATCAGAAATTAAACTTTATTAAACTGAATTTAAATACAATGAAAATTGTTCTGAAGGAAAAATACAGAATTCTGAAATAAACAAAATGCAGAAAATGAAAAATCTATCTATCAGCCTCAGATCCATCGTCCTCCTGCGGGAACTTTGGCAGCACAACGGGGTACAACTCAGGGTCGTAATAGCTGTTGTAACACAGTCCAGCATCCTCAACATCGCCTAAAAATATATCTCCAGTCAGGAGGGAGCAAAGTACAATTCATGCTAATTTTTAAACAGTTAAATAAGAAATAGAATCATGCAGTTCTAAACAGTTTTAAAATATGTTTGTTACAGTAGAAAACAGTGATTTGAACAGGTAATGATATATGACCGGCTTGGGTTTGTTACAGGAAGGATAATGGATTTTGTTACAGTAGTGGTCATAATCATTACGCTATTCCCCAGTCCCCAGTAGTTACAGTACAGTACTCTCGGAGAGAGTTTCGTGTTTGAGTCGTGGTTTAGACATGCAGTAAAACGATTAAATAAATAACTATAACTAACATAAACTATACTTGCCTCAGGAAAATGACTGGAGAGGTGGACGACTCCGAGACGGGAAGTTTAGAGTTGTCCTCGAATTCCTACATTCGAGAGATAGACTCATTTGTCAGGTTTACCAACTTAGCTATGCTAGTTGTAATCTCTATTTGCGTCCTAGTCCAATTTTAATTATTTAATTAACTAAACACAGAAAAACACGTTTATTAAGTGCGTTAATTTAATACGAGGGAAAAATGATCATTTAACTTGAATTTGGGAAAACATCGTCGCCGCCAGGTTATTTATGAAAACTTGATAATCTTTTATAAATATAATTATAAAACTAATTTTCTTGCTTAGTGAGAAATACGTGACTTTTATTTAATATTAAACTCGTCAATTTTAAGTGAGAAGACATTAATTAATTTTATACGAAAATACCTTTTTAATCATTTTAATCGTTAAACATTAAAAACTCATAAAACCAGAAAGGCAAGGAATCTAAGCTATTACAGTCACAGACCAGCCAGCTGGGCTTATGCCTATTACAATTTATTTACATAAATTGAAATAAGAATAAACTGTCGTTAGTCCTAACTGAAAATATTAAATAAATGTAATCAGAAATAAATAATAATATAATGATAAATTATAAGTCTCAGATAATGGTCTGATCCTCATCTGGCTAATTGCCTCAACGTCCGGGCGGGGCCGGTATCGTTTGCACTTAGCCGGGTCCACTGACCGGTACGGTCGTCACCCAAAAATAAATATCAAATAAATTCCGAAAATCATTTTAAATTCATTTTGAAAATAATTCAGGATTTACGGAAAAATCGGGCAACATCTCCTCTGTTTTTGGTCAACCCAAAAACTGGGAAATTGGCGCCGATAATTCCTGCAAGTCCCAAATCAGGGAAAACCCCGCATTTTTATATATAAAATATCCACAACAATCCACAGAATAATCGGGACGACCCGAAATAGTTTCGGAAGTCCGATTCCAAATCCACAAGTCACAGAACGTTCCCGGAAATTTCCAGAAACTAAAACATACCAAAAACCATTCCCGAAAACATTCCGGGAATCCAAAATAATTCACGGGACTTTTTCGAAAGTCCCAGAAAATTACGACGTCGCTAATACCGAATTCCCAAAGGGAACCGGGGACCATTTCATCATCGACAATAAATAATAAAATAGCGGACAGGGGGTTATACCTCAAATTGCTCGGCTAGAGCTCTCAGATGTAAAATAGAAAGAATAGAATAGTCCAGAATCAGCGACGTTCCCGAAACAGTGCTGGAAAACAGCGACGTCGTTGATGCAACGTCGAAAATCCAGAGTCTAGGGCTCAACCGGAGAACCAACAGGGAAACTCGGCCAGAGGCAGCGCTAGGGCGCGCTGGTCGGGACGGAAACAACGCCAAAGGGGCGCGACGCTGTCGACAGGACAGCGGGCGGCCGCGGGGTGAGGGCGGACAGGGGTCGGTTGGCCGGAGTCGGCGCTGGAAGGGCGCGCGCTCGCGGAGGAGCTAGCGGGGGTACTGCCGCGAGGGGAGCTCGGGCGGAGGCTCACCGAAGGGTCGACGAAAAGGGGCGCGCGGGGTCGCCGGAGTGCGATGGTCGGCCGGAGATGGGGCACGGGCTTTAGGGGGTTTGGGGAAATGGTGAGGAGAAGAGAGAGGGTTTTGAGTGTTGGGGAAGGTTCTGTGAGGGAGAGAAAATGTGAGGAAGAGAGTACAGATGAGAGTATTGAGAGGGAGAGGTGAGAGGGAGAGTTAATAAAAGTGGTGATGGAGTGAACGTTGGGGGGGGTCTGGAGACGTGTGTGGAAGAGAGGGGTGTTGGGGAGAAAAAGTAGGAGACTAAGTTAGGTTTGTCCAATTCGTGAGTAAGAGGATGTGCTGGTCCTGCGGGACCAGCCAAAGCTAATTTTATTTTATTTTTTAATAATAAAACTAAGTCAAACCAGGTTTGGAAAAAGAATGGAATTGGGTTTGGCTCAGGCCTGGGTCTGGGTTCGGACTCGGGTCTGAACTCAAAAAGCCATGTTGTTAATTATTACTTTTCAAAATCTTTTGCACTCAAAAATATTTAATAATAATAATAATAAATTTACTAATAATAATAATACTAAAATACTATTTAATTAATCACAAAATAAATGAGTTTCACAATCTTCCCTCCTTAGAAAATTTCGTCCTCGAAATTAAAAGCAGGGTAGGAGATTCAAACAGGTACGGGTACTACGCCCGTAACTCAGGTCCAACAATAAGAATTTTCAAGGCAGTCGTGGATGAGACGGTTTAGGGACAAGTTTCATTTATGATATCATCCATGCAAAAAATACAAAAGCGAACCAAAGTACACGAGGTTGATCAGACCATCATGTACCGGTCCTGATTAGACAATATATTAGTGGGTGCACCCAATAAAATATCGTCATGATCAAGCTTGATTAAAGAGATAGCTTGCAAAACTAGGCTAACTTAGCAGCATCAGTCAAGTTTAGAACGAAAAAAAAGATAGGAAAAAGGAGTTTAAGTGATGGCTCAAATTCTGATTTTCTTCTCATCTCTGACTAGACTTGCAACTGGTTTCTCTGGTACTGAAAGGTTGAGTCCAATCTTCAGCTCTGAATTATCCAAAATGTGACTCGGATCCGAGATGTAGCGTCTGGGCTGTGACGTAGAAGACGTTGCACACTCTCAAGGTTAGCTGGTAGAGCTAACTGGTACGCTACTTCCAACTCGTCTTAAACTTCAAATGGCCTGATGTACCTGGCCTCAATTTCCAGCTCCGTCAAAATTGATTGTTCCTCTGGTAGGAGAAAACTTCACAGAAATGATATCTCCTTTTTCAACTTCACCGGTCGACTACTACTACCAATCCAATGCCTCTGTCTGTCTTGGGTAATCCTAAGCTTGCATTCACCTTCTCTACTGCGTCAGTCACCATCTCTGGATCTAGCAGTACTCTTTCTCCTACATCGTCCCATGCAAGTGGTGTACGGCAACGACGTCCATAAAGAGCTTCAAATAGGGTCATACTAATTCTCGCTTGGTAGCTGTTGTTTGTAAGAGAACTCCACCAATTGCAATTGGTCTTCCCAAGACTCTCCAAATTCCAAGATGCAAAATCTCAATATATATCTTCAAGCGTCTGGATTGACCTCTCTGATTGCTCGTCTCGCGGTACTCCATGAATCCGGTAGATGTGCCTCGCGTACAATGCTGTCCACTTCTTAGTGGATAAACCAACTTTGAAGGACATAAAGTGAGCTGACTTAGTCAGTCGGTCCACAATAATCCGAATGGTGTTCTTTCCTCCTTGGAATCAAGGTAATCCTGACACATAGTCCCTCGTTATGTGCTTCTACTTCCGGTCCGGAATGCCCAACGACTGTAGAAGTCCTGCGGGTCTCTGACGGCTAGCCTTCTCTTGTTAACAAATAAAACATCTAACCTCAATTCTGAATATATCCTTCTTCATACCATGCTACCCAACAATAGTACGCATATCCCAATACGTCTTGCTAGGATGTATGGAATACTGGTGCGCTTCTTGCATTAGCTCGTTCCTCAGTTCGCCAGATAGTACACAAAGCCTCGTACCATTCTTCAGAGCTCCATTATTGGCGATTTGAGAAACCCTCAAGTGTTCCTGCCAACACTTGAAACTGAGTCTCCTCGACTTTGTCCATCAGACTCGAGCTCTTGCAACTTCATCAACACTGAATCAGCATCCAGCTTCTTCCTTCCATTTCCAGGCAGTATAATCTCTAGTCCAAACTGCTCGATGTCTTCTAGCAGGTGCTGGTCCTTGATTAAGAACTTCGCCATCAGTATCGACCAAGTGCATCGGCGACCACATTAGCCTTACCTGAATGGTACTGTAGGTTAATGTCGAAATCCTTCATCTGCTTCAGCCATCTTCTTAGTCTAATATTCAGCCCTTTCTGAGTGAAGTCATATTTCAGACTTTTGTAGTCCGTATATATTTTCACTCCCTTTCCATAAAAATCATGCTTCCATAGTTTCAAAGTAAAGATAATTGCAGCAAATTTCAAATTAGGAGTGGGATAATTCTTCTCATGAGTCTGTAGTTGCCTATATGTGTAAGCAATTACTTTCCCATGTTATTGAAGAACGCAACCCAGTCTTTTTCCAGAGGCATTACTGTTAATTGAGAAACCACCGGTTCCTGTGGGTAGCGCAAGGATTGGTGTAGTGGTAAGTCTCTTCTTCAGCTCCTCAATGCCGCCTGGCAATCTTTCGTTCAGATGAACTCTTCATTCTTCCAAGTGAGCTTCGTCATCGGCTCAGCAATCTTGGCGAAATCCTTCACGAACTTCTGATAGTAGCCAGCCAAGTTCAAGAAACTTCCAAATTGAACTTGGGGTATACCACTTTTCAACAGCAGCTATCTTCCATCGAAATTTCTTCTCTTGACAACATGGCCAAAAAGTCCACCTTGTCAAAGAAAATCTACGTTCAGATAACTTACCATAAAACTTTTTTTTCTTCCAAGTTTTCAGAACTTTCCTCAGATGTTCTTCATGCTCTTCTTCAGTCTTCGAATATATCAGAATGTTATCTATGAAGAAGATAAACTGATTTAAATACTCATGAAAAACTCTGTTCATGAGATTCATGAACACAGCAGGAGCATTTGTCAGTCCAACGTCATGACCAAAAAAACTACCCATACTTGGTGTTTGAACGCCGTCTTGGAAATGTCCTCCTTCCTGACTTGATTGATGGTAGTCAGATCTTAAGTCAAACTTCGAAACACCCTAACTCCACACAAACAGATCAAACAGATCCTCGATCCGGGCAGAGCGTACTTGTTCTTTAGTGTCTGGTAATCGATACACATCCGTTGTTCCATCCTTCTTGGGCACAAACAAGTTAGGTGTTCCCTAAGGTGAAGTTCCACCCTGAATAAATCCTAGAGCCTTCACTGATCTGGTCCTTCATCTTCTTGGCCACCTTCGGGTTGACTCTGTAACATCCTTTAGAATTAGGAAAAGAGCCGGGGACTAGATCAGTGGTGAATCCAATGTCTAGTTCTGGGATAATCCGGGAAGACTATCAGGGAAAACATCTGCCATAAAGGTGTAACTAAGAAGTTTATTCATGTGGAGAATTACAGCAAAAACTCTCATGATTGATCTAAGGACAATCCGGTTACAACTTCTTATAACAATAGATAATGCTATTCAGCAGTCCTAGGTATTAATCTTCATGGCTCTGGCTCTTATACGAGCAGTCTCCAACTGCTTCCTCTTCTATGATCCTTGAGTCTGCATCATACCTTCCTGCAGTGGGTGTAGAAGGTAAGGTCTGCTGGATGGGAAGAGAGTCCCTAGATTATGGCATAACAGGTGTAACTGGGATAGGTACTCTGGTATGATGGAAAGATAAGGGACAATCCTTTACCCGATGTTCAGCAGATCCACATGCCAAATATTTTCCAATCTCTTGCGACAAATATTGGCTTGGTGACCAGGCCTCTTGCAGTAGTCACAAGTCAATAGCCTCTTACGACAAGACTGCCGGAAAGGGCTCAACTATCTTCTAGATTCAGGGGTATCCCTCCTAGGACGAGGTTCCGCTCCAACTTGGTTTGGAGATAGCTAAGGCTACATCATTGACGTTCTTCATGTCTTCTCTCGTGATATTCATCTGTTCCTGCTGGGCTTCATCTTGAGCTTTCTGGAACTCCAGGATTTCTCGAAATATGGCAACCATTTGGAAGGTGTTTGATGGTACTGGTGGAGCAACAAAAATGGGTACTCCACCAAGGAAATGCAACTCAGTTTAAGATGAGGTAGGAATCGCCAGTGTAGTGAAAACTTTACTGGATGCATTATGAGGACGGTCAGTCAGCCGCGAGAGAATAAACCCTGGAATTGGTTGAGGAGATAGGGTATGATCCGGAGATGACACCTCATCGCCAGCAGGATTTGGTCTTGTCAATGGTCATTCTCTGGAAGGTTTAGGATGCACACATAAGCAAGGCAGCCTACTAGTCTATAATCAACCAAAAATATTTATTTATATATAAATCGGACCTATGTTGTGACAAATCAATGTTCTAGTGTTCTATTTGTTTCTAGGTATGTTTTCCTAAGTTGTTGATCTGTATGGGCCACCACTGAAAACATGTCACGACCCGATCCCAATAATCTGGGTCTAGTCGGATCATGCCCAGCCTGCACCGTTGTTGAGACGGCGGCAGTAAGCTGTTCAGTAGCAGGTAACCATACAACAATACTATAATTTGTCACAACTCAATATCGGAAATTAAACTTTATTAAACTGAATTTAAATACAATAAAAATTGTTCTGAAGGGAAAATACAGAATTCTGAAATAAACAAAATGCAGAAAATAGAAAATCTATCTATCAGCCTCAGATCCATCGTCCTCCTGCGGGGACTTTGGCAGCACAACGGGGTACAACTCAGGGTCGTAATAGCTGTTGTAACATAGCCCAGCATCCTCAACATCGCCTAAAAATATATCTCCAGTCAGGAGGGAGCAACTTAGGAAAAACATCGCCTACATTCGAGAGATAGACTCAGCTGTCAGGTTTACCAACTTAGCTATGCTAGTTGTAATCTCTATTTGCGTCCTAGTCCAATTTTAATTATTTAATTAACTAAACACAGAAAAACACGTTTATTAAGTGCGTTAATTTAATACGAGGGAAAAATGATCATTTAACTTGAATTTGGGAAAACATCGTCGCCGCCAGGTTATTTATGAAAACTTGGTAATCTTTTATAAATATAATTATAAAACTAATTTTCTTGCTTAGTGAGAAATACGTGACTTTTATTTAATATTAAACTCGTCAATTTTAAGTGAGAAGACATTAATTAATTTTATACGAAAATACCTTTTTAATCATTTTAATCGTTAAACATTAAAAACTCGTAAAACCAGAAAGGCAAGGAATCTAAGCTATTACAGTCACAGACCAGCCAGCTGGGCTTATGTCAATTACAATTTATTTACGTAAATTGAAATAAGAATAAACTGCCGTTAGTCCTAACTGAAAATATTAAATAAATGCAATCAGAAATAAATAATAAAATAATGATAAATCATAAGTATCAGATAATGGTCCGATCCTCATCTGGCTAATTGCCTCAACGTCCGGACGGGGCCGGTATCGTTTGCACTTAGCCGGGTCCACTGACCGGTACGGTCGTCACCCAAAAATAAATATCAAATAAATTCCGAAAATTATTTTAAATTCATTTTGAAAATAATTCAGGATTTACGGAAAAATCGGGCAGCATCTTCTCTGTTTTTGGTCAACCCAAAAACTGGAAAATTGGCGCCGATAATTCCTGCAAGTCCCAAACCAGGGAAAACCCCGCATTTTATATATATAAAATATCCACAACAATCCACAGAATAATCGGGACGACCCGAAATAGTTTCGGAAGTCCGATTCCAAATCAACAAGTCACAGAACGTTCCCGAAAATTTCCAGAAACTAAAACATACCAAAAACCATTCCCGAAAACATTCCGGGAATCCAAAATAATTCACGGGACTTTTCCGAAAGTCCCGGAAAATTACGACGTCGCTAATACCGAATTCCCAAAGGGAACCGGGGACCATTTCATCATCGACAATAAATAATAAAATAGCGGACAGGGGGTTATACCTCGAATTGCTCGGCTAGAGCTCTCAGATGTAAAATAGAAAGAATAGAATAGTCCAGAATCAGCGACGTTCCCGAAACAGTGCTGGAAAACAGCGACGTCGTCGACGCAACGTCGAAAATCCAGAGTCTAGGGCTCGACCGGAGAACCAACAGGGAAACTCGGCCAGAGGCAGCGCTAAGGCGTGCTGGTCGGGACGGAAACAGCGCCAAAGGGGAGCGACGCTGTCGGCAGGACAGCGGGCGGCCGCGGGGTGAGGGCGGACAGGGGTCGGTTGGCCGGAGTCGGCGCTGGAAGGGCGCGCGCTCGCGGAGGAGCTGGCGGGGTACTGCCGCGAGGGGAGCTCGGGCGAAGGCTCGCCGGAGGGTCGACGGGAAAGGGCGCGCGGGGTCGCCGGAGTGCGCTGGTCGGCCGGAGATGGGGCGCGGGCTTTAGGGGGTTTGGGGAAATGGTGAGGAGAAGAGAGAGGGTTTTGAGTGTTGGGGAAGGTTCTGTGAGGGAGAGAAAATGTGAGGAAAAGAGTAGAGATGAGAGTATAGAGAGGGAGAGGTGAGAGGGAGAGTTAATAAAAGTGGTGATGGAGTGAACGTTGGGGGGGGGGGGGGGTCTGGAGACGTGTGTGGAAGAGAGGGGTGTTGGGGAGAAAAAGTAGGAGACTAAGTTAGGTTTGTCCAATTCGTGAGTGAGAGGATGTGCTGGTCCTACGGGACCAGCCAAAGCTAATTTTAATTTTTTTTAATAATAAAACTAAGTCAAACCAGGTTTGGAAAAAGAATGGAATTGGGTTTGGCTCAGGCCTGGGTCTGGGTTCGGACTCGGGTCTGGGTCTGAACTCAAAAAGCCATGTTGTTAATTATTACTTTCGAAATCTTTTGCACTCAAAAATATTTAATAATTATAATAATAAATTTACTAATAATAATAATACTAAAATACTATTTAATTAATCACAAAATAAATGGGTTTCACACATAGGTCGGACCGGAGTTGAACCGGGTTCAAATAGACTTAATTTGGTTTGCTTCAAATAGATAATATATCCACATTTAGTTTTTGGTTTGGTTTGGGTTTGATAGATCTTATACTTGTAAAATTAAACTAAACCAAACATGCTAACAAACAAACAAACTGGACCGATGATTGAACGATTTTTTTGGTATAAGTCGGACCGGCATTCAAATAGATTTGGTTTGGTTTTGTTCAAATATGTAATATATCTACATTTACTTCTTGGTTTTGTTTGGTTCTTAGCATGTTTGGTTTGGTTTAATTATACAACCAGAGCGTCTCTGAAAACCAAACCAAAGACCAAATGGTCCAAATCTCACGCAATAAATATTTTCAAGTTAAAAAAATGGCCAGTTAAATTGTGAACATGTTCGGCCGGTTCACCGGTTAAATCCGGTTCTGAAAAAAAAAACTGACGGTTCTTTAAAAATCCTAGTTCAAGTGAGGCCGGACCAATTTTTTGGCAAAATCGATCGAACTGTCGGTCTGGTCCGGTTCTGACAACACTAGATAAAACTGAGTGGTGTCTCATGCCATCTGTTGAATTATTTTACCATGTTTTTTTAAATGTATCTAAAAGATAAAGTTAGGTAAAATAATAATAATTTAAATGATTATGTTAGAAATATGAAAATATCTTTAGGTTTAGTGAATTAAGATTAGGGCTGTGCATATTTAAGCCGAACCGAGCAAATTGAGCCAAATCAAACCGAACTGGTCAGTTTTTAACCGAACCGTTTGTTCAGTCGGTTTGGTTCGATTGATCCTTTTGTAAAATCGGTCGGTTCGGTTCGATTTACGGTTTGAGCATTCCAAAAGCCGATTTAAACCGAACCAAACCGAACCAGCTACTAATAGTGTAAAAAATTTAGGGTTTGTCCGGTCCAACTTATAACTCATTCGGTTTGTTTGTGTCACACTATTAATTTTTCACTATCAATTTACACTTTTTTTTGTCTATTTTTTGAATATGCTCTTCTATGTACTTTGGCGTTTGCCCATTAAGAGTTAGCGTGTGTTAATATTAGATGTTTATGTCTTGTTACTATGCTCCAGTAACTTAGATTTTAGCTAGATAAGCCTTCATTATGTTTATTTTTTCTTTGGTCATCAAGTACATTATTAAACCAAGATGATTTTTTTTGTACAGTTGACCACAATTTTGCTTATAGCTCTCTTCATTATATGTCTTTTTTAGTGCCAATGTTTTTTTTCTATGAGAAGAGAACGCAGAAAAAATGTGGTTCAGTATATTTAAATATTACCTGAGAGATCATATTTAATGTATTGCATAATGCAATTATGCAAAGGGAAAGTGGGTTGCAGACAATGACTGTATTTCTATTGGCTTTTTCTGAGATTGGTGGATGCTCACGTTCTGAAATTTTTTGTCTTATCAAATCGATTAGCCGAACCGAACCAAATCGAACCAAGTCGGTCGGTTTCAAAACCGAACCGACCAATTGGTTGGTTTGGTTCGGTTGTGATTATTTTCAAACCGATTAACTTTGGTTCGACTTCGGTTGTGACCAAATAGGTCGACCACCGACCGATGCACATCCCTAATTAAGATGATTGACAGTTTGCTTCTATCATGAGGTTTTTACTCGATTTTAGATTGAACATTAAGTTATGTATTGCGAATATTAGTTCAGCCAATCTTAAAAGATATTAGTTCATATACTATTGAATAATAAATAATATAACAGGAGAGATTTTTGATCTAACAACGGTCTTTATCCAAGATCATACCAGCGTATATCAGGAGCTCCCAGCTCAAGATTTCGGGTGGGGGAGTTTGGGTGTCCAATCTCACCCCCACCCCTGGGATGGCTGGACAGCTAAGGTTACGATCTTGGACTATGAGACTAGAGGTCATTTGATATATATATATATATTAGGGGTATGCATCGGTCGGTGGTCGACCTATTTGGTCTCAATCGAAGTCGAACCGAAGTTAATCGGTTTGAAAATAAACAAAACCGAACCAAACCAACCAAATGGTCAGTTCGGTTTTGAAACCGACCGACTTGGTTCAGTTTGGATCGATTCGACTTGTTCGGTTTTGATCACATAAAAAATGGACTGTATACTTTTTTTTTGTGAAACCTTAGTCAACTTGTACTTTGCAACAGTAAATACAATTCAGCAGCTTCAATTCAACTTGTGAAGTATTTTCGACTCCATGATATTATGCTTGAAGTTATCATATCAAAATCCATGGAGATGAATACAGTTTTCCTGCCAGAGGGGCACAGAAGTACCTGGAAATCAGGAGATGTGGTTCGGCGCTTGTCGGTGTATAGTGATCCCAACGGTTCTCTGGAGAACATCCTTGAGGGCATGAGCTTGTCGAGGGTTCGGACATCGACTATATTCAATTACGGAGGAGGTTCACTCTCCGTTTTCCGTCTGATGAGGGTGGTGCATTTTGAGGGGTGTGGCTATTCCGACATTCATCATGACTTTACAAGTCTGGGTAAATTACGTCATTTGAAATACTTAAGCTTGAGAAAGACACCAATGAGGTGCTCCCAAAGTCGTACCGAAAGCTTCGTAACCATGAGGTGTTGGACATGAGAGATACTATGATGTTTAAGATACCTAAGTGGATCGGCGAGCTTTAACAACTGTGTCACATCTACGGGGGAGGATCTATTCGCAAGGATTTAATGTACCGAAGTGTTGTGGTTCCTAAGGGGATAAAGAGGTTGAAATCGTTGCAGAAGTGTTGTGGTTCCTAAGGGGATAAAGAGGTTGAAATCGTTGCAGACATTGTCTAGTATGGCCGTAGGAAGTGCTGTGGCGAAAGAGCTGGGGGAACTGTCCGAGTTGCGAAAGTTGGGTGTTTCTAACCTCAATGAGTATCATAGGAGGGATTATGTGCCTCACTAGCAAAGCTTAGTCGCCTTCGTATCTGTACTTGTTGCGGTTCTTCCAGATGATCCAAGTGATGGCAGCAGCGATGATCTGATGTCCGTGAGAGGCATTGTCCCAGGTGGCTAGGAGATCGTTGAGGCGCCCATCAGTCGGTTCCGGGAGGTCATAACTAGCAAACTTGAGCCACACTGCAGATGCCAAGTCGCCAGACGAGAGGATATGATCTGCTGTTTCGGGCTGGCGCTCAAAGCAACAATTACATGCACGCGGAGGTAAATCTGAAGCCTATATATATATATATATATATATATATATATATATATATATATATATATATATATATATATAAGATAGCATATTATACAATAAATATATATATATATATATATATATATATATATATATATATATATATATATATATATATATATATATATATAAGATAGCATATTATACAATATATAGAAGTAATAGGCAAATATGACAAATAAGTTCTAGGGAACTATCCCGTGTGTCGCGACGCCGTGCCTTGATGCCTCTTCACCGCAAAACACTATAGTTTTCGTGCCATCATTACCAAACCGACTGAACGGTTGCTGATGAACCATGTCTATTGTTGGATGCCACATGTAGCATCTACGATCAACCATATATATATCTCCTATGAGAGAATGAGAACGTGGGTGTTATCCTTGCTAACTAGCAAATAATTCACTTGAGCCATGCGGAATTGGTGAGTAGTTCTGCGACACTCATCTATAGAGGTGCTCCCTCTATAAGTAGTCCCTACAAGGGGTGAGCGTTCAGCTTATTCAGTTTCAACTGAACCTAACTAGTCAAAATCGAATAAATCAAAAAAACCAAAATCGAAACCGGATAGCTAAAATCGAAACCGAAACCAAGACCGAACCACCATATCGATTTATTCGATTGGAATATTTTTATTGTTTAACGGGTTGAGCCAAAATTGGGATCATGATTAAATTGTATTAAAACGGTAATTTTTATACACACATTTGTTAAATTATCAAAGTTGGAGTACAAAACATATACATATAATTGTTGTTTTCAAAATATATTCATTTTTAGTTGCAAAGTATGCATAAAATTGAATAATGCTCACCCCTAATACATATAATTGTTGTTTTCAAACCAAGACCGCACCACCATATCACTTTCGATGTTGGACCGAATCTGAATTCCAAAATCGAAACTGAATAAGAAATTTTAGCATTTTCGAAACTGAAACCGAACTGAATCTTTTATTTGCCTCGGTTAGGTTCGATTTTCGGTCCAAAATCGAATAATACTCACCCCTAATCCATATGTGGACTAAAATATCTTCTTCAAAACTTTTGGTACACGAAAAGAAAAACCCAAGGCCATTCCTTGGGTAGTAGCCATCGAGCATCGCAGTGGAAGATGGGTTATGAGCGTTTTCGACCGACTTAAGCCACATGCAATAAGCTTTTTCGCAGAAGCAAAAGCAAACACAATAGAAAGTACTTGTTGAAACTGGACAATCCGTTTTCGACGTCCTAAAATTCTGAAGCATCCCAAAAGAAAAAAAAACCTACACATCCCTGGCAAAATATTTGTCTTAATTTTGGACCGCATCGTCAACCTAATAAAATAATCGCGCATCGATCGTAACAGCTCCTCAAGGACTCTTCCTGCAATGTGTCCGTACACTCCCACTAAAAACTAGAAGCATATATAAAGAGTCATCGAAGCTAATTAATTAAGAGAGCATTAACCATTAAGTAAGTAAGAAAGAACAAGTACCGAACACCATTTTATTTGGGGAGAAAATTTAAATAAGCAACGACGACAACGTAGAGATGAGAAAATTTAAGCAAGCAACATATAGATAGATAGATAGATAGATCGATAGATCGAGGTGATATATAGAGCTCATGCCAAGGCTCCGCCGATCTTTAGTCTCACCAACTCGAACGATCTTAGCTTGACGCGAACCATGCATGCAACCAACCATTAATTAACAACAGATTACAAAGAAAATAAAAAACATACGTGCTTTCCGTTTGTACAAACAAGTTTATGATGATTACGGAGGCTCGTGGGAAAGTCGACAGCAGCTGCTTGTGGCTGTGGGGAAACGTGACCGTCATCGAAGTACTCAGCAGCAGCAGCAGAATTATTGGCATCTTTGAGAAGTGGGCGTGACGACGCCGTAGTAAGCTGCAGTGCAGAGTCGGACGTGGAGAGGAGGAGAATGGCAAGTGGGAAGAAGAGAGGATGCATTCTCGATCGGTCAGGACTCAGGACTCAGGACAGGACTAGGCTACTAGCTAGCTAGAGAATATACATATTGCTACCATTGATGTACAGTTTATATAGGATCAGAGATGCAGAGGCTAGAGCAAAGCATAATTAAATTAACAATTATGCTATTTGGCTTTCAAATTTTTTGGATAATATCATCTTCCATTATGTGGTATCTGACATGGCAAGTGACATGTCATGTTTTAACCCAAAAAATTAATTTTCCAAAAAATTTATTGTTAATGTTAATGCTAATTTAAATTTAATCCTAATATTAATTTTAAAGTTAATATTAAAATTAGGGTTAATGTTAATTAATGTTAAGGTTAATCTTAATATTAATATTCATGTTAATTTGATATTAATATTAATTTTAATGTTAATGTTAATGCTAATTTAATTTAATGTTAATATTAATTTTAATGTTAACGTTAAAGTTAATGTTAATGTTAATGTTAATTTTAATATTAATGGTAATGTTAATTTCAATATTAATGTTCATGTTAATTTGATATTAATTTTAATTTTAATATTAGTTTTATTGTTTGATTTTGTCATGTCAACTGTCATGTCATCAGCCATGTCATATGTCATATAATAGGAGATGGTATCACCCAAATTTTTTGGGAGCCAAATAGCATTTTTGTTAAATTATTTATCTACATAATTTGTTTGTAGTTGGTAAGGCCATCTCCAATGGAAATTTCAATAATCTCCCCAATTTATATTTCAACGGTAGAAATTCAATTTAGAAAAAAATTACCGTTGGCTTTTATCTCAATTTCTATACTATGTAGTGATGATGTAGGATTTACTAGGAGAGTTTCTACATATAAAAATCTTATAGAAATTATGTCCCTCTCAGGCCATAACTGAATTTCTATCGTACTTGTCATTATACGTTAAGAAGACTTCTTTCATAGTTGGTAGAGTAGAGTTTCTATATAGAGATTGCACACACACAAAATTAATACTCTCCAAAGATTTTCCATTTCTATCCTATATGACAAAAAAATGAATAGGCAAAAATAAGAGGATCAATTTAGTGGGGCCAATATTAATTGGTAGAAGAGCTGTAGAGTTTCTATGAGCTTCTTCTATATGTAGAAGCGCTTTTATAAACTCTCAATCCTACATCAACGCCACATATGATAGAAATTGGAATAAAAATCTCCACTAAGAGAAGTTTTTTCTAAAATAGATTTCTACCATAGAAATTGGTAAGATAGAAACCTCCATTAGAGTTGGTATCATACAAATTAATATTAGGTCCCACGTCATTAAATTAATCTTTTTATTTGTTGACACGTAGAATAGAAATGAAGAATATTTTTTTATTTGTGTGATTTCTACATAGAAACTCTACCAACTAGGATAGAATTTTTCTTAAAATACAATTCCAAGTGGGATATAAACTCAATTTTAGAAATTCCCATTGGAGATGGCCTAAGTAGTACCCAGTATGGATAGTCGTCCCCATTTATTTTTATTAATAATTAATCAATGTTTCGATTCTAGATTTTATATAAGTTTAGAGTTTTTATTTTTTGTTTACTTTTTTTTCGTTATATTTTGGACTTTAGGATCTAAACGATATTTAGTCCTTTTATCAATCATATATAATTATATCTAAACTATATATCTATATATGACCCCACTTGTTGGATCATCCAACGATTTTAAAATAAGATGTTGGAGTTATTCAATAATTAGAGTCTACACATGTAAAATTAATTGATGTGTTGTGTTATCTAATAATTAAGACAAGTTAAAATGGCATAATTGAAAAATAAGCTTAAGGGTATAATTGTCATGGAGATAATGTGTAGATACCTTATATATATAATATTTATTAGGGACTATGGTCTCCAACTTATATATCCACAAAAGAGATTTTTTTTTTCTTTTCTTTTATGCATCAACATTAACAGAAAGAGAGACAAAATATTCATCTTTATCATTAAGGTCGTATAATTAAGTTGGAAGATCGAACCACATAAAGATAATTTTGCTATAAATCCATCAAGCTAAACAATGGATTTAGGTATGCTTTCGCAATTATTTATCATATTCACCTCATGTATCAACAAATAATTTTTTCATCATAAGATACAAATGATAAGAACATTATCTTTTTATTTTTGAAAATGAGAGTATTGACTTGTTTTCCGTTCTCACATAAGTACAATTCGACTACAGAAGGCACAATAAGAATTCAAATTAACAACTTACAATATGTATATGACACGTGGATTTCACTAACATTGAAAGTATAGTTATTTTTCTCTCTTGAAAAAAAATCAATAGATAGTGATACATGTAATCCAACGACTTTTCGTGGCTAGATTTTAAAAATTAAGAACTCATGAGCTCCTCTAGGATTTTTGTCAGCTCGACTACAGAAAATCAAATCAGAATTCAAATATCTTACAACATAGATGTGATACGTGGATTCACTAATATTGAAAGTGTAATTTTTTTTCTTTTTCTTTAGCCTCTTGATTTTTTTTTTAAGAAATGAGCTACATATAACCCAACGACTTTTTTACAAAATTTTTACTATAAAAAGTTATTATTCGAGGACAATTAAGAATAGTTATTATTTGAAGTTAAAACGGTCTACTAAAATTTGTATTGTTGTAGCTGATTTATGTAAGTAATGACTCATTCAAAATAACTTGTAATATAGATCTGATATGTGGATTTCACTAACATTCAGAGCGTAATTTTTTTCTTTAGCCTCTTGAAAAAAATTAAGAAATGAGCTACATATAACCCAATGACTTTTGTACAAAATTTGGTACTATAAAAAGTTATTATTCCAAAACAATTAAGAATAGTTATTATCTGAAGTTAAAATCGTCTACTAAAATTTGTATTGTTGTAGCTGATTTATGTAAGTAATGACTCATTCAAATCATACAAGAATAAATTGTAGAGTTCTTTGCTATAAAAAGTTAGATGACTTTTTTTGTAGCAAAGTATTTGACCGATCATGCTTGCATGATTTGAATGAGTCATTAGTTACAAAAATCAACTACAACAATACAAATTTAGAAGCTGACTTAAACTTCAGATAATATCTACAACAGTACAAATTTGTGGTCAAATGGTTGTTTTGTGTCAAGGTAAGATGATCTATTGCTTAATTTCTTTTGTTGTTGTTGTTGTTGTAATGAATGGAATGCTGTTCGGTTGTTCTTTTTAGGCAATTTATTTACTTGATTGTGGAATTAATTAATTAATACCAAGGACTCGTCATTTGCCTATAGTTTTTAGTGCAGTGTAGTCACAAAGACTAATATTAATTTGTGATCATAAACTTATACTATTTTCTGATCATTAACCTATTGATAAAGAGGAATATTGCTTCGACCTTGTTTTCCCCCAAGCTGCTGCCGATATGACTTAGCTTCGTCGTAAATGCAATATATTTAGCCAAACTGAATAGCTCTGCCGTATTGACTAACTGGCAGCTAAATATGCTAATCTATCATACTAGCGAGCTTTTTGCAAAGGGAAATGCTATACTTACAACCAATTTTGGTCATAAGATTTACGACCGCCTACGTGCCATCAATTAATTGGAGGAGAGGAGTGACCGAGTGGGACCGGATGGGATCTAGTGGGACCATGTTAGCAGGAGTTAGATGTGGTTTGTAAGAAGGGAAGATTTATGAAATGCCCAAAAACTAAAAAAGTTTTATGTAAAACCCACCGCTAAAAAAACTTTCATCGCGTGCCCAGAATTAGAGAAACTTATCCAAAGCGGGTTCCAAATGACCCTTTTGCCCTTCCTTTTAATTTATTGGAAACACCCACAAAACTGCTCTTAAAAAAACGTTTCAATACTCCATCTTCTTCCATACGCTGCTCACTTTCGAATCTAGGTTTTCTCCTCAAAAAATCTTCAAAAACTCGTCGAAAAATTCGGAAAGACCGGGACGAACGACAAAAGTGCTAAAACGGAGGTCCAAACATCATTTTTTGCGAATCTAAAATTTTGGAAGGCCATCTAACTGTGAAGCTGTTACTTTCAGTCTCCTCGACGATACGCTCATTTTGCGACAAACGGGACCTCGTTTCGACCTCCCAGTCAAAAGTTATGGCCCTCTAAAGTTTCAGCTAACCATAAAATGCAGGAGAATGGCATTCTCCGTCTTAATTTACACGGAGAATGACCATTCTCCGTCTTAATTAGGACGGAGAATGACATTCTCCGTCTTAATTTACACGGAGAATGGTCATTCCAGTGTTAAAACGCAGGAGAATGACCATTCTCCGTGTTAGAAACACGGAGAATGCCATTCTCCGTGTTAAATGAAACGGAGAATGTCATTCTCCGTGTTAAATAAAACGGAGAATGGCATTCTCCGTCCTAATTAAGACGGAGAATGGCCATTCTCCGTGCTAAATTAAACGGAGAATGACCATTCTCCGTCTTAATTAGGACGGAGAATGCCATTCTCCGTGTAATTTATCACGGAGAATGGTCATTCTAGTGTTAAAACGCAGGAGAATGACCATTCTCCGTGTTAGAAACACGGAGAATGCCATTCTCCGTGTTAATTAGGACGGAGAATGCCATTCTCCGTCTTAAATAGGACGGAGAATGCCATTCTCCGTCCTAATTAAGAAGGAGAATGACATTCTCGGTCCTAATTAAGACGGAAACGGAGAATGTCATTCTCCGTGTTAATTAGGACGGAGAATGGCATTCTCCGTCTTAAATAAAACGGAGAATGGCATTCTCCGTCCTAATTAAGACGGAGAATGCCATTCTCCGTCCTAATTAAGACGGAGAATGGTTATTTCCAGTGTTAAAACGTATAATTTAGTTTTTTCAGGAATAAAGAGTTTCGTTCTTCTTTCAAAGCGATGATAATTCTTATGGAAAAGAAGAAGAAAGATCTTCTCTCCACAATTGAAGATCTGAGTTCAAATGTCTCCACGATGAAGATGATGATGATGGTGATGATGATGACGAGCGATGATCTGAGTTCGACTGAAGAAAAACACACCGAACTACGAACGATCTTTGCGATCTCTGCTGAATATGAGAGCAATGGAATTCAGATTTTCCGTGAAGAAGAAGAAGACGAAAATCGCAATCCAGATCTGAGTTTTTTGAATTCAAATACATATAGATGACCAATTCGCGCGGAGGGGTAGTTTCGGTATTATAAAAATAGCAGTTTCTAGCGGGTGGCATCTAAAAGGGAATCTTGGAATATTTAACGTGAAAATACTTAATTCTGGGTATTTCATAAAACTTATCCAGCGGGTGGGCATTTCATAAAAGTCCACCCCGAAATTGGGTTTCTCAGCAATTTCCAGTTGTAAGAAAGTTGTAAATATTTGATAGTAAACTTAACATTTTTCTTTTGCCAAACTGGCCACCTCTCCCACATAAGCGAACTATCAGTCAAACATGTTAACTCTACCATACATGTGAGCTTTTTAGCCAAACGATTAGTCCTATCTTATATTGAATTGTATCTTATTTCTAGTTGAGCGCTCAAAGGGGGTGATAATAGTTTTGGTAATTTAGTTCTATATTGGGTAGAAGGTGAAATCATGAGGTGTAGATAATTGGAATTAGTTAAGGCCTTACATAAATATTTTTTTTAAAGCATATGGGCCCAATTCAATGTCACATCTAATGGATCAACTCCGATTCGGATCATACCGCGTACCCAACACCTCATGCTGCTTAACTGTTTTTGGATAACAGCTGAGATGTGATGATCTTTTCCAAAAAGACAACACAGCTATACTCGTCTTCTAATGGACCAGCTGTACTTATCCCACGAGTGTAATTGTGTGATTATTTATTTAATTAAGAGTAATGCTATGGGAATATATTTTTCTTAACACATTTCTTTTTTTTGACATTCCATGTCCACACTTATGTGGCTGTACATTATCGGATGTCAAGAGAAACTTTAAAAGAAAGGTAAAGGTTGACAACTTGACATCTAATAATGCACGGCCACATCTGTGTGGCAATGAGGGTGTGTCAAGAGAATATGTCCCCTTTGTATTATTGTTTAACTAAATCCTATTACTTGGGGTTTGATTGATACCCAACCAATTTGTGATAGATTTAAATCTTTTTAATGAGATAATATTTAGTCCCGACTCAAGGGATATCATTAAATTCCCATGGGATATTAGCCTCGCAGGCTGTCACCTTAGCTTCTTGCGGATATCATTAAATTCGCATGGGATAAAACCAATTAGTATTTTAAAAATCGGACCAGTGATTGAACTGATTTTTAATTTTGGGCATAGATTGGACAGGGGTTGAACCAGGGTTCAAAAAGACTTGATTTGGTTTGGATCAAATAGATAATATATCCACAATTAATTCTTGGTTCGGCTTGGTTTGCCCACTTGTTATCTATTTCGATATAATCTTTCTCTCTTAACTATCACTAAGGGAAGGTAGCTCTGCGACAAATATAACTTTCACTTTCCTTTTTGTTGATAACATGCTAAGAAACAAACACACCAGACCGGTGATTGATACCCGGTGATTGATACTTTTTTTTGGTATAAGTCGGACCTGAGTTCAATTAGACTTGGTTTGGATTTGGTCGAAATAGATAATACATCAACGTTTACTTTTTGGTTTATTTTGATTTCGTTCTTAGCATGTTTGGTTTCATTTATTTTACAACCATATGATCCCTCAAAACAAAATCAAGAACCAAATGGTCCAAATCTAATGTGATAAATATTTTTGAGTTTTTTTTTTCAAAAAAAAGTAAAATTGACCGTTTCACTGGTTAAACCCGGTTCTTAAAAAAATCCGATGGTTCTTTAAAAATCCCAGTTCAAAGTAAGACATGACCAATTTTTTTGGGAAAACCGGTCGGACCCAGTCAGATCGCCGGTCCGATCCGGTTCCGACAACACTAGATAAAACTGAGTGGTGTTTCATGCCATATGTGGAATTATTTTACCATATTTTTGTGTTTAAAAATTTATCTAAAAGATAAAGTTAGGTAAAATAATAATAATTTAAATGATTATGTTAGAAATATGAAAATATCTTTAGGTTTAATAAATTAAATAATGGACGGTTTGTTTCAATCTTGAGGTTGTTACTCGATTTTAGTTCAGATATTATTGAACATTAAGGGTCTGCTTGGTAACGATGTTTTTACTAGTTTTGGAGTGTTTTTGAACCAACTGGTTATGAAAATCCATGCTTGTTAATTTTTGAGGCACTGGTTTTGGTCGGCTCAAAAATCCCCCAAAATCGGTGTAATGTATTTTTGGGTGGCTTTATAAACATCTCAAATCGGTGGGGTTTGAACGATTTTATTATTTTATTCCATTTATATCATCACCAAAAGTATATAATTATAATTACTAATACCCTTCCCTATTTAATTTATTCATGTAAAAAAAAAATTTCAAAACGCTCGTTAGTGAATTACCAAGCATGGATTGGATGGTTTAAAAGCCGCTACTGAAAAACCATCCAACAGGCAACCGACAGTTCTAAGGAACTCTACCCAAACCTATGGGTATCAACTCAGTCTGAATAACTAATCGCCATTGTCGGCTAAGCCAACAATTGGTAAGTCATCAACTGGTCGCTAGGGTCAAGTCTATCTATCCAGGGTCTTCCTCAAGAAAATAATTCCCACAGAGGCTCATTCTAGACTTACCCAACGATCGACTAAGATCGATCTAGCAACATTACGGTCAAATTCCAACCGACATACGATTCTCATCGTTCTAATAATCCATCAAGTAAAATCTTTCAATGATTCAATTTCTATTCCAATTCCTTGTACCCACACGAACCCATAAGCCAAGGCCAACTATTCAAGGGTCATATTTCTGATAGTCTTAACATAACTATGAAATCATACTATTCGGTCCGTATGGCAAAGTGATACCGCTAAGTCATAACCAACAATCTATATCCCAACCGACTTCCATCCATACATCACACCATCTACCGACACTATCCAACATATTTGGAATTCTAAATCTTATTCATTTTCCAGCCATCAAAATCTCATATGGACATTCTTAAAATTCCCTACCTCAAGGGTCGAGTAGTTCATTCCATTCAATTCGACAATTCATGTATCAATTAACCATTCTCTATGCAACACAAATATTCAGGGTTGATACTTGTTACTTTTCTAGTACAATTCAATTCATCAGCATACATGCACATATGCAACGACTATCCTTTGGTGATCAAGATGGATTAACATCTATTACACCTTAGGGTCAAGGCACAGATTTCTAATATTCCTTTGGTTCACCGACAATATTTTCAAATCTTTCAGCTTAGCAACCAACTTTGTATTAACCACATATGACTTGCATCCAACTAATCGAAGTCAACATTCAGATGTTCGAAGTCACACAATTTCCTAACAAAATCTATTTACCCATAGCATACTAACTGTCTTACTAGTCTGAGTCATCACTTGACTAAACAATTTCTAACCAAGCCACCCGTTACAATTTCTAGAAATCTCGCTACCCAGCATAACATCACCGTCAAGGGACACTCGAGTCATCTGGAAACAATACATGACTCCCAGCTAAGTTTCGACACTACCCAGTACTCACAGGTAGTCTTATTGCTATCATATGGAAAGGGTCAACATACATCTCGTTCTGAGGTGGTAGAGGCAATATACCACTCAGAAACGAAGCCATCCTTAACATACCAAACTCAAATCTATTCCGAACATTCATGATCTATAATGCACATGATACTTAGCCAACATCTCGGGGTTTAAATATCACAAGCCAACATTCTTAGGGTCTCAAAAGCACGAGCCAGCACACATGAGTCAACTCACCAGTTCCGTTGAACTCATCCATCAATTACCCCATTCACAATTCTTTTCCAATGTCACATGCAATTCTCAACTTGTTACAGCATATATAGCCACTTTTCTTTATTTCGACATTCCAAACAACATTCACACTATAGCATACTATGGCATCGAGTCATTATTGGGTATTTGTGTCCAAACCAACAATAATCATTCATTCAGGGGCATCACAATGTATATAGACTTATTGTATGGAACATCCAGTGAGCAGCCAAGAGGGTCAATGAACTTTCAGATACGAACAACATAGGATAATTACGGAACAACAACAGCATAATCGCGAAAGCAATCTTTGATTTAATCGCGAAAGCAACATTGAGTGATTGCGGAAGCAACTTTGCTTAATCGTCGATGCAACTTTGATTTGAAACGAATCAAAGAAGAGACCAAGGACGTAAAGCCGTGCTCTGATACCAATTTGTCACGTCCCGATTCGTAGAGTCATTTATTCACATATTTTATCTCTTGGAATCGATCGTCCTCGCTTGGACGTGATGTTGTACAAGTCTAGCATTGCACTTGTACAAGGCAAGGATGGTACATAATTGATTATGTTCAAATAAGAACACATCGCAATGGCAGAAGCAGATACATTGAAGTTAATGAGGACAATTTTTCTATTGAATAGAAATACATCACTTCTTTATAATAGCAGAGATAAAAGGATAACTAGAAGTCACACAGATATATAGAACTTTATTCTCTTTATTGATAATTGAAGAACAGTACAAGACTCATATTGGAATACAATGCTTACAACACTTCCCACTTTACATTAAAAGTGTAAGACACATGTTTTGTTTGTGTATTTTATTTATTATTATTGTTTGTGAGCCTTAAACCCAGTCCAACCATTTTGGTCCAATGACTTAAACCCACTAGGTTTACCCAACCCAAAACCTATTCTTTCCCACTCACCGGTTCTCCTCTCAGATCCACTCATCCCGCGCACACACCCACGTCTCTTCTTCTTCCTTTTTCATCTCCTGTAACATACCCCAGTAGAGGAGAAACACCAGAAGCTTCATAAATTATTTCCTCCTCAAAAACTCCATAACTCTCTCAAATCTCTACCAAATCCAAATCCGCGACCGCCACCGCCCACCCCTCGCCGCCCTATCTGAATCCAGACCCACTTCCTCTATTTCCGAGCAACGAACGCCCGCCCGCCCATCGCTGTCCGCCAGTGTAGTGTCCCGTCCTGCAAAGTCAATCGGAGGAATCAAAACACCGACGACGTTCGGACTTAGCCTTGCAACGGCTGCTAGAAGGCTCGCTCAGTCGAGGCGACTCCTTGATCAGGTGGGTAGTTTCGTGAACTCACCTCATCTTAGACTTCACTTAATAACTCGTATGATTTCAACTTGCACAAGTAGGCTAATATAAAAGCTACAAACGCACATAGCTAAGGGAATAATCCGACGGGTCGGAATGTCTTAGAACATGAAAAATGGTCCCACGACCGTCTTAGAAGTGTGTTCAGCGTGCTTTCAAATGACACTCGGTCCTTCCCGTGGCTTGGGAGAAGAAAGTTGGCCTAAAGTTGATAAGTTGCCACGACACTCGAAATAGCCTAAGTCACATGCGTCGCCAGCGTGAATGCTTAATAAAGCATGCACGGTCCCGTCGTTTTGTCCCAACACTTGAATTAGCCCAAGTCATAGGCGTCGCCCACACGAATGCTTGATAAAGCATGCACGGTCCGTCGTCCAAGGCTTGGCATAGCCTTCGTATGTCCGTGGATTAAGTCGTCTTGCAGGCGTTGGCTTAAGTCTAGGCACCCGAGGACTTTGTTCAAGTCGAACGCGTGTACGGCACATTTCTTCGATTCGTAGCTCGGGTAGCCTTTGCTCGTCGAGTCGTTGCCCGAATAAGTTAGACAAGAGTTGTGCTGGGCTATCGAAGCCATCACTAGCTCTGTCCCGCTCTATCTGCGGTTGTCAAGTCGCGTAGTCCCTCGAGAACTAGGCTCGTTGTATAAAGTATAAGACTTGAGCGATAGCGTCGCCTAGAGAACAAGGTCTATCTAAGGCACGAGCCACGGTCGGTTTAGTGAAAAGCATGCCACGGTCAAAGAAAGTCCCCGCGACTTGTTGTCGCCGAGATCGGTCCCGCTACTTGGGAATCTCGCCAAGTCTCGATAAGTTTGGATAAGCAAGCACGCGAGATCGGTCCTGCTACTTGGGAGTCTCGCTAAGTCTCAATAAGTCCCGCACACGAGATCGGTCCCGCTACTTGGGAGAGTCTTGATAAGTCCCGCACCGAGATTGGTCCTGCTACTTGGGAGTCTCGATATGTCTCGCACACGAGATCGGTCCCGCTACTTGGGAGTCTCGTTATGTCTCGATAAGGAAGTGCACGAGATCGGTCCCGCTACTTGGGAGTCTCGATAGAAAGAGGAAAAGCATGGTCATGTTAAGAAAAGATTTGATAGATCGAGTTGAGTCTGAATGGTCATTGGACAACTTGTCGACAAGGTGTAGTCTTCTCGAATGATCGCCGGGGCACCGGGATCATGTCGGCCCGGGGGAAACGAGGCGGCTCAAAGCAGGGTGCCGGATAACCGCATGGGAGATTCGGCACTTCCGGGGCTAACCCGTGGAAGGGCGGACCGAATTCCCTGAGCCGAGTCCAAGATAGCTTGACATTGCCAGTGACCATTCATGTAGATGGGTCGTCAAAATAGCGGCAAACCGCGTGTATGCCTTTGGATTGAGTCTAGAACTTGAACGCATGTCTAGTCGGTAACACAATGTCTGGGCCTATGATTGGGCTGCAGCATAGGCACCGTGCTTGGCACGATACTTGGCGTCAGGTGTTCATGGAATCGTCACTGTTTTGCAAGTCTTGTCTAAGTGGTTGGTTTACGAGTCGAACAGGAAGGCCGCAAGACGGTAGCATGGATAGGTTGATAAGTTGCAAGGCATGGCCTAAATCTTGAAGCACGAATATGTCTAAGCAAGGTCTAGCGGCACGACAGCAGCGAGTCGTCCCCTTGACGTCGTTGGCACGAGAATTGGTCTAGAGGCACTTGAGTTTAAGTGAAGTCTTGGCACGGCCGAGTTCGCACAAGTTCCTCCTCGGCGAAATACTGTCTCGAATATGTTGAAGTCGCGAATAGGGTATGGCACGACCCTGTCATCCCGAGTTGAAGTTCGGTCAAGTACCTAAGCGATGAGGCACCCTCGATCGAAATACACGTTGGCATTATAGCACGACCATGTCGTTGCACATCGGCTTGGTCATGCGTCGTAGTCTCAAAACTGATCCTAAGACAAGACTAGAAAGACAATCGAAAGGGATTTGTATTGCACAAAGTAAATGAACGTATCGGTTTTGATGGGTGGACGAGGAGCTCACTCTACCAGTACAGTTGAGTACTGACACCCACACAGTTTCCATGTGCAGGCACATGTAGAAGTTCGAGGTACGGAGTTCCTTGGCAAGTCGAAGCGTGCGGCCGTGTGAATCAAGACTTATACAGGACATAATGTATGGACATTGCCTTCCGAAGCTTCCGCTGGCTCAAGCATTGCATCGAGAGATGAGAGAGAGCAGAGTGACTTGTAAAATGAGAGAAAAGTGAGCACGAGAGACTTGTAATCGTGGCCTTGCGCCTATTGTAATCTGATTGTTTAATATCAATAAAGAGTTCTTTTGAATAACTTGTGTGTTGCCTTTAAATTTCTATTACATGATTCAATATTTCTGCTTGGGATTTCTGTGCGACGACCCCGTCGCCGCCAGTGTAATCGGCCGTTATAGAACCCGCCTTGCACGAGTGCAATTTAGGCTCGTACGGCATCACGCCTTAGCGAGGACGACCTCTTACAGGAGCGGGGCGTGACAGCCAGCCCCGTGCGCCCCGGTTCCCCGCACCTTCGCCCACGGTCCTCCTGTGTGCGCGCACGTGCCGTGCTTGTCAATCCCGACATTATTCCGAGTCCGAGGCCTCCCCTCGGTACTCCTTCATGCAAGCCTTGGGTAAATCATTTCCCTTTCTTTCTGTCATTCTTTACAGAACCCATATTTCATATTCTGCCTTAGAGACCGTTCTGTGGATTGGTTTCTGTAGAATTGTTGTTTAGTTCGTTGTGTTAATTAGTAGCATGGTTTGTAATAATTACTCTTTAGGAAATTTTGTTTAGGTTGCTATTGTTTAATCTTTAATTAATTAAATGTGGATTAATGAATTAGATTGTTTAATTATGTGATTATAACTGGGGTATTTCTAAAAACTAATAATCATTGTAGTAAATGGTTAACAAAAGTTTTAGTGTTATTAAAGTATTAGTAACTAAAGTTTTGTTAAAATTAAACTCTTTATGTAAAAGTGTAGGTAAAATTGTATAATTAATTTCTTATACATATATTCTCCTTTTAAGTGTTTTTAAATCAAAAGATTTTTGGTAAATAGATTAATAAAGAAAAGTTGAGTAATTTTCATAAAAGAGTTTTATTTGTTAAAATCATTAATTTTTGGTAAAATGATGGTTATTTAGTATTAATAACGAAATATTTTGTATTAATTTAAAATCATAACTTTGGCAAGAAACCCGTATTTTTATGCAAAAAAAACTATTTTAGTATTTAAAAGTTAATTTCTCTTTTAAATTTTGAAAAAATGGTTAAAAGGTATTTTTTAAGAAAAATTATTTGTTAAATTAATCCCAATAAAAAATTCTACTTTCAAATATATTTAGATAAATCTTTCCTAAAAAATTATTAATTTCAAAGAAATACATTTTTTAGTAATTTCTTAAAAAATATTTATTTACGCAAAACCTATTTACTTAAATAGTTATATATTATATCATTTTGTAACAAAAACTATCTTTATGTACAAATGGTTTCAATTAGGATCACTCTGGATATTGACAAAAACTATCTTTATTTACTTAGCTTGCAT
>JANAVB010022121.1:0-29329 GCA_029216955.1 Iris pallida
GCGAGCGGTACCCCTATCTTTTTGGACCTTGAGGTATACTTTTCTATCCTTCTCAGCAGTTAGTTTCGCCTTTAATTTCGAGGACGAAATTATTTTTAAGGGGGGTAGATTTGTCACTACCACTTTTCTAGCTTGAGGATATTTGGTCATTTTCAAAATTTTGGAATTAATTTGGAATTATTATATTAATTATATTTATTAGAATTAATATGATTTTTAGTGATTTTTAGTATAATTGATTTTGGTCCTATAGTTGACTTTGACTAGTGTTGACTAGGAGACTAACCTAGAGGCTAACCTAGGTAATGGCTACTTGGTTAGGATATGTAACCCTAGCTTGACCTAAGTTAGTGGCTTTTAATTCATTAGAATTTATTAGGAGGGATTAGGAATTTATTTGATTAAGGAATGGCTTGTGATTCACAAGTCATTATATGACTTAAAGCTTTAAAAGCCCATAGGCCCACACCATGAACCAAACTCTAACCCAAATCAGCCCATGGCTGGTCACATAGGTCCCCTCTCCCCTATTTAATCCCCTCCTAGAATTAGGGCTAGCCTCCATTGGGATTTTTGCAAGTTTGGAAAGAGGGAGTCTCCATCTTCCCTAATCCATAGAAAATCTATTTTAATTCGTTTTTCTGCCAAACCAATTGCAATAGGAACTAATTTTATTGCTCTTGCTATTGGTATTGAGTATTTTCAGGAAGGAAATAATTTGGGGAAGTTTTGGTGGATTGAGGAACCACTTCCATTTGGGGCTTTTGAGCCTTTGCTCATCAATAGGTATATTTCAATCCCCTCCATGAAATTACTGTTTATTTGCATTTCTAGGATGCCCTAGGTCAACCCTAGTTGTAGGACTAGCTAACCCTAAGTTTTGGGTCCTATACGTGTCCGTATCGGACACGTATCAGTTCGTATAGGCATGTGTTCGACGAAATGCCCCAAAGGACATTTTGGTTGAGTTTTAGAAATGTGTTTGAATAGGAAATTAGGTTTTACTCTCGCTTACATGTTTCTTGTGTTCTGAGCATGTTCTTGTGTCATGTCATGTCCCCACAGACACGCGGACACGGTGTGCCACACGCGCGCGCGGGCAGGTGGCATGCCCTACTGCTCGGGTGGGATTGCTCGGTGCACATGCCACTTTGGCTCATGAAATTCGACATACGTGTCGTACTCGTGACTGACACGAGGTTCTTCAAGTTGCACGAGCCTTCGTGTCGTGTCGGACACGCATTTGCGTGTGCACGAGTTATGCACTGTGCGGTTCAGTGCACTAATGTGTTTTCCTGTTTCAATTTAATTTTTAAATGTTTAATTCGTGTTATTACTTGCTAAATTGATCCTAATTATAATGTATTAACTATGTTAGATTAGATTCACATATTAGAATAGGTTTAATGTGGATAATTGGATTCGAAATTGGGGTTTACTGCATGTTCTGATACACAGGTCCTGATATTGATTTTCCCTTTTCCCCCAAACATTTCAATCCCTGTTTTAGTAATATTTTCACTGTTAATGATTCCCACATGTTGCAATTCATGTTAGCTAAGTATTTACATTCGAACTTGGGCTTTTTGGGTGTGTTAATGGAATTTGGCATGTGAAGTTGATTCAAAAATTCTGTTCACTGAGGTTGATTTCCTTTTCCTGTTTAAAATAAGTATGGAAATGGTTTTCCTTTAACTGAGATTGTTCCTTCTTTTACTGAACTGAAATGATCCCTAAACCTGAGATTTAAACCCTCCTTAATGAACTGTATAACTGAGTGAATGAATGCATTGTTTCATTTCCTATTTAACCTGTAATAATCAGTCATATTCCTGTGTGTTCCAGGTTTTAAATATGAATTTTTGGCAACTATTAATCTAACTTGGTACTGTTAGTTACATGCTTTAGATTCCAATATTGTTCACCTATATGTAATCCACATGTATGTCAAATTTAGGATGTATTGATGGTCTATTGGGTTTGATAATTGGATTCGAAGGTTGGACTGAAAAACTGTGTTTGGGTTTCTGTTGTGAACTGGGAATGGTTCTCCTATGGAATGGACTGATTCTATTTCTTTTGTTCACTGTTTTATTCCCTCTTTAACTGAATTAAATCAATGTTGGTTTTATTACCTGAACAGGAAATTGTTACCTTCCCTTAACTGAAATTATTCTCTTAATTATGCTAACTGTTGTGAAGGGTTGGGTAGTAGTTTACTGTTGGTTCAATTGCATTTCCTGTTTTCCAGGATATCAGTCAAATGATTGTTGTTTCTACTCACTGTTTTCTGTATACATTGTTTCACACATGTTCCTCTCACACACAAGTGTATGTCATTGTCACCCACTCTATTGCCTCTCTTGACACACACACACATACACTTGAACATTGTGAGTTTCCCTTCTCTCTATACATATGTATATATATATATATATATATATATATATATATATGTATCGAGGGGTATATATAGGTATCCTATATAATATATCAATGTGTTGTACTTTATATACTTGTCACACATACATATATATATATATATATATATATATATATATATATATATATATATATATATATATATATATATATATATATATATGTATGTGTGACATGTATATAGATAGCCTATAAGCTACATGTCACGACCCGATCCCAAATAATTGGGTCGAACCGGATCATGTCCAGCCTGCACCGTTGTTGAGACGGCGGCAGTAAGCTGTATCACTCATGCAGGTAAATAAACAACACAGTCTAATTGTCACAACTTTAATAACTCGAATAGTTTAAAAAAAAAACTTTTACAATAAAATGAAAGATACATCTGTAATACATTGTTTTCCACAAACATCATGAATTATAAAAGAAGAAGAAAAATCTAGGCATTCAGCTCATCAGTCTCGAGATCATCGCCCTCTAGTTGGAATCTCAGGAAAAATACCGTGGAACAAAGCATCATCAGCGATACCTAAATGTTGGGTCTCCAGTCAGGAGGGAGCAAAGTACAATTACGAATATCCAATAATTCAAATAATAATTTAAAATTTGCAATGTTAAACAATTTGAAATACTTTAACAATATTTTTCAACAATTCTATAATTGAAAACAATGTGATTTGAGTAGGTAACGAACTATGACCGGCTTGGGATGATTCAATTATATCCTAATGATACGGTCCGGCCTATCCTCGTGTATAGGAGGAATCAGCTCGCACAATCAATGATGCAATATAGGGGTATTGGTCATAGACGCTACACTACTCCCCCAATATCCCGAGTCAATCAGATTCAATCAATGAGTCAATATTCGAACTCTAGGAGAGAGTTCCGTGTAGCAATGTGGTTTAAAATTGCAATAAAACAATTACTAGATAAATTACCAAATAGACATAACTGCACTTGCCTTTGTATTAGAATGACTGGAAAGACGAGTCGGTACCGAGGAGGAACGTCAGGTGTAACTTCGAGTTCCTACAGTTGAGAACTCGACTTAGAACCTTGAATAACCAGACTAAGTGTGCTAGTTGCAATCTCTAGTAGTAAATCCTAGTCAGGTTTTAAGTTGTATTAATTTACAGCTAACGATTACGTCGCAACTATGTGCGTTGATTAAACCGATTAATTGGATTATTTGGAAATAACACGAGAATCAATTACAATTTGAAAAACTTTGTGTTTTGTAATATATTTATAAAAATACAATTTCTTTTAGCGATAAACCGTGAATTAATAATATTTTATTCATTTTAACCAATTCATGATTAAACGGTAAATTACGTTCTAGCCTACGATTATGCAATCAATCCAAAACCACCCAAATTTACATCCACCAGAAAAAGAAAAGAAAATAAACTACGCTACACAAATACATTGGCACAGCTACTGGTCCTAGGGTGGGCTTATGCCCGGTACATCTTTCTTTTACATTAAATAAAAGAAAATGACTGGAATTAAATAAAGTGCAAGAAAATAAATATCTAATATAAATAGCCTAAATTAAAAATAATAAAAAGAAGCTAGGAGTCTCAGACTCGGTCCCTTCCTCAAATTTCGGTTTATGCCTCAACGTCCGGTCGGACCGATGCGTTTGCATTTTGCCGGGGCCCACAGACCGGTACGGTCGTCACCCCGAAAATCAGTTTAGAAATTCATTTTCGAAAGCCAGTTTTGAAATTAATAAAAATATAGTTTTTTTTTTAAAAAAATTTGGGCAGCACTTCCTCTATTCCGGGACAAACCCAAAACTGGGAAGTGCGCCAACAAATTCCTGCAAATAGTTTCCAACCTAAAATAGTCCACAGAAATATCCACCAAAATAATTCCAACACCACAGAAATAATTCCAACTCCACCAAATAATTCCCGAAAAGTCCGGGAATCCAATATCAACCAATTCATACCAACCCAGCAAGTAAAACACAGGAAATTAATCTAACGCAGCTAAACGAAAATTATAACGCAGCTAACCGAATTCCCGAGAGGGAACCGGGGGACCGATCTATCATCATCGACTCTACGGGGAGGGACGAACTACTGTGATTATCCAGAAATTACCAAATTCCGTTGGCGGGGAGCCGCGAGAAAACTTGGGAAAACCGAAACAGCGTTCGGACAACGACGTCTCAGATCTGGACAGCAAAGCTTCGCGACAACGAGGTCGCCACGCACAGAAGAGTGCGAGAGAGGGTCTGGCCGGAGGGGATCCGCGGAGCTCGGGGAGCCACGCGCTGGAGGAGGTAGCGGCCGCGGAAGAGGGGGCCGCAGAGCTCGGGAGCCGGTCGGCTCGCGCGAGGGGTGCTGTTGGCGGTCGCCGGAGGGGCTGCGGGGAGCGGGGGCTCGCCACGGGGTGGCCGCGAGCTAGCCGGAGGGAGGCCTGCGCGCGAAGGCGCGGCTAGGGCAGCCTCGCCGGAACGAAAAGGGGGCGGCGCTGTCGGAGGTGCGGCTGCGGGCGGCGGGCAGAGCCGCGCGCGGGGAATCGGCGGAGGGTGGCGCGGTGGTCGGCAGCGGACGGCGGGACGCCGTCGAGCACGGGGGTGACCGCGAGAAATTGGGGGTTAGGGTTCGGTGGGGTTTTTCTCTCCAGGGAGATGGAGTGGTTGTGAGAAATAGTGAGAGAGAGGGTTTTGGTTTTGCTATGAGAGGAAAAGAGAGATGAGAGGAAGAGAGCTTCTCTTCTCTGTGCAGTCGTGAGAGAGAAGAGAGATTGATGGAGTTATTAAAGGGGAGGAGTGGGAAAGTGGTGGAAGTGTGGGGGTTATTAACAGAGGGTTGTGGTGAACGTTACTAGAACGTGTGGAGGAGAAACGATCCACTTCTCCAAGTGCTGGTCCTTCGGGTCCAGCTCCAAGACCGGGTTATATATATATTTATATATTTTTTTTAATTAACATTTCTCTTATTTAACCAAGTCAAAAAAATAGGCAAGAGTTTGGGAAAGAAAAAGTCGGGCTCGGGCTCGAACTCGGTCTGGGTCTAAGGAATCCAAAAGTCCCTGTTGATTTTAAATTTTGAAATTCTTTTCAACCACAAATAAATAATAATTATAATAATAATAATTTGAAAAATATTTTATTTAATTACAACCACAAATTCTATTTACAACTAAAATTATGAAAACTGGGTTTCACACTAATGTATGTTCTATATTATATTATAGCTATATCTATATGTGTAATATATATTATATATATTGACATGTATTATGTGAGTATGGTATGGTTCATAGGCATGGTATAGCCTATAGCCTAGGCTCTTAGCCTATGGGTGTATTTGTTAAACCTAGTATGGAGTCTAGAATAGACTGTTTAGCCTTGATATGACCTAGAATAGCTTGTTTGACCTAGTGAGACTTGGTTAGACCTAGTTGACTTAGGTTTGACTTTAGGGTTGACCAGAGTTGACCAAGAGTTGACTTTGGTCTAGATTGACCTAGATTCAAGTAGAATGCATTGATTTGCATCTTATTATCATTGTAGACTCATAGTGACTTGTACTGTTCTATAGGAGACAGACACCACTCCTCGGACAGTATATTTTCTCCAGATTCTTGTGTTACAGGCGAGTACATTCTCTGATCATTTTATATCCTGCATTAGGAGTATATTTCCTGCTTTAGACTATTTTACATGATGCTGACACGTTGGAAATACGGATTAGTACTATATGGATCTTGTTGTGCGATGTTATCCCCTTAGCGGATACATCGGGTGTTCGTGTTCGTGTACTTTATCGTGAACATCGCGTACTCCTTGTATTTGTGACATTCGTGTACGAAACGTGTGAAATTGTGTATAATCATGTATTCACATGACCTTCGTGTACAATAACATAACTTAACTAGATCCTTGTGTATTGATTGGGGCGGGAGAGTAAAAGTGGTTATGTATTCAATCCAGTAGATTACTCGTGTACAACCTCTGTAGATTACTCGTGTACAACATCGTGCCGTCTACATAACCATCTTGTGCTCTGAATCACTAGCACTGTTAGTTCTTTATATACTGTAGCTATTTATTTACAGTCTCTCTCTTTTTATCATGTTATTCTTTCAGTATCTTATATCTTACTCTCTAGCATGATTATATATCCTGACCTGCTATGATTTGTTGAGATGTACTGTACTCGCTCCTGTCCTGACTGGACCTGTTGAAAATTTTACAAAGGACGAGGCTGAGGCGTTCTGCCCTACCTACTACGGTGCTACTTTAGATGAGTGCCTGGAATTGGACCAGTAGCAGGATCCACTATCAGTAGATGACACTCCCTTAGATTAGGATTGTCTTTACTTTACTTGGATTAGTGTATATAGATTCTGAGATTTGGGACATGTATTTATTTATAGACACTTAGAATTCTGGATTGTATCTCTGTGATGTTTCTTTCTGGATATTATCATCTTTTATCATTCTATCTTATCATGTTCTACCTTAGATGTGATTGAGATATATTATGTTATGTCACCCCCATTCGGGGAGTATAACTGTTATTACCTTCAACTGTTAGATGTTGTGACCTAGGACAGCGTTCTACCGCCGACACTGCGACGTAGGCTGGACGTACCCACGTCTCGTGCCCTTACTCTAGGGTGCGGGTCGTGACATACACAGAGTCTATGCGGCTCAGTTATAAAGGGAGCATATGCGACTTAAATTGAGTAACACATGCGGCCTAGGCAAGCAGAACATATGCGGCCCAGATATGGGAGGATTCATGCAGCTCAGTCATATGCGGCCCAGATATAGACATGGTACAAGCCGCATGAGCCCTGATACTTATGCGGCTCGGTCCATGCGGCATGTCACGACCCGATCCCAAATAATTGGGTCGAACCGGATCATGCCCAGCCTGCACCGTTGTGAGACGGCGGCAGTAAGCTGTTCTATTAGCAGGTATTCACAACAACATCTATACATTTGTACAACTGAATATACGGAAATTTTAAAACTTTATTCAACATTTGAAAAGATATAAGTAGAAATAAAAGAACTGGAATAAATGCTGAATTCAAATTAACAAAATTCTAAGAACAATGAAACTAGAAATAACTAGCTAAGTGGTCGGCCTCAGGTCCTGCGTCCTCCAATAGGGACTCTGGCAACACCACAGGGTACAGAACCGGGTCATAATAGCTATTGTACAATAGCTCAGCATCCTCAATGTCACCTAAAAATGTTGTCTCCAGTCAGGAGGGAGCAAGTACGAATATGTAACTCATATTTCAATTAATAATGGAAAAGTGCAGGCTAAACAGTTTAAACAATATTTTTCAGCATTCTACAATTGAAAACAATGTGATTTGAATGTGTAATCATCTATGACCGGCTTGGGTTATACAATAGCGTCCTAGCGACGCGATACGGCTTATTCCCGAGTGTAAGAGGGGTAAGCTCGCACAATATGCAATATGAGGGGTATTGGCCATAAACGTTACACTATTCCCCCAATCCCCACAATCAATCAATCAATTTTTGAATCCGTGTAGCAATGTGGTTTAAACATGCAGCTAGGCAATTACTAAATAAAATACAAGAAAACATAACCGTAACTTGCCTTTGTTTATGACTGGATCGGTAAAGTCGGTTCCGAGGAGGATGTCAGGTTCGTCTCCGAGATCCTACAGTTGAGAACCTTGGCTTAGAACCATTATGAAACCATTCTAGGTGTGCTAGTTACAATCTCTAGAATTGGTCCTAGTCGGATTTTAAGTTCTTTTATTTAACCTACTGTAACGCTTTACGTCGCAAGCTACGTGCGTTGTCAATTAGTTCGTTAAACCGGTTAATTCAGTTAATTAGGAAAAAAATAGCAATTACCGTTTAACTTATGAAAACTTTGTATTTTTGTAATATATATATAAACTAGTTTTCTTCTAGTGATAAAACATGAACTTGTTATCTTGCTAATATTTTATTCATTTAATTAACTTGGGAAAATCTTTACTAATTTTATACAAAATAATTAATATCCTAATTATAATTTACGCGTCCAAAAATGGAAACCAACCCAGAAAAGAAATGAAAATCAACCCAGAAAAAAAATGAAAAACCTAGACTACACAATACAGGGGCACAGCTATCAAAATAGAAATCTGGGCTTATGCCCTTACAAACTTTACATAAATGAAATTAGAGGAAAATTAGTTAGCTCTGACAATGTCCCGTATTTTAAATACTAAAAACAAAACTAATAAATAAATTAAATTAAATCTTAGGAGTCTCAGACTTGGTCCAATCGTCACTATTTTTAGCTAATGCCTCAACGTCCGGGTAAAACTGGTTTCGTTTGCATTTTGCTAGGGCCCACAGACCGGTACAGTCGTCGCCCGAAAATATTCGAAAATCAACGTAATAAATCTTTTTACAAAAATAACCGATTTTGAAAAATATACTAAAACTTTTAAGAAAATTTGGGCAGCATTTCCTCTATAACTGGGACAACCCAATCCTGGGAAAAGTGCCAACACCACCAAAATAAAAGTCCCAAACCAGGGAACACACCAGATATCCCCAAACCAGAAAAAAACCACTGAATAAATCACCATTCACCAAATAAATATACAATAAAATCACAAAACGTTTCCGAATGAAAACGGAAAACCCGGAATTCTAAAACACAGAACATAACTTTTTCGAACCAACTCAGAAAATTTTGAGAAACCACAGGAACAACCCAACCAAAACTAAGATAACTAAACCACAGAAACTTTCCGAAGGAAGTTCCGAAAGCTCGAAATCACAAACGTAATCCTCAAAACCGATTCCCGTTATGGGATCGAGGACCGTATCATCATCGACACTAACGGAGGGACACGGGGACACAAAAATGTACCTCAAATTGCTCGGCTAGAGCTCTCAGATGATAATAATAGATAAAAGGAACACGCGGACAGTGGATCGGCTCGGGACAGCGCCTCGCCGGGGTACGGCTGTGCTGGACAGCGGGATCCGGAGATCGGGGCACGAAGAAGCACGGACAGCGGGTCGGGAAACCCGTGGGGTCGGGGCGACGGCGTCGGGAGCACGCTGGACGAAGGAGGGGCTGCCGGACGACCGGTTGCTTGCCGAAAAGGGGGCCGAGAGGGGTGCGCTGGCGAGGGGAGCTGCCGGAGTTGCCGGAGGCCGGCGGGAGGCGGGGCCGCGGGCTGGACAGGCCGGCGGTGGTCGCGGCTTGGGCGCCGGAGGAGGTGGGCCGCGGTGACGGGCGCTCGGGGAAGGCCGGGGTCGCCGGAGGCTAGGGCACGGGTTGGGGGCTGCTAGAGTTCGGGTGGAGTCTTTGGGAAATGGATTTTAGAGAAGGGAAAATGAGAGTGAGGGGAAAGGAAAGAGAGGGAGAGGAATTATATGGAAGGAGTGGGGTAAGTGGGTGGAAGAGAGGGAGTTGTGGAGTGAAATGGAGAGGGAAAGGTGGAGAGAAGGATAGGGGGGTCGTGAGAAGTTGCTGGTCCAGCGGCTGGACCAGCTCGTGGAGGAAAGTTTGTTTTATATTTTTTTCTTTTGTAGTAAAATTCAATATATATATATATATATATATATATATATATATATATATATATATATATATATATATATATATTGGAGAAAGGAAATTAAGGATGGGTTTAGAAAACGGGATTGGGTTCGGGTTCGAACTGGTCCAGGCTCAGGTCTCGCAAACAAAAATTCCAGTTATTATTTTGAAAATAATTTCGAACCCACAATATAATAATAATAAATATAATAATGATTTAATTTAACAAAGTGTATATTTAAATATTGCGACAAAAGAGAATTCAATAATTTACCAAAAATGCAATTAAATCTAATTAATCCAATAAATCAGAAATGCGGGTTTCACACGGCCCAGTCACACAGTGTCACCCACACTTTTCTGAATAGGGCTAATATGGTCATTCATACTTTTTTATTATTTTAATATTATTTAAATTATTATTACGAGTGTTTTTACATTATTAGTTAAATAAGTATTTTGTTGATATAGATATATACATGTTCAATAGAGTTTTTATTTATAAAAATATTTAATATACTAAATAAATATAGAATGTAAAATAATTGTTTTATTTATAAATAAATTAAGATTTTTGTATATATATATTTATTTGTTTGTTATTATTTGTTATTATTCCATTTGTGGAGTTTATATATATATATATATATATATATATATATATATATATATATATATACACACAAAATATATATAATATATATATATACACTATATATATATATATATATATATATATATATATATATATATATATATATATATATATATTATTTATATATAGAAAGGGAATAAAATAGTTTTAAATAAATATAATATGTGTATGTATGTATGTATATATGTATGTATGTATATATGTATGTATGCATGTATGAATGTATGTATGAATGTATGTATGAATGTATGTGTGTGTGTGTATATATATATATATATATATATATATATATAAAGTTTTAACCAAAGTCAAAATAGAAAAAACTAAAGTCAAAATTGAAATCACATAATGCACGCACACACACACACACACAACAACAACACCAGTAGCACACAAAACCGAGCCCCTTTCCCTATTAAAATCCGACCGAACGCGCAGCCCCCTTTTATTTTGATTTTTGAGAGAGAAAGGGAGAGAGTTTTTATCAAAACCCTAACCCAACCCTAGCCGCACACCTCCCCCTCGACGTCGACTACCTGCGCGCCACCTCGGACACGCTGGAGGCTGGCCAACGATCGCCGGGTCGACCACGCGTGCAACATCAACCATAACAGAAATCCACTTCCAGGTACCTATTTTTCCCGTATCGTTTCTACACGCACACTCGATCAAATTGAGATCCGTAAGATTCTACCTGTAGACAACCCATACATCTTTAATTTTCTTCAAATAGTTCGTGCCGATTCGCATCATTTGCGACGAAAAACGAGTTCCAAAGTCGAGAAAAACTTGATTTATTGGACGTTAGAAACTGTCCCGAAACCCCAACTTTGTGGCCGATTTGCGACCAGCGTGTTGCGAGTTTTTAAAATCGGTTTGAAGAGACTTGTAGACAACCTATAGGGCTTTAAAATCCTTTTTATAGAATTAAATTTCATGCATTGTACAGAAAGTTATTGGTTGGTGATGTTGGAGAAAAAAATTGTTTTCAAAAACAAATTTTTAGAAAAAAAATGTTCTGATACGCCGTCTGTTCCGTCAAACCGGACAACGTGGTCGCGAACCGAAAATATCGAAAGGTGCGTATCGACTTCATGGACATGTGGGCTTTGACGGAATTCAAATTGGTCGCGTGTGCGCGACGAATTTGATACGTATCTGTCAAAATTCACCGTATCGACCTTTTGCATATTTGTCAATTACTTTGTGCACGCTCTTCATATCGAAACGAAACTTGCGCCAACAGGACCGTATCATTTTTCTGGTCTTATATGCCAAGTTTGGTCCGATTCTGAAAAGGTCGACTGGAATGCTATTTTGGCTGGTCCGCGACCCGATCCAACGGGCGAATTTGTGCACGGCCCACCGGAATCCAACTTTGAACATACGGTTGGGTTTGTCTTGTCAAACCGGACCTGTAGACATATATTTTGATGACTTTAGAGACCATAGATTCTGACACGTTTTTCGATGCAAAGCGGGTCCAACGGCGGACACCATTTTGACCCAAAATTACCGTTTTGTCCCTGTGTCTAGAATTGGACTTATGGGTAGGAGTTTCTAGCTAATTTGACCATTTTGAGAACATTGGTAATGTCTATTTCAGCATTAGGAGACAGTTGTGCGAGTTGACCATTCGTGGCTCATTGAGTGGGTTGTAGTTTCGATTTTCTCAGCTCAAGACAACAGGCAAGTACATTCTCTGATAGTTTTCATTGCTTTGATATCTACTATATCCGACTCAGTTGTAGTGTTATACTTGATTCTCGACACGAGGATACACAGACTAGTATAAGTGAATCTCGTCATGAGATGTCATTCTTGGTTTACCTGGTATATGAGTACATTATTCGATATTGTTTCCTGTACTTGTATAGACACCGATTTGGGAGTGGCCTGGCCCCCTGCTCTTCGAATCCCGTGTCATGACCTATCATGTATGGATTCATTATACTACTTGGGGATGGAAAGTTATTAGAGGTTATGTGATCATTACCCCTACTTGTTTATTACTTGTGCATAGCTCCACCCTCACCACACGTAGGGTATAGCCTGACCTTATACTACTTGTGTCACGATCCGCACCCACCGTGAGGGTACGAATACGTAACAGCGCCTAGCCTACGTCGCAGTGTCGACGGTAGAACGCTGTTTTAAGTCATGAACTATAACTAGCATAATATGAATACTCTCCAAAAAGGAGGCCAAACACAGAGGTACAACTCAATCACAATCTAAGGTAGAATATAGTACGATAAAATAGATAAGAAAATCATCAACTGAGGTACAACAAGAAGTAAAATAAACAAAGTTAACAACTACCAGTCTCAACATCTCTAAAATATACAACTCTAAAATCAAAGACAACAACCAAACATGAAAAGAAGAACAGTCTAAGCTATCTACAATATGCAAGGTATCATCCTCAGCAGCTGCCTGAACCTCCCCAGGGGTCCAGGTCGCGAGTGTCATCTAGGCAAGCTCCAAAGTAAGGGGTGCAGGGTTCCTCATCATCCTCTGTAAAATTTTCAACAGGTCCAGTCAGGACGGGAGCAAGCACAATACATCTCACGCAGATCATAACAAGTTAGAAAATATAGACATGCAAGAGAGTACGGTACATGAAACTGAAAAAAGTACATGATATAAATAGAGAGAGAACTGTAATAGAAATATCTACTATAAGTAGAGAGCTACCAGTGACGAGTGATTTAGAGTACAAAGTCGACATGTGAACGACTTGATTTGCACATGAATATACTAAAGAGGCGCACATGGATATACTACTTTGGAATTGTTCACATGACTATTTATACTCCTCCATACCCCAATCAATACACAAGGATCCAGACAAGTTATGTTACGCACATGATTTTCACACGAAAGCCTATAAATGGGTGCACATGAAGTATACATGAGGGCTCATAAATGAGTGCACATGAAATCCACATGAAGGCCCATAAATGGGTGCACATGAAATTCACATGAGGGCTCATAAATGAGTGCACATGAAGTATATGTTATACATGAGATACATGAGAAACATGACCGAACATGAGAGAACATGAGAGTACACGAGCGAGCATGAACGAGCATAAAGCATATGAGAAACATGAATAATATGAGAGCGAAGAATACACGATGTACATGAAACACACGACATGTTGTATCAGATGCTCCCAAGGGGGATAACATCTCAATGTAGGGATCCATATAGTACCTATCCGTGATAATATCGTGACAGCATCAAATAAGGTAAATTAGAGCATGAATATAATTCTAAGCAAGTTATAAAATAATCAGAGAATGTACTCGCTTGGTATCTGAATAGCTGTAGTAAATGTACTGTCCGAGATGGGGTACCTGACTCCTAGTTAGAGCAACACAAGTCAAGATGTATACATGGGATGATAAATACAATCTACAATGCATCTGTATAATGTCTAGGTCAAACTAGACTAAAGTCAACACTTGGTCAACTCCAGTCAACTATACTAGTCAAGGCTAGGTCAACTAGGTCAAACTTAACCCAAACAAGTCTAATAAGTCTCACTAGGCCTAACCAAGCCTAGGCTAGCACTCACACATCAATCCCAAGGCTATACAAGCCACCAATCACATAATTTATATTATATATATAATTCATATATTACACACACTAGATATACATATAGGCACTCAACTATATATACATTAGGCATTTATAGGAACATTTCAATGAGCTAGTGTAAACATACATGCATACATTATCATACAATACTAGGCCTATATAATATGCCACCTATATATTACATATATATAGAGAGAGAGAGACTACAATCCTCTATACAATACATGCATGTATATATATAGATAGGGTGATAGGGTAATGGCATGTGTTAATGTGCCTATGTGTATATGTGTGCATATGTGAATAGGAGAAAATGTGTGTAACAGGGAATGAATTAGTGCAATGGGTGTGTAGGGACTTAGGCTAATCATGTGTGTTCACATCCACAGTTTCAGAAAACTGAATACCAATCAAGCTCTAAACCAACTGTGAACAACCACCACCCTTCATTCTCAGGTTTGTGATATTAAGGGAAATCTCAGTTTGATGCAAAAACTAGCAAGGAAGAGTAGACAAGAGAAAGTAAAGTGAAAGGAACTTGCATTGCAATGTATTGATAACAAACAACCTATAATTAGGCCAATACATAAGTAAACAAACTCACTAAAGACTAGGACAACCCAGGTGCAAATTATTAAATCTTCTCAACAGTGTCTCAGGTTTTTACATTCAATCAAATCAACTTAGTTTTAATCTCAGGGAGGGAAAACAGTGCATAATTTTCAGGTTGCAATTGTGAATCAAAAATCTAATTCCTAATCTATTCTCAGGTTTTGTAATATGAGATCAGTGAACCATTCTCAGATTTTGTGGAGTGTCACGTGTGTGTAGGTATATATGTAAGGATGAGTGTGTGTGTGTGTGTGTTTTATACATAGAAATCAATGTGTGGGTTTTCTGGAATTTGTGTGTATGAGTGTAGTGTCAGGGTGTTGTGTGAGACAACAGTAATGTAGGTGTGAAACAGTGAGTGAAAGGCAAGACATAACTAATGTGCCAACTGTAATAGGAATTGTAGGGTGTGTACTCAGTTCTGTGAAGAGTGTCTATAGGGAAAAGTCTGTAGATAGTACTGGAAAATGCAAGGTTCAGTATATGCAAGTGCAGGTAGGTTTATGCATGTGCAATATGTGAAGAAGGGGGGTCTGAACTCAGTTTATGAGGAAGGAAAGGAAATCAGTTCATGGTGTGTGTGCTCATCTCAGTTTCATGAACCCAAACCCAAATCCCAATGAAATCCCAGTTTCCACATTTCAATCTACATTCAAACCAAATTCCAATCCCAATCTCAGTTGTGTGTGTAAGGTGTTTACCTAGGTGAATGAGTGTGGGTGTATGAATAAGAGGCCTGTGTGTGTGAGTAGCTAATGTGAAATCAGTGTGACTATGGGACTGAAGTCAGGGAGTAATCTCAGGATTCTAAGTGCAGCTCAGTTTCTAGTGAGGAAGGTGTGTCTCATGGTGTGATGTAGGTGATACCACATGTAGGTTAGATGTGTGTGTGTTTGGAACATCATGTCAATCTTAGCTATTGCAATTGTGCATGAATGTGTGTATTAAGGAGCAGTAAATGGGCTAGTTCCCAAGAAAATAGCAAATGACAGTTTACAGTACATTCAAAACCCAATTTGAAACCCAATTCTCAAACACCAAACCTAAATCATCATTTCAGCAATCTAATACACATGTCTATGAATTAATTCTTGGAAATTAACATCACAATTCAGTTTATAACAGGAATCGAAATTCAGAAATTACACTGAAAACGTGCATCAGTGAACGCCAAATTTCAAACCCAAAACATATTGAAAATCAAATACATCTTAAACAAAAGGTTGGTAATGATCGTGTATATGTGTACGTGTCTAGGTGAGTGCTTTCGTGTCCACACAAGTCGACACAGACGTGTCCAGGCAGGATTCGAACTAAGAACAAGATACTGGTCGAGCACTGTCTGTGCAGTGAGGACACGAGCTCATAGACTCGACACAGTGTCCCAGTGTCCTCGTGCCCGTGCATATGTGTTCGCAAGGGATAGGTCTAGGGGTCCATCACCCTGAATTGGGTCGGGGACGTGTCGTTCCGAACCACAGGTGCGTATCAGACGCGATTTTCCGCGCGTGCACACAGTGAGCAAATCAGTGCGGGCTAGATTGCTTCCTAACCATTCGATAAGATCCTATGAAACTTTAGGGACTTGGTGTCAGTCACCTAGGGAAGGTCCACACAAAATTTCGTGTCACGAAGTATTGTGTACAGCGAGTTCTAGGACACGGGCAGCAGGGCACGTGCACGGGGCTCTGCGCGTGTGTGCGTGTCCAATTCCGACACGAATATGACACGAAATCCATTTCAATCTTCACAATGATTAACATACACACCTAGATCTAGGTATCTATGTAATTAGTTTTTCAAAAATCGAAAATAAAATCCTTTGTGACATTTTAACAAACACCTACACACACATCATGATTCGTGTCCGATACGGACACCAAATGGACACCAAATTTACCCAGACTTTAGGGACAGCCAGGGACACCTAGGGCTAGCCTAATATGCAAAGAAATCGGAATTAAAATACAATTTAAGGGGTTTTACCTATATGTGTCAATCTCAAGAGAAAGCTCCAAATGGGGGGTGTTCTTCTTGATAGCCCAATGCTCCAAATTGATCCCAAACTGAAATGGCTCTCCACCAACAGTTCATAAACATCAATTAGAACCCAATACAAAAGACTAGGATAAAAAGGAGGTTAAATAAATAAAATAGGAATTTGAAGAAGGAAACAAACCTTGGTTTTTGTCAAATAGAGAAATGATATAAAAGAAGCAAGAACAATATGAGGAAATTTTATAGGGAGGGGAGCCCTAAGTGGCTGGTCATATTAAATGAAAATTAGGGTTAGGGTTACAAGTCATGGGCCATAGGCCAAGTCACATGAGCAATGGGCTCTCTACCTTTGCCTTAAATCCAATATTAAAATCCTTCCTAATTTTCTCAAGAGCTAAATCACCCAAGTCAAAACCAAGTCGACTTAAGTTAGATTAGGGTCTCACCATGCTAATCAAGTCACCTTAACTAGAGTCAGTATCTAGGTTAGTCTCTTAAGTCACAACTAGCAAAAGTCAAAATCAACAATCGTCAATCCAATAAATAAATCAATAATTCTAATAAATCAAAATGATCAAATTACCCCTAGGCTAAAAATGATAAATAGATATTCAAAATTACATGGTTAGGATCTAGGAAAGACAGTCTCTACGGTTTCACTAGCTGCATATCAAAATCACAAGTCATAATTTTTAAATATTTTAAAATGATTAAAAATCACCAAAAATCATATTATTATTTAAATATCATAATTAAATAAATTAAAACACAAAATTTCAAAATTACTCTCATTTAGAAAATTGGGTGTTACAAGTCTACCCATCTTAGAAAAATTTCGTCCTCAAAATTTAAGATGGTAGTACTACTTCTAGGTCAAACACCCCCACAATCATAGTCTCAAAATCACACGATCCGACAATCATATGCGTCTGTCCAAAATCATGATACTCTGAATCTTCGTCATGCTAGTGAGCAAGGCTACGATAATCACAGTGTCCTCGACTAAGGCACATACCTCTAGAATCATGGTATTTAAAATTTTTGCATTTTTGCATGCTTGGCAGCGAAAACCTTAAATTCCCACACCCGAAAAATATGTCCTAAATCCGGATATATGTCCTCACTATGCCAGCTAACACGACTATCGAAGATTATAGATCCTATAACTGAGGTAACCTAGCCCATATGATTCATCTCAGAAGAAAATCAAACATAACACATGAACAATAGAACAAAATTGATCAATCAACCAGGAACAGAGGGAATCGAATTTTCAAGATAGTTATAAGAGGCAATTGCGAAAATGGAATCAAAAGAATGGAACCTGCAACTAGATCTCCAATGGCCTGAGCATCCTCGACTGTCCTAGCGAAAGCTCGCCCCTGCTGGCCTACCCTGGCCTGCTGCTGATGCTGCATGTACCTCTGCTGCTGAGTCGATAAGGGTAATCCCTTCTGCTGGCCTACCGGAGCCCTAGCTCCTGCTCCCTGAACTGTCTGTCCCGATGACTCAGGACACTCTTTCAACCGATGATCGGATCCTCCGCAAAGTAAACATTTGCCCAGCCTCTTCCGGCATTCGCCCCAATCGTGCCCTGGTCTCTTACAAAAAGGGCAAATAAAAACAAGTTGTTGTCCCGGGGCCTGCTGCTGCCTCTGTGGCTGCTGCGCCTGCTGAATGGGTACACGGTCCTGAACTGCCGCTGCTGAAGGTAGACCCTCGGCTGCTGATACTGCTGCTGAAACTGTAAGGGTAGCATCTGCTGCGGATACTGCTGCTGAATCTGTAAACGGGGCATCTGCTGCGGATACTGCTGCTGAATCTGTAGGTGGGGCCTCTTGGCCGGGACCGCACTGCCACTAGCTCCCTGAGTGTCTAGCGCACTCTTCTCCTTCAGCCCAAGATTGTCCTCCGCTGCCATGGCTCCTACCAGAATCTGCTCGAAAGTGGTATTACGGCCGCTCTTGGTATACGACCTGATCTTCCTGATCAAACCCCTGCGGAATCTCTTCGTCTTCCCGACCTCAGTAAGATCCTCAACGAATCTACCCAAACGGCAGAACTCTCCGGCGTACTCCTCAACGGTCTGGTTTCCCTGAACCAAACTCTCGAACTGCGCCTCCAAGGCACCGAATGCTGTATCGGAAAAGAATTTCTCCTTGAATAGTTTCTTGAACGCTGCCCAAGTCTGACCGGCTGTACCAACCCTCCGGTCCGTCTGGTACCAAGTACGGGCCAAGTCCTGCATCTGACTGACTGCTGTCTCGATCTGTAATCCAGCTGGTATCTGTGCCAATCAAAATATCTCCTCAATGTGCTCTATCCAATCGTCAGCGTATATGATGCCCTATGTACCCTTGAAGTCTCTGGGTCCCATCTTCTTAAAGGATTGGATGTCTGGAGTTCTCGGCTGATACGGCTACATCTGACCTCCCTGTAGCTGAGCAGCCACCAGCTCTACTGTCGTCCTGACCAACTGGTGAGTATCCTGTGTGCTCTGTCGGAAATCATTAGTCTGGCTCTGCTGCATCTGCTGCTGAGTCTTCAGGAATCACTGGAAAAGGATGAACATCTGAGCCGCATCCACTGTCCCTGAAGGTAACTGCTGCTGATACATATCCGGAATGACGGGGGAAGACCTCCGGACAGGTGGAGGTGCACTCCCAAAAGCTACAGATGCTCCTATATGAGCAGAAATAGGGGGTGTTGTGGCCCCGGCGTCCACAATCGGGAGAGGGTTGGTAGGCCTCTCACCAGCGTCTACTGGGCCAGAGCGATGCGATCGTGTCTCAATCACCATCCTGGAGACAGATCAAACAAGGAATCAATACGGAGATAGAAACGATAATTCAAGGGAGGACAGTTATTCAAGGAAGCAATCTTCAACAGGAATTTAGATGGCAGGAATTTAGTTAAGAGTTTTTCCTAATGTGATTGAGTACCTCAAGAAAATCCTAATCCTACTGCAGGCTGTAGTGATACTCTAGTTCGAATACCACTACACAAACTCGACCTGCATGGGCCACCACTAAAAATGTGTCATGACCCGTACCCACCATGAGGGTACGAGTACGTAACAGTACCCAACCTACGCCGCAGTGTCGGCGGTAGAACGCTATTCTAGGTCATGAACTATAACTAACATAATATGAATACTCTCAAAAAAGGAGGCCAAACATAGAGGTACAACTCAATCACAATCTAAGGTAGAATATAGCACGATGAAATAAATAAGAAAATCCTCAACTGAGGTACAACAAGAAGTGAAATAAACAAAGTTAACAACTACCAGTCTCAACATCTCTAAAATATACAACTCTGAAATCAAGGACAACAACCAAACATAAAAAGAAGAACAGTCTAAGCTATCTACACTATGCAAGGTATCATCCTCAGCAGCTGCCTGAACCTCCCCAGGGGTCCAGGTCGCGAGTGTCATCTAGGCAAGCTCCAAAGTAAGGGGTGCAGGGTTCCTCATCATCCTCTGTAAAATTTTCAACAGGTCCAGTCAGGACAGGAGCGAGCATAATACATCTCACGCAGATCATAACAGGTTAGAAAATATAGACATGCAAGAGAGTACGGTACATGAAACTGAAGAAAGTACATGATGTAAATAGAGAGAGAACTGTAATAGAAATATCTACTATAAGTAGAGAGCTACCAGTGACTAGTGATTTAGAGTACAAAGTCGACAAGTGAACGGCTTGATTTGCACATAAATATACTAAAGAGGTACACATAGATATACTACTTTGTGTAGAAGCATAGAATTTCACAACCAGAAAGCCCATGCGCCAGACACTACATACGCCAGAGCTCGGACAAAATACTTCACAGCAAAAGCAACAAATATAGACATTGAAAGAGAACTTTTTATTTCATATATAAAGTCTATTACATGTCTAGAGAAGGTTGTACAAAAAAAAATTTCTACAAAGGAAAGATCCTAAGTCTACGGCCAGCAGTCACCATGCGCCTTCAACCGGGCGTATCCCGCCATGCGTACTCAGCAGGGCACATCCCTTCAGCAGCTCAGTTATATGTATCCCCAGTTATGTGCATCCCTTCAGCAGCCCAGTTATGTGCCGCTGTTCCAGCCAGGCTCACCTGGCCGAGCAGGATGAGGGTGGCAATTAACCCCCCATTCAGAGAAAGAGCCTCAAAAGCCAAAGGAAGACGGTCAGGGCACCGCCATTCCGATCTACGGTCCTTCCGGAACAACGGAGATGAGGCCCGAGCATCCCTATCTTTGGATGCAACAGGCACCTTCCGCCTGCCTCGGAAGCCCTCGACTCCGTCTTTTGGATGAAACAGTCACCTTCAAGTGCATCAACGACGACATGGCGTCTCATCTTCACCCTCGGGAGCACTTCGTCGACAGGATGCACTCGAGTACCCAAGTTCATGTTGGAAGTACGTGAGAGAACGAGAAGCAAACCTTCTCTCCATGCCACTATTTATAGGTCGGGCAGATCAAACCCACGCGCCAAGTGGATGGCTCTCCGAATTCTGTGCAATGAACTTGCATTTAGTGGATGAACCAGACGCTTCGAATTCAGCCAAGTCAAAACGGCTATTTAAAGCACTCGAGGAACGAAACAGCCGCACGCGCCCTTCGACTTCAGGCGCATCACACAGATGCGCCCTTCAGAACCAAGCACATCACAGAGGATGCGCCTCCATGTGTCCCCATACCCAGTGGAACGCCAATCGACGCGCCCCCTCAGCTGTCCATCGAATGTCAGAAACATTAAATGCTGAACTGACAGAGTTGGCAGCACACCTTCCAAAGTCTGAACGGTTGATAGCTTTTTCAGAAAATGAAGCGTCGGCAATGTCAGCATCATCATGACTGTACTCCGACGGCTACTGCCACGTGGCCACTCAACCACCCGCATGCGCCTCTGCAGCCATGCGTCCAAATCTGTATGCGCCTCAAAAGCCATGCGCCTCAGACTCTTCACTGATCCCTAAAGACAGAAAAAAAAAGTCTCCATTTGAAGCTCGGCATGTGCCTCAAAAGCCATGCGCCCCAGACTGCTCTCTGATCCCAAAAGACAGAAGAAAAGTCGCCTGCATGCGCCTAAAAAGCCATGCGCCCAGAATGGTTCGTGACTCATAAAGGTTACGAGCCAAAGTCTCCTCATGCGCCCAATCTTAGGCGCATCCTACCAGTTCATTCCCCCATCAAATCCGAGATCTTCGAGCTATGGGTCGATGACAAGTGTCCTTTGACTCAACTCATCCAAGATCTCAACAACAGAAAGATCTTCTTCTCTGCTACGTGCCGGCTCACAACAACAGTATGAAGAATTCAACCCCTCGATCAGGGCGCATCATCCATGCGCCTCTGTCAACAATCTCCACGTGCCGTCCCCACGCGCCGGTGCATCCTACATATGCACGCATGAGCAGTCAACCTGCCCAGCTATAAATAGAGCGATCATTTCCTTCTCACCCACGGACGAACAAGACAGAGAACACCCAACGAAGGAACATATCACCGGAGAGGCAGATACAGACACTCAACGTCTTCCTCCTCTCAGCAAGCTCCAGCACCCAGAGCAATCCAAACCTTCAGAGAACCGATAACCGTCGTCAGCTCATCAACGGAGTCAACGCATTACCACTCGCTCCATCGGCACAAGGGACCCAGATAAACAAAAGTGTACTCCTAGGACTACGTCTAAGTCCTATATTGTAATACTGTTTTGTTTGTATTGAAATTTGTAATCAAACAATTTTAATGGCAAACAAGCTGGCGACTCTGCTGGGGACCTCTTTCTCCTCCACCGAGAAAGTCGTGTCGTAAGCCGATGACGTGAAGGTGGGCTCCTCCACAAGACGCTGGTCGTACGTCTCAATCAATAGGCGTATGAGGAGTTCATTTCTGAAGGAAGTGCGAGTCCTTCGAAGCGGCTGTCGAAGCCGAAGAAGACCCGCCAAGTCTGGGTGCGCAAGGTCGACGCCTCAGGTACACCACTGAAGGGAATGCGCTAATCCAGTCTTCCCTTCCTGCTGACATCCTCAGCAACCAAGGTGCGCCCGCTGATGCAGCGCATCTCTCGAGAAAACGTACGACTGACCACATTCCCCAGCCATCTCCCTCTCAGACGAGAAAGATGCGTCGACGGAGCAGGGGCGAAGCCAATGTCCCGCGTATCACCTCTGATGCGCCACAAGAAGTCTCTGTCTTTGACAGACTCACTCGCTGTAATGGCGAGGAGAATTTCGATGCTGAGTACTATGCACCCCAGCGGGCTAGTACGAAGAAATCTAAGGCGGCACGGGCCATGCGCCACAAACGTGCTATGCCAGCAGCAAGCCAAAAGCATGCGCTCACAATCATGCGCGCTGCTGATGGCAAGCTGTACAAGGTCGACTCAGGTGCTTCTGCACCAAAAATGAGCCGACCCTCAAAGCCCTCATCTCACTTGGGTGCATCTACTGCGTGCACAACCAAGTCGAGTGAGGCAAGTTCAGTGGTCTTGAACTCCCGCGCCTCCTCTGGTTGTGCGTCTGAGGTCCGTTCAAGTCACTTCAAATGTTGTCGTTCCTCCACCACTGATCGGAATGCCTGTTTGGTATTAGATCAGGGGGCGCAGCACTCACCTGACCACCCCGGCGTTTGGCCTTGCCATGCGCCTGAAGGGGGTATGAAGGTAGCACTCTCCTCCAATGACCTGCGTAACGTGATCACTCACAAGCGCCGGTCAGGAGAGTCGACCAACAAGCACGATGCGCCTCTCACGGGGCATAATTGTGCGGTGGTCACCATCAACAGCTGTTGTAAGGCGGCAGTACCACCAAGGCAGTCAGTCTTCCAGCGGTGCAATCATCGACACCCCTCCGACATCGCCTTGGGATGAAAAGTGTCAACAGAAGAGGAGCCAAGGGTTGCTTCATGCAACATGATCTCCAACTCCTCGTCAGTCCGAAAGACGACCGACAATTCCTCGTCCTCATCCAAAAGCCAGCCGAAGAAACCAAGGCAGCTGTCTCGTCCTTCGGAGTGTTCGAAGGCACTCGGTCGAGGAAGAAGTTCTTGGAGGAAGCTGGGGGTAGTCAGACCCTTGTTTCCGAAGACGAAGATGTCCAAAGCACAGCTGCGGCGGATCTTCATCCTCGAGGCGAAGTCAGCCTCCCAGAAGCCCCTTGAAACGAGGATGACCCCCAGAACATAGCTGGGGGTAGTTCCGGAGACGAAGAGGCCCTTCAAGACGGAGCTGAGGGTAATCAGACCCTTGAAGATGCGCCCGTCGAGAATGACCTCCAGAACGTGGCTGGGGGTGGCCAAGATGAAACTCCAGGAGAGGCGACTCCCCTACATGAGAGTGAGGCCGAGAGCGAAGCCTCAACCAATCCATCTACTCCCGGCCGTGTCATGATAATATACATGGCTGGGGATGATTCCGAGTCTGATGCGCCGCCGCAGGACATCGTCGAGCGCATAAACATATTAGAGGGAGGACTCAAAACTCTCTCTGCTTCCATACAAACACTGACTCAGGCGATGTTTGAAATATGGTCGGCCTTGACCCGAACACCTTCGACCGGTCCCGACCCAGGGGCCAATGGGGAGTCGAGTGTACCCCTTCAACGGGTATCCTCAGACACAGACCGCCGAGAAGTACCCCGGACGTCTGAGCCCTCAAATGCTCAACTCCAGGTGGTACCACCTTCCCTGACTCCTAGCTCCACGAAGGATGTGGTCGAAATGATCAAGGACTTGCGGGAGCGCTTTGAGTCCAAGAACAGGCAAGAGGAGCGCCAGAAGATGGGCATCCCCCAACCCTATCCCCTCGAGTGGAACAAGGTGGTTTATCCTCCAAACTATAAACCACAAACACTGACGCCATACGACGGGAAAGACTCTCCGCGCCGCTACCTGACGTACTTCCAGTCCCAAACGGGACATCTCCGAAGGAGGACGCGCTCCTCACTAGCATATTTGTCGGAGCATTGAAGGGAGTGGCGTATGACTGGTACTGCAGCCTCCCCGACAATTCCATATCATCCTTCGACGATTTGACGCCTCTTCCTCGACCGCTTCTACGACGGCGGGAAGGACATGACGATGGCGTCCCTCATAGAGATACGCCAAAGGAGAAGGAAACGGTTCGGGTGTTCATCGAACGCTTCCGACAGGCCTGCTTCAGACTACCTCCAGGCATGCCGGAACATGCGCTCCTCTCCTCTTGCAGCATGAACATGCTGCCTGCAGTCAAGCTCTGGCTCAACTCTACTCCTCCTCCCGACTGGAGCTCCCTGATCATCGAAGCAGAAGCCGCAAGAAAAGAAGCGGCCAATGCACGTCTTCTGGGGGTCAGCTTCCCTGCCTTTGATGACAAGGGGAAAAGGTCTGCAGCCAACAACCCCGGACGTGAGACAAAGGGGAAGCAGGCATTGACTGTTAATGCCTCAAAAGGCGCATCTGCGCCTACTCAGAAGCCTCCACTTGCACCAAGGCCCAAGGAGGTTTATTCGTTCAACGACGAAGACACCTGCAACTTTTTGAAATCTGAACAGGGTGACAAGATCAAGCTACCGGACCCAAAGCGGCCCGATGAAGTTGGGAAAGTGGACAACCCGAGGTACTGTCACTACCATCGGTTTGTCGGACACCCGACCAAGGACTGTTATGTCCTCAAAAATTACATCCAGCGCATGATCAATGCGGATGTAATCTCCGTCGACTACGAGAGAAGACGGTGTCAGCCAATGTGGTGTCACTCCAGTTCGGCACCTTGCCGCCAACTACCACACAAGATGGCGTTGTCCCCATTCCTAAGGCGACAATGGAGGTGGTTAACTTACCACCTACCCGTGACAATGTGAGTGGACTCATCCCACTCACCACATCTCGAGGAGAGGTCCTATGGGTCCACCCCGACCTCGTCTCCGAGTGACTCAACCGGAGGTACGTCCTACCTCCAAATCCAAAGGCAGGAAGATCAAGTCTTGCCGCATGGTCTCTTCTTCAACGGAAGAGGCACTCCTGTGCAGACGCGTGCACAACACAACGCCCAACCCGGCGAAGCTGCCGCCGAGGTGGTGCCTCCTTGCACCGTCCCTGCTGTCCAGGAAGAGGGCCCGTCTAAGCCCTCAGCAGCCAATAAGCAGAAGCAGGTGGAGGCTCGTTTCGACAGACCTCTACGAAAGGAGAATGCTTCGGGGCTAGCCAAGCCCCACAACTTCGACATACTGGCACAACTGGCCAGTACTCCTGCCCGCCTATCTTTGTTCGAGCTCCTGCGTCTTTCCAAAGACTCCCGAGAAGCTCTCTGTGAAGCTCTGAAGGATGCCGAATCCTTTCTCAGTCAGGTCAAGCAGCCTGAAGACCTCCCAACTACTTGTGCGCACTGTCATTGTGCGGATGAAGTTATCCCAAACATAACTTTCACCCAACAAGACATGCTGCTCAAGCACCACCGACATAACCGGCCGCTGTATTATACAGGGTATATCGGTTCAGTCAAGTGAACCGGATTCAGATCGATCCGGGTCTTCTCTCAGCATCATTCGAAGGCGCTGTTATCAACACTGGGGATCCCAATGTACCGGCTGGCGCCCTCCAACACAACCATCAGTGGCTTCAACGCTAGCAAAAGCGAGCCACTGGGCAAAATTCGACTGAAGTGTCACATCGGTAACCTCAGAACTGAGGTGACCTGCTATGTTGTGGATGCCGAGGTCAACTACAACATCCTGCTCGGTCGACCATGGCTACATGAGTACATGGTGGTGCCATCCACGCTCCACCAATGCATGAAATATGTATCCACCAACGCGTCATCAGGACGGAGTTCGCAGACATCGATCCTTTCAAAGGGATTGAAGCCTACTTCACCGATTCCGACTTATACAAGTCACTTGACGAGGAGGAAGCCAATGATGCTGATGACGAGGCAGAGAGGCAGCTGAGCCGGACATGGAGCCTGAGATGACTCCGATGCCCTTTGAAGATCCGACTCAAGGGCAAACCCAGAAGGTGCCTCCAATGAGCATCAAGCTACCAGGAAAAGCACCAACTCCTGAAGCTCCCCTGAAGATACGCCTCAAGGGAAAGCCGCCTCAAACATCGGCCCCTGGTGGCAAAATTACAGGGGAAGGCACCAATCACTGGAGGCGCAGTTGAGGCACCTCTGAAGGTGCGTCTTAAGGGCAAGCCGCCGCAGTCATCCAAGATGCCAGGGAGGGCTCACATAACCCTCTCGGACCCCAAAATCAAAGCTGTGGTGGACTCTCCTGATCCAACCCCAGTGCTTACAGATGAGGAGCTTGGCGAATATATCTCTGCTGATGTAGATGCACCCTCCTTAGACAATGTAATCCCACGGGATAAAATCTCGTATTTCATCAATAATAGAGTGTCTTTTAATTATTCTTGTCTTCCACATTGGAATGCCATGTATACATTAGATAACGCTCTACGGTCGTTGCAAACACAAATAACGACCGTCCATCATGTAAATCGAGTAGTCCCGTCTCAAGGAGTCTGTTACATAGTCCCTCCACGAAGTCGAGACGAAGGATCCATCATCTTTGGCAAAGTCGAGCGTCATCAAGACCTCCGCCACCCGAGCCAGAACCTGATACCGGCAGAATACAAGTCTATCGGTACACGGATACGGCAAAGCACATCATCCAAAAGATGGGCTACGACCTGAAAAGCAACAAAGGCCTAAACTACGGCAAGGGTCGACGTCTCCCTCTCCGGCTTCCAACACCTAAAGGAAAGCCGCAGGACTATTACAATCGAACTCGACGGGGGGTAGGCTATGTCACGCCGCCATCAACTCCAGAGAGTTCAGACGCAGAAGACGTAGAACATTCCCACTCGTCCGAAGCATCGACTTGGGATTCCGATACCAGTATCGGATCAGTCTTCAGAAAGTGCTGTCAGCTAACATGACATCAGCACAACCTCAAAAAGATGAAGGCGAAGACAAGCGCCGGAACCCTTCGAAGAAGAACCCTGGGCTCAACGCCTAGGAGAACAATGGGAGTCTCGTTTCGAGTTACGTGAACCTCCTACCGAAGACGAAGTCGAGCAGATCGACCTTGGGGACGGGTCTTCTTCCAAACCCATCTTCATCAGCAAAAGCCTAGAAGGAGAAGACCGAGAGTCTTTAATCCAACTGGCTAAGGAGTATATCGACGTCTTCGCCTGGAGCTACGAAGACATGCCGGGACTCGATCCACAGATCGCAATGCATAGGTTGAACATCTTACCGATGCCAAACCTATTAAACAACAACAGCGACGCTTCCGGCCGGACATCATGAATGCCATCGATCAAGAGGTGGACAAGCTCTTGACCAGCGGCTTCATCCGTGAGGAACAACACCCAGATTGGGTAGCCAACGTCGTACCTGTCACCAAAAAGAATGGAAGATACGAGTCTATCGACTTCAGGGATCTCAACTCTGCTTGCCCGAAGGACGAATTCCCGCTTCCAATCACTGACGTGATGATCGACAACACGTGTGGCTTCGAGCGCATGTCTTTCATGGACGGGTATTCGGGCTACAACCAGATCAAGATGTTCCCTGATGACGCAAAACATACGTCATTCAGGACTCCAAAGGGTTTTTGCTACACAGTGATGCCCTTCGGCTTGAAGAACGCCGGTGCGACATACCAACGAGCTATGAGCACCATCTTCGTCAACATCTTCGCAAGACAGTCGAATGCTATGTTGACGACATCGCAGTCAAGAGCCGCCTTAAAGGAGATCACCTACAGGACCTGAAGACAGTCTTCGATCTCATGCGGGCACATCAACTCAAGATGAACCCCGCTAAATCCTTCCTGGGGGTTTCTAGCAAAAATTCTTGGGCTTTGTCATCACGGCGAAAGGCATTCATGTTGATCCCGAGAAGACCAAAGCCATCCTCAACATGGACCCTCCGAAGAATCTTCGAGAACTTCGGGGCTTACAGGGACGTCTGGCATACATCCGGAGGTTCATAGCAAACCTTTCCGGTAAATGTCAACCCTTTACTCAGCTCATGAAGAAGGGAGTCTCTTACGTCTGGACAGAGGAGTGCCAAAAGGCTTTCGACGACATCAAGGCTTACTTGACAAGCCCGCCAGTCCTGGTAGCACCTGTCGCCGGCAAACCATTTCTCCTCTACGTCCGTGCCATGGATCATTCCCTGGGCGCTCTGCTGGCTCAAAACAGCGATACAGGCTACGAGCAAGCGATCTACTACCTCAGTCGAACGCTCATCGGGGCTGAACACCGGTACAACCCCGTTGAAAAGGAGTGCTTGGCCTTGGTGTTTGCCATCCAGAAGACTCGCCATTATGTCTCGGGCCAGACAATTCATGTCATCCCGAGTCAATCCACTCAGAGTCCTCATGACGAAGCCAGGGTCATTAAACTCCCGGCTAGCTACATGGGCGATCCTGCTAACACCATACAACATGGTGTTTGTG
>JANAVB010022122.1:0-81716 GCA_029216955.1 Iris pallida
CAGAATTTCTAGGGTTAGGGCTTGGTTCAATGGGTGTGGGCTATGGGCCATTAAGCCTATTAGTCATAAAATGACTTGTGACTTCACAAGCCATTTCCATATCAAACTAACTCCTAATTTTACCAAATTAATCCAAATGAGTTCATCCTCATGAACTTAAGTCAACCTAGGTTCTCAAATCCTAATCTCTTAGTCAAGACCTAGGTTAGCCACTAGGTTAGTCTACAAGGTCAACTTAAGTCAAAGTCTCTATAGGGTCAAAATCAATTCTACTAAAAATCACCAAAAATTACTAAAATCATATTAAATATATTAAACCCAAATAATTAATAATAATTCCAAATAATTTACAAATTTTCAAAAATGACCAAAATGACCAAAATATCCTCAAGCTAGAAAAGTGGTAGTGACACTGTGACTTAGTACTGCCACCATTTCTGGCAGTCCTACCAGTTCGTAGGACTGTCAGAAGATTACGTAGTCCTGGTCGACGCGGGATTTTCTCGTTCATGTATACTGTTTAATTCAAATGGATAATTCTCTACTCCGAATGTAGTTTAGTTCAAATGGGCTACAAACAATTGAAATAAATAATGTAATGAATGCTTGAATTTTTGAAATAATTTTTAGGTTTTGAAATAAATAGAGAAAGTTTTAGAAAGAATTTCTACCTTGTTTGTGAGGACGGTTTGGGTGCCATCGGTCTTGTTGAGAAGAGGAGGATGGTGGTGGAGAAGAGGAAGATATTGGACAAGAAGAAGATTATAAGTTCTTGCTTAGGGATGGAGGAAATGGTGGAGGAGAAGAGGAAGAAGAAGAAGAAGAGAGGAAATAGGGTTTTGGAAGAGAGAGAATGAAGTTTGGAAATGAAAGTAAAATTTTGGGGTTGGGGGGGGTTGGGTTGGGACAGCCCTATGAGTAAAAAAAATGGGCTGTTCTGAGTAAATTCTCCCAAAACCGCAGGCTAGCCCCGATCAAAAATTGATGTGCCCTTATAAATTACCTTCAACAACCTGCATTAAAAATAAGCTAAGTTATCTTAGTGGCACCTCAATTATAGTGCTCGGACATTTTGGCACCTTAACTTTCTACTGATCAATTTTAACATCCAACTTCATAAATCATTCTTTTTAAACACCTTCTGTCTAAATTTTGTTGCAAATAATAGTTTATCATGAACAAAAAAATATTGTTGTTCACTTAATAACAAAAATTAACACATCATCCAACAAACAAAACACAACTAATAAGGATCTACAATTGACCAAATGTTTCAAAATAACAATTTATGAAATTATAGGGGCCAAAATCGAACTAAAAATTCTAATCAGACCAAGGGGCGACCGCTTCGGTTGAAACCGACACAAGTGTCGCCCTCCCCATTGGTTTGGGCCGTGGGACTCATAAAAACCAACCCCTCCCTCACGCTAACATAGGTAAGTGTCACCACAGTACCGGATTTTCGGGATGCGAGCGCGTGCGCAAGCCAGCTACATATCAAGCAGACTCCAGCCCTACTTGAATACGTATAAGTTGTCTAGACTATGGTAATATGCCTAATCATGGTAAGGCAAAACTATATGTCAATCCACAAGAAGAGTATAATATGAGAATGAACATTATGGTTCATGGTCTGCAACTCACTAGTATATATGTCCGATTAGACTCCAAAGAAATAACACGAGTGTATAAACTAGACTAACAAGCAGAATATATCATGATAAGGAATATAAAGCACGAGAGGATAAAAAGTAATATCACAAGCAAATACATGGATCCTGTAGATGTAATCACTATCATCATGATCAGCTAACTAACTCCATAAAATCTGATACCTGAAGAGATCATCAGGTCCTCAAGAGACTAGCAAGATACATAAAATATGCATATCTAACAGTTTATCATGCATAAGAAATAAGCAGAAAAGAGACAGAACACAACAAGTGACTATGAACGTGGATACGAGAATAACTATGCATAAATGAACTGTTGGAAGAAACAAATGAATAGGAGATCAACGGATACCAAACCCTCGCTCCGAGTGTGGACTCGCAGGTTTGAACAAATCACTAACCCTCACCCGAGTGTGGACTCGCAGGTTAGTTCACGACAATCACCCTCGCCCCAAGTGTGGACTCGCAGGTGTAAACAGTCAACCTCCCCCCGAGTGTGGACTCGCAGGTTGAAAAAATAAAAACAAAAATAGTAGTTCAGTTATAACGCACTCATTCTACGACACGATACGACTCAGTCAAGGTACATGTGACGACACAGTACGACTTAGTCAAGGTACATGTAAGGACAACTCTAGTATGAACTGTCACGTCCCGCTCCCGTAGGAGCGATCGTCCTCGCTAAGGCGTGATGCCGCACGAGCCTAGATTACGCTCGTGTAAGGCGGGTTCCATAAAGACCGATTTCAGCGGTTGCGACGGGGTCATCGCACAGAAGTCCCAAGCAAAGATATTGAATAATAGCAGCAGAAATTTTAAACAAAACACAAGTTATTCAAAGAAGCTCTTCATTGATATTGAAATAAAGATTACAAAGGACGCAAGGCCAAGATTACAAGTCTCTCGAGCTCACTTTTCTCACATTACAAGTTCACTCTGGTCTCTCTCATCTCTCGATACAAAGCTTGAGCCAGCGGAAGCTTCGGAAGGCGACGTCTATACATTATGTCCCGTATAAGTCTTGACTCCATGCTGCCGCACGCTTCGAATCGTCAATGAACTCCGTGCCTCGACGCATCCAAGCGAGTTCCACGCCACGAGCTTCTACCTGTACCTGTACATAAAAACTATGTGGGTGTCAGTACTCAACTGTACTGGTGGAATGAGCTCCTCGCCTGTGAGCCCCTGTTTTTCAAAAATTTATTTAATTAGTGTTAATTAGTGTTAATATCATATTTAGCCTTAAAAATTTTATTATGATTTTAGAAATTTTTTTACAATTTTTAAATAATTTTTAAATGAGTTTTAAATACTAAATATTATTTTGCAATTTATTAAAATATTTTAATACCATTTTTTAATTTTCAGAATTGTTTTAATAGTAGTTTGTAATATTTAGAATTATTTCAGTATTAGTTTGTAAATAGCTAATTGTTTTTAATACGGAATGCAAATTTTAATTTTTATTTAGACACTGTTAGGACCTATTTGTAATATCCTAAACTCTAGGGACCCTAATGTAAACTTCCCTTTCACCCATCCCTGCCCGACGACTGATCGACGACTCGACGTCGACCTGACCCTGCCATTTTCGGCCAGCACGACGCCCCCAACCGACCTCCCTTCCCTATAAAACAAACCCTAGACTTAGCCCTAACCCTAGAACAACCCCACGACCACCACCGACGCTCCACAGCCCCCTTTCTTTCCCGACGAACAAAGACCCAAACCCTAACTCCGGTGAGACTCGACGCCGCCCCACAGCAACCTTCACCGCCAACCACCGCCGTCGACGAGTTCGCCGTAGCGAGCTGAGTCGATCGCCACCACTCCGCCGACCACGTCACCTCAGCCGCCGTCGAGCACCCTCGAAACCCATCGAGAAGCCGGACATGTAAGTAGCAGCGTGTCTACCGTGTCGTACACACGTAATAGGGTGCCCGGACACGAGGACCCTAGCCCAGTGCTTGGACACGCGAGTTGAGACTCGTGCGTGTCGTAAATGACCCAGACACGTAGACTCCTGTGTCCCTAACTGTCAGGACACAGGATTTATTATATCGGGTTTACTGTTATTAGCTTAAAACCTAAATAAATTAAACTGAATCCTAACCCTAACACAAGCTGCGGGCTGACCCCCTGGCCAGCCCGACTCAGCCAGAGAACCCGACCCAGAGGGCCGAGTTCGAAAACCCCCCCAGCGCTGTTATTTCTTTTTTTTTCTTTTTCTTTTTGTTTGTGTTTATATATATATAATATATATATATATAATATATATATATATATATATATATATATATATATAATATATTATATATAAAAATATATATATATATATATATATATATATACAAAAATACATATATACATATATAAATATATATATATATAAATATATATATTTATATATATGTATATATGTATTTTGTATATATATTTTATTATATATGTATAAATATATATGTATAATATATGTACAGTATTTATATATGTAAAATAATATTCTATTTTTAGCATTTTAATGTAAGAGTGTATAATAATATATATATATATATATATATATTATATATATATATATATATATATATATATATATATATCTATATATATATATGCATATGTATATATGTATTTTGTGCATATATACGTATACTATCATATATATTGTATTTACTATTATTATATATTTACTGTTATTTATATAATATATATTTATTTCTTATAATATATATTTCCTTATATATATAATATATATATATATATAATATATATATATATATTATATATATATATATATATATGTATACATTACTAATTAGTCTCTCTACTTTACGTAATATTGTGCATATATTATACTTTAATATATGTAAATATACTTGTCATATTTATGACTACTGTGTAATTTTACCTTGTTAAAATATTAATATTTATTATGTATTTTACATCTTTGTATTTTTGTGTATTTTAATTACTGCAACCATTTGGTGTCCAAGCCTAGCATGGGTTTTTAGGCCCAAATGTGTTTTCACACATTCAAGACATGTACTAGTCATATTGGACTTGATTCATGGCCTTGGGTCCTGTATTTGAACTTTGGTTCAAATTATGTACATGGACAAATACGCAGATAATTAATTATTTAATTTTAGATTGTGTACCATGCTGTTTTTGAATTTTTAAAAATACTTTTATTGCTGTTAAAATTCTAAAAAAATAGTATTTAGATACTATGTTAATTTAGCTAATTTAGTATTTTTTACAGAATTTAATTTACAGTTTGCCACTGTTTTGGCATATGAAACCAGAACTCATTTTCTGTGTACTTAGGAAAACTGATTTTATAAAATATATGTACTGGTTAATAAATTCCAGAAAAATTATAATAAATTTCTATAATTAACAAGGATCATTTTGGTACTTTATTTTACGTAAAATTAAGCTTTTTGTTTATCTCAAAAATTATTGGAACACAATGTTCATTTGATTTATTTATTGAATAATTACGACTTGTAACTTTTTGTGTTGTTTTGAGTTATAACCGTATTGAACCTCACCCCTCATAGTGTAAAGACCCAAGAAAGTTAGTTATAGTAGTGTGCCACCCCACATTGGTCTTCTATGCTAAAATCATCATTTTGGCTAGGTGCCCAGTCACAAGTCGTGTTGCACCAATTAGTGTCTTAGTGTTTTAGCTTAGTGTAAAAACTAAGATTTTGTATTTATTTCTACAGTGACGAGTTACCAGGCATTTATAGCATTTTATCGCAGCTTGCTTTGCTTTGCTTTGCTAGAGGCAAGTACTTTCTACAAACTTTTCATACTGCTATAAACAATAAACTGTGATTCACCAACCATATTAAATGCTGATCCTTGGGTAGTAAGTTAAAATTTTGCATGTTGTATTACTTTCAGTCTCTGCCATGTTTAGGATAGTTTTCATATCTCTTACATGTTTAAACAACGGGTTAAGGGGAAACTGCTAGTAGTGTACGTGATCATGACCCCATTCTCCGTATGTATTTACCGAGCACCGTTACATTCTATATGTATCTGTGTCGTATGTCTGGTCCCGCATTTGTGTATGGATGTACACCGATGTCGTTAAGTGTACGTATGTACACTTCAGAAAATTGATATGTACCGCTGTACATCCTGATTACCTATTGACTGATCACTCACCTACTACAGTTTTAAACTTTAAAATGAATATCTATTGCCATGATAAAATGTACCTAAAACTGAACAAACATGATATGTCATTTCTTTTCATCACATGATCAGTATTATATGTTTGTTAGATTCAGTACTTGCTCCCGTCCTGACAGGATAACGTTGTAGGTATTCTTACTGAGGAGGAGTTGCTCTGTGACCCATATCATGGAGATACTGCCGAGGACCAGGCTTTGCCTTACGAGGATGTTCCTGCGGGAAAACTCGTCTAATTTACGTAGTTGCTTAGGATATTTAGTGTAGTCATGTATTAGACTACGTATTTTGTAACTGGACATGTATCCAGTTTTACATTTCAGACTTGTACTTGGAATTATTACTATATGAGACGACTTTTGTGTTTGGAGCATTTATGACTTTTTTCACTTATAGAACTGTTAGCACATTTAGTCTTATCATGTTGCCTTTAGAACAGCTTACTACGTTTTATCTCAAGCGTAGGCTGGACATGACTCGGCCCGGCCCAACAATTTGGGTAGCGGATCGTGACATATTTTTAGTGGTGTCCCATGCAGGTCGAGACTTAAGTTGTTTGGTTACGTTATTGTACCAAGCATGCCTGCAATTAGGAACTTAAGGTAATTAGACAACATTAGGAATGACGCTTAGAACACCTAGAGGAATACTAGGATTGCAACATAGGAAAAACATCACATACTTGCTATATAATTAGATTTTCTTGTCTATAATTCTTACTTTAAACAAGTCCTCATAAGTCCTTTTTATTGTAATTAGATGGTGCTTACTCGTTCATCCCAGTACGTCACACCTGAGAATGGCGTACTCCATATCCAGTCAGCTGACCAGTTGACTGATACACCCCCACCTCCACCTACCATACTCCCCCACTCCACAAATCCACCAACCCAGATGCCTCCACCACCTTCCACATCACAGTTCCAGCAGGACACGATACTTCTACTCCCCCTATCACTATACCTACCCAGGCTTCCGTCACACTCGACGGGAACCAACTGCTCACTCTGATCCAGGGGTTCCTAACAATCCATCAGGAGCAGACTACCCTACTCCGCCAGAGCATAGAGCATCTGAAGAACGTACCGTGGTCCCACTACCTGTAGAGCCACGACAGAGAGCGGGGACGATCAAGAACTTCATGGGTCTGAACCCCAAGGAGTTCTCAGGGACTGAGGGCATAGTAGTAGCAGATGACTGGCTAGACTCGGTAGAGAGGAAGCTCCTTGGAGTTAGGATGCCGGATGACCTCCAGGTCGAGGAGCAGGATTTCTGCTGATAGACTTGGCAGAAGTTTGGTTCCGAAATGAGCCGTTATTTGCGAGAGGGAGGGCCACTTGGGATCAGTTCAAGATCCAGTTCAAGAAGAAATTCTTCTCGACCACTGCTAGAGTAGCTATGGGGCTACAATTCCAGAACATCCAGCAGGAGAACCGTTCTTTTGATGAGTATGCGGCAGAGTTTAGTCGCCTGAGCCGTTTCGCTCATAATCTGGTTGCAGACCCAGAGGAGATGACACGTAGGTTTTACCATGGTGTAGTTCCAGACATTGGCATTCTTATAGTGGCGAACGGTACGACTGACTACTACCAGAGCCTAGAGTTGGCCCGGAGCATCGAGGCATCTTCTGTCTAGCAAGAGGCCGGCTTCTGTACACCCGAGGGACCGTCCAAGCGTCAGGATTTCCAGCAGAGAGCACCGACGCCGCACCAGCAGACTTACCGTCCCCCTAATCACATCACCCGACCCCGCCAGTTAGAGCCCCGGGACCCCGACAGCAGCCGAAGGGAGGTTTGTGTGTATTATGCAAGAAGGTAGGCCATAACGCTTCCATCTGCAGGAAGAGGTTGGGGCAGTGTTTAGCTTGTGGGTCTGCCACCCATCAGCTTCGGAGCTGCCCAGTAGCCACGGGATCTAGAAGGCCGCTTCCGACTCAGCAGCAGAGGTTTGGGCAGCATCTGCAGCAGCAGAAGGGACCCCAGGGGAAGGCTTATAGTCTAGCCCTTGAGTCAGAGCCGGAGCAGGTGTCGGAGCCAGATTACTTAGCTAACGTCATCACAGGTCATGTTTATTTGCATACTTTTCTAGCTCTATGCTTGTTTGATTTTGGAGTATCTCATAGCTTCCTATCATTAGAGTTTATGCATAAACACCATCTAGTAGCTACACCTACTGCGGAGATTAGTAGAGTGATGACGGAAGGAGGACCAGTGCCTATTAGAGCCATCTATAGATGCTCTATTTTTATAGTCGGGAGAGAGTTCAGGGGACGATTCTTTGTGATGCCACTCCCCGGTTATGATATCATATTGGGGATAGACTGGCTTAGCTATGCCCATGCATCTATAGACTGTCATGAGGGTAGTATTCTGTTCAGTCTCCCAGGCACAGCACCATTCAGTGTCAGGAGGACAGGGCCGGAGATCAGCCTAGAGCCGAACTGTTGTGCGACAGTTGGGAACGTAGCACCGCCACACCCTATCATTAGGGAGTTTATGGATGTATTCCCAGAGGATCTTCCAGGACTTCCGTCTGACAGAGATGTGGAGTTCACTATAGATTTAGTACCGGGTTCATCACCAGTATCCCGGGCTTGCTATAGAGTGAACCCCAAGAAGGCCGTAGAGATAAAAGAGCAGATTGATGACCTGTTGAAAAAGGGTTTCATTCAATCTAGTGCTTCTCCATGGGAGCGCCAGTGCTCTTTGTGCCTAAGAAGGATGGTACAGTTCGATTGTGTATTGACTACCGGGCCTTGAATGCCATCACCATTAAGAACAAATATCCTCTGCCCAGGATAGATGATTTGTTCGACCAGTTGAGTGGGGCGAAAGTATTTTCCAGGATAGACTTGAGATCCGAGTACCACCAGGTAAAGGTCAGGGCAGCAGACATCCAGAAGACGGCATTCAACACGAAGTACGGGCAGTACGAGTTTTTGGTGATGTCATTTGGTCTCACAAATGCGCCAGCCGTCTTTTTGAATTTGATGAATAAGACATTTCACCAGTATCTGGATAAGTTCGTCGTAGTATTTATCGACGACATCATGATATACTCGTAAACGCCGGAGGAGCATGCAGAGCACTTGCGGACAGTTTTGGGGATTCTGAGGCAGGAGAGATTGTTTGCCAAATTGCCGAAGTACGAGTTTTTTTTAGACCGAGTGGAGTTTCTCGGCCATGTAGTTACTGGAGAGAGAATCTCGGTGGATCCCAGGAAGATTGCTGCAGTTGAGACATGGAAGGCTCCGACGTCAGTTTCAGAGATCAGGAGCTTTTTGGGTTTAGCAGGCTATTATAGAAAGTTCGTCCAGGACTTTGCTAGGATAGCTGAACCCATGACGAAGCTGACGCGGAAGGACGTAGAGTATATTTGGTCAGAGGACTACCAGGCAGCATTTGAGGAGCTGAAGAGGAGGCTGACGACCGCTCCAGTTCTGACTTTACCTTCAGGTTCTAGAGGTTTCACCATATACAACGATGCTTCATGAAAGGGGCTAGGATGTGTCCTACAGCAGCATAGGAAAGTGATTGCTTATGCACCTAGGCAATTGCAGACTCATGAGCGGAATTATCCTACCCATGACCTAGAGTTAGCTGCGGTGATCTTTGCACTCAAGTTATGAAAATATTACTTATACGGAGAGCGTGTGAAAATCTTTACTGACCACAAGAGCTTAAAGTATGTGTTCACGCAGAAAGAGCTGAACATGAGGCAAAGACGATGGTTGGAGTTGATGAAAGACTTCGACATCGATTTACAGTATCACCCCGAAAAGGCAAATATGGTGGCGGATGTGCTGAGCAGGCATCCGATGGCATGGTATCTGATGATAGATCGACATTTGCGGGAAGATCTGGAGAAGCTCGGTATCGAGCTAGTTCGGCCAGGATCAGTGATACAGATGATGGCGCTTGACATTCAGTCAGGTTTGATGGAGCAGATCAGGGAGGCAGTCTACAGATGAGAGCCTTCGCAGACTTCGAGCCCAGGCTTTAGCTGGATTGCTGGATGACTTCACTGTAGCAGAGGCTGGATCCTTGAGGCATGGCAGCCGTTTGTGCGTGCCGAAGGGAGAGCTGGTAGAGGCAGTCTTGCAGGAGGCGTACCGATCGAGATATTCTATTCACCCTGGTGCTAACAAGATGTACCGTGACTTGCAGGAACATCATTGGTGGCACGGGATGAAGAGGGATGTATCACGTTTTATCTCGAGATGCCTAGTTTGCCAGCAGGTCAAGGCGGAGCGCCAGAGGCTAGCTGGTTTGTTGCAGCCGTTACCTATTCCCGAGTGGATGTGGGAACACATTACGATGGAATTCGTCTCAGGGCTTCTTCGTTTCCAAGGAGGGAAGGATGCCATTTGGGTCATCGTGGACAGGCTGACAAAGTGTGCGCACTTCATACCCTTCAAGGTGGGGCTTTCCACCGAGAAGTTGGCAGAGCTATACATGCAGCAGATAGTTCGCTTATACGGAGTACCCGTGAACATCGTGTCCGACAGAGACAGCAGATTTATATCCCACTACTGGAGGAGCTTGCAGGAGGAGTTGGGCAGTAGACTCAAGTTCAGTACGGCGTAGCACCCGCAGACAGATGGGCAGTCCGAGAGGACGATACAGACACTGGAGGACATACAGAGGACCTGCGTACTGGACTTTGGAGGATCATGGGAGAGCCATCTTCTCACGCCCCAGAACCAGAATACTAGAGAGCGGGGGCAGACATAGCCAGCTACGTATATGAAATGGAATCCATCTTGCTATACGGTCACGACTGTCTAGATACATGAGGGTTTACAACAAGCCAACAGTCTCCTATGGTCATGAACAAGCCTAGTGTCTCAATCACAAGCAAGTAAATAAATGTAACAAGATGTATGATCATTAAATATACAATAATAAGGCGTCCCAAATATTACATATTCAGCTGATCATGAAGCTAGTCGTTACAAAATGTTAGGACTAGCAAGAGTTTTAGTCATACATGATCAACCCTAGGATCTGTCAATCATGTTACAGTCCGTAGGCAGACAGTAAGTAAGTGCAATCGAGCTAAACAGGTGCTCGTCGGCTAAATGTCTCAAAAGAATATGTTTACAATAGAGTGGGAGAGCCAAAATAACCTACTCGTTGCCCTGGTAACGTCTGGTCGCCACCATCGGGCTAGAAAGTTGGTAGATCCCCTGGAGCTGCTCCAAAATCTGGCCATACAAAACCAGCTGGGTCAGATCCCAGAAAGAGCAAGTGCCACAAAGGAAGCTTTACTTAGAAACTAAAACCAGCAATCAGCACAAGAGTATAAATAAAAGTAAGAACTGGGAATAAAGAAAATACATCAGGATGATATACGACGAGATAACCATAGAACTATTCAGATAACCAGGTTACAACCCGTAAACCAAACAAGGACCGGGGTTGTAACCCTTCGTCTGAACAGAACTTGGAATTCTCACCATTTATCGTAAAATAAATACAAGCATTCTGGTCATGCAGTAATCTAGAACAGAATCAGGACAAGACTAGACTGGTTAGACTCCATCCAATCATTTCACGGCCAAGCAAGAATTACGGCTTGATACTTTAACTAACTAGGGTTATCACAGGCCTAGTTACTAGCAAGATGCAGTGAGAATCTTCCACAGCCACAAGCCCTGCAGACCATCCAGGTTATCCGGGTTGAAAGATTTAGAGTTGAATTCAGGTGGGTACATCGTCCAGGAAACGAATGTACCCTTAGGTAGCTTGAAGGGTGCAACACATGACAGTGTGCTGGAAATGTGCCCTACTCGACGGCAGGCTATAGATCCCAAGGCGTGCCCAGGTAACGGGATTGCCTGTAGCTGAGAGATCTCTTTATTACTAGTGTATTAATCTAGTTATTAGCCTTAGTCCATTTCAATAGGTACTCCTGACCGTGGTACTCAGGAGTCCCCTCCTAGACATGATGCAAGACAGGACTAGATTATTTGTACAAGCACAATCGCCCACGGTGTCCGGGTTAATTATACAGGTCATGTCATGTCAGGTAGCCGTCGCAACAACTGTTCAAGATAAATCATGTCAGGTGTACTTGTCAGGAGTGCGCCACGACGGGCCACTATCATGTCATGTCAGGTTTAGTCAGGAGTGCAATTGTTATTTCAATCATGCCAATCAAATCGTGATTATCAAGTTTTGTACAAAGGCGTAAGGATATAAAATGGACGTATAAATATACAATAGGGGTTACAAGACATGGACAAATAATAATAAAATAATAGTACACAGGGCTATTGGAGAGCCATGCGGCTCGGGCCTATGCGGCCAGGTATGGTCGCTTGCGGCTGGGAAGAGAACAGCCCATGCGGCTGGATAGAGTCAGGCGCATGCGGCTGATGGGGAGCGGAGTACATGCGGCTGGGTTGAGATGGAGGTCCATGCGGCTGGCAGGGAGGGTGGACCCTATGCGGCTGAGGATGGTCTCGGCCTCATGCGGCTGAGGGCGAGTTGGACCCCATGCGGCCGGAAGGGACCGAGGACCTATGCGGTCAAGGAATTCGTATTCATGCTGCTAAATGGGACTGACGCCCATGCGGCTGCAGAAGCAAGGGGGTGCATGCGGCTGAGGGGTGCGAGGGTCTCATGCGGCTCAATGATCACGAGCACATGCGGTCGCGCCATGCCTAAGTCTTATACGGCTGGAAGACTCGCCGCATGAAGGTTCATGCGGTCAAGTGCTGCCATGCGGTTAGGGGGTTCATGCGGTCAGCACAATTCATGCGGCTAGGGGAATCACTTGTCGCATGAAATATTCATGCGGTCAAGTCAAGCACAGTTATCTTCTCCAAAATTTCGAGAAGAAGAACACCATGAAAGTCAAGTTCTCAAGCTCCATAACTCCATCATCCGGAGCCCAAATTCGAACTCCCATAGGTCAAAACGGGGTAGAACGAAATTCTCTACAACATAGAACCATCAAAACTCAGAAATACAAGGTTAAGTAGATCAAAACCCAAGAAATTCGAAAATAATATACATATAGCTTTACAAGAATCTAGCCATGGAAAGTGAAAATGCCAAGTTCTAAAGTAAGTTAGAATGCTGTAGGAAAGAGAATGAAGCAACAAAATTAGAGTTACTCCATGAAGCAAGTTGCACTTGCCTAGACCTCCCTCTCTCTGGTAGGTGAAGAAGTTAATGGAGGAAAGAAGAAGAGTAATGAAGAGAGGAAAGAAGTGGGTATTAATAAATATTAATGGTGGTGGTAGGTAGGGGGTTCTCCCCTTGGTCCATGATGAACCAATAGCAATCTCAAACCGAACCAACCCGAACCAAGATGAACCAAACCCAGGAGATATGCAAACACAAGATAAAATACGTAAACGTATTCCAAATACGTAATACGAACCACAGGCATTACAACTCTACCCACCTTAAAAGAATTTTGTCCTCGAAATTTAATTAAGAGGCTAGAGAGACGAGGACAAGCTATATTAATCACAAGCAAGCTATAACTAGGCAAGATCACTCATTCAAGCAAAGAATCGAAGGCATGAGGTATAAGGAAGACATTATACCTCATGAGTCAAACAAGTCGGGATATCATCGATCGGATATCATCCTCACGCTCCCACGTTGACTCCCAAAGAGTGATGACCCAAAGCAACTCGGACTAACTTGATAGTCTTGTTCTTGAGTGTCTTCTCTCTTCGGTCCAATATAGATACGGGCCTCTCCTCATACGAAAGGTTGGTACCAACAACCAATTTTGAATGATCCAGGACGTGGCTCGGGTCCGAAATATACCGTCGTAATTGGGATACATGGAACACGTCATGTACCTCGCTTAGCGACGGCGGAAGAGCGAGACGATAGGACACATCTCCTACTCGCTCTAGAATGTCAAACGGTCCTATATACCTAGGACTAAGCTTTCCCCGTACGCCGAAGCGAATGACGCCACGGTTAGGCAAAATTCTCAGGAATACATGATCGTCGACCGAAAACTCGAGAGGACGCCGATGAGAATCGGCCCAATGACGCTGACGATCTTGGGCAACTCGAAGATGATCCCTGATTCTTCTAACCACTTCAACTGTCTAGGCAATCATTTCTGGTCCAAGCATCTGCCTCTCTCCAACATCATCCCAGGCTAACGGGGATCGGCACTTCCTGCCATACAGCGCCTCGAACGGTGCCATCTGGATGCTGGCCTGGAAACTGTTGTTGTACGAAAATTCTACCAGGTGCAAGTGATCTTCCCCTGAACCACCGAAGTCAAGTGTACAGGACCGCAACATGTCTTCAAGAGTCTGGATCGTACATTCCGACTGACCATCTGTCTGCGGATGATACGCTGAACTGAACTGGAGACGAGTTCCCAAACTCTCCTGTAGGCTACGCCAAAAGTGCGACGTAAATCTTGAATCTCGGTCCGAGGTGATACTGACTGGCACTCCGTGCAATCTGACGATCTGCCTAAGATACATCTCCGCTAGCTGAGCCGTCGACTGGCCAACTCTGAATGGAAAAAAGTGAGCCACCTTCGTGAGCCGATGTACAATAACCCAGATAGCATCTCTACCAGCTGGGGATCTAGGTAATCCAGTCATAAAATCCATGGTCACATGCTCCCACTTCCATTCTGGAATCGGCAAGGGCTGAAGAAGTCCAGCCGGTCTCTGATGTTCGGCCTTAACTTGTTGGCAAACCAAACACCGAGAGACAAACCGAGCTATCTTTCGCTTCATACCATTCCACCAAAAGTGCTGACGGATATCACGGTACATCTTCGTACTACCAGGATGGATGGAATACTGAGAACTGTGAGCCTTTGACATGATCTACTGTCTGATATCTCTACCGGGTACACAAGACGATTACCATGTCGAAGTGTACCATCTTTATGGATACATAACTCTGGTCTTCGTCCTGTCTTACACTCTGCTCTGAGTCGCTGAAGCTTGGAATCGGCGGACTGAGCCATCTTGATCCTCTCGACTATAGTGGACTGAACTTGCATACTGGCCATCAATGCCATACTGGAATGGAGGACAACTTCTATACCCATCTTCTGAAGATCGGCTAACAGTTTTGGTTGCGCTGTTCCCTGGATGACCGCCTCTGGTCAAAGCATCCGTCACTGCCCGGTACAAGGCATCCCCACGACGATCTTGGGAAGCTATCAAGGTCCTGACGAGACCTACCAAAGTGCCATCATCAGGCTCTACAGGCTGGACGGATTGGACTGGTGGCTCTCCTTCGGTTGGCATAACTCTGGAGGCTACTCCTGAATGCTGGACTTGATCTCCAGGTTGCTGCTGATCTACGGGAAGTGCTCTGCCTTGCTGACTGACAGGTCCAGGAACAATGCTGCTGAAGAAGACGACATAGGGAACAATAAGGAAGGACCAGGACAGATCAATGATACAAGCATATGATCAGGACAAGAATCCAGGGATTCAGAAGATACGAGCAGAGATCAAGGGCGAATACTGATTGAGACATCTATTCGGTAAACCCTCATATCTTGATTCACAAGACCTGCATGGGCCACCACTTAAACCATGTCACGCCCCAGAACCAGAATACTAGAGAGTGGGGGCAGACATAGCCAGCTACGTATATGAAATGGAATCCATCTTGCTATACGGTCACGGCTGTCTAGATACATGAGGGTTTATTACAAGCTAACAGTCTCCTATGGTCATGAACAAGCCTAGTGTCTCAATCACAAGCAAGTAAATAAATGTTACAAGATGTATGATTATTAAATATACAATAATAAGGCGTCCCAAATATTATATATTCAGCTGATCATGAAGCTAGTCGTTACAAAATGTTAGGACTAGCAAGAGTTTTAGTCATACATGATCAACCCTAGGATCTGTCAATCATGTTACAGCCCGTACAGACAGTAAGTAAGTACAATCGAGCTAAACAGGTGCTCGTCGGCTAAATACCTCAAAAGAATATGTTTACAATAGAGTGGGAAGCCAAAATAACCCACTCGTTACCCTGGTTACGTCTGGTCGCCACCATCGGGCTGGAAAGTCGGTAGATCCCCTGGAGCTGCTCCGAAATCTGGCCATACAAAACCAGCTGGATCAGATCCCAGAAAGAGCAAGTGCCACAAAGGAAGCTTCACTTAGGAACTAAAACCAGCAATCAGCACAAGAGTATAAAATAAAAGTAAGAACTGGGAATAAAGAAAATACATCAGGATGATATACGACGAGATAACCATGGAACTATTCAGATAACCAGGTTACAACCCGTAAACCAAACAAGGACCGGGGTTGTAACCCTTCGTCTGAACAGAACTTGGAATTCTCACCATTTATCGGTAAAATAAATACAGGCATTCTGGTCATGCAGTAATCTGGAACAGAATCAGGACAAGACTAGACTGGTTAGACTCCATCCAATTATTTTACGGCCAAGCAAGAATTACGGTTTGATACTTTAACTAACTAGGGTTATCACAGGCCTAGTTACTAGCAAGATGCAGTAAGAATCTTCCACAGCCACAAGCCCTGCAGACCATCCAGGTTACCCGGTTGAAAGATTTAGAGTTGAATTCAGGTGGGTATATCGTCCAGGAAACGAATGTACCCTTAGGTAGCTTGAAGGGTGCAACACATGACAGTGTGCTGGAAATGTGTCCTACTCGATGGCAGGCTACAGATTCCAATACGTGCCCAGGTAACGGGATTGCCTATAGCTGAGACGATCTTTATGGCTAGTGTTAATCTAGTTATTAGCCTTAGTCCATTTCAATAGGTACTCCTGACCGTGGTACTCAAGAGTCCCCTCCTAGACATGATACAAGACAGGACTAGATTATTTGTACAAGCACAATCGTCCACGGTGTCCGGGTTAATTATACAGGTCATGTCATGTCAGGTAGCCGTCGTAACAGCTGTTCAAGAAAACATGTCAGGTGTCCTTGTCAGGAGTGCGCCACGACGGACCACTATCATGTCATGTCAGGTTTACTTGTCAGGAGTACAATTGTTATTTCAATCATGCCAATCAAATCGTGATTATCAAGTTCAAGACAAAGGCGTAAGGATATAAAATGGACGTATAAATATACAATAGGGGTTACAAGACATGGGTAAATAATAATAAAAATAGTACACAGGGCTATTGGAGAGCCATGCGGCTCGGGCCTATGCGGCCAGGTATGGTCTCATACGGCTGGGAAGAGAACAGCCCATGCGGCTGGATAGAGTCGGCGCATGCGGCTGATGGGGAACGAGTACATGCGGCTGTGTTGAGATGGAGGTCCATGCGGCTGGCGGAGAGGGGTGGACCCTATACGGCTGAGGATGGTCTCGGCCTCATGCGGCTGAGGACGAGTTGGACCCCATGCGGCTGGAAGGGACCGAGGACCTATGCGGTCAAGGAATTCGTATTCATGCGGTTAAATGGGACTGACGCCCATGCGGCTACAGAAGCAAGGGGGTGCATGCGGCTGAGGGGTGCGAGGGTCTCATGCGGCTCAATGATCACGAGCACATGCGGTCGCACCATGCCTAAGTCTTATACGGCTGAAAGACTCGTCGCATGAAGGTTCATACGGTCAAGTGCTGCCATACGGTTACGGGGTTTCATGCGGTCAGCACAATTCATGCGGCTAGGAGAATCACTTGTCGCATGAAATATTCATGCGGTCAAGTCAAGCACAGTTATCTTCTCCAAAATTTTGAGAAGAAGAACACCATGAAAGTCAAGTTCTCAAGCTCCATAACTCCATCATCCGGAGCCCAAATCCAAACTCCCATAGGTCAAAACGGGGTAGAACGAAATTCTCTACAATATAGAACCATAAAACTCAGAAATAACAAGGTTAAGTAGATCAAAACCCAAAAAATTCAAAAATATATACATATAGCTCTACAAGAATCTAGCCATGGAAAGTGAAAATGTCAAGTTCTAAAGTAAGTTAGAATGCTGTAGGAAAGAGAATGAAGCAACAAAATTAGAGTTCCTCCATGAAGCAAGTTGCACTTGCCTATACCTCCCTCTCTCTCTCTCTGGTAGGTGAAGAAGTTAATGGAGGAAAGAAGAAGAGTAATGAAGAGAGAGAAAAAGTGGGTATTAATAAATACTAATGGTGGTGGTAGGTAGGGGGTTCACCCTTGGTCCATGATGAACCAATAGCAATCCCAAATCGAACCAACCCGAACCAAGATGAACCAAACCCAGGAGATATGCAAACACAAGATAAATACGTACACGTATTCTAAAATACGTAATACGAACCACAGGCATTACACATCTGTACTTGGTAGAGTTTTTATACAACAACAGCTACCAAGCCAGTATCGGTTTATCTCTTTTCGAGGTGCTATATGGACGACGATGCCGTACACCGCTCTTTTGGGACGATGTCGGAGACAGAGTTATGCTTGGGCCAGAGATGATCACGGATGCAGCAAAGAAGGTTGGGATGATCAGAGACAGGCTCAGAGTAGCTCAGGACAGGCAGAAATACTGGACTGATGCTAGTCGCAGACCGATGGAGTTCGCAGACGGTGATATGGTGCTAGTGAAGATATAACCTACTTGAGGGACGATTCGGTTCGGACGAGGAGGGAAGCTGAGCCCCAGATACATCGGGCCATTCGAGATACTTGGCAGGATTGGAGAGGTAGCTTACATGGTTGTACTTCCACCCAACCTAGCAGGAGTTCACGATATCTTTCACGTATCTCAGCTGAGGAGATATGTTCCAGACCCCAGTCATGTGCTAGATCATTCAGAGTTGGAGATCGGGCCGAGCCTTACAGTTTCTGAGCAGCCAGTGGAGATATTAGACAGGAGGGAGAAGAGGCTAAGGAATAAGGTTATACCCTTAGTACGAGTAGCTTGGAGCCGTCACTCTCCGTGTGAATCTACTTGGGAGAGGGAGTCGGACATGAGGGAGAGATATCCTTACTTGTTTGATCCAACCACTGCGAGGGAACCACCGTTCCCGCTTGATACCTTAGAGGTTAGTTTCGATCATAGCCTTAGTCATTTTGTTGCATTGCTTGCTATGTTAGAATATTGTAGGGTCTTCAATCCTTGTGAATTTCGAGGACAAATTTTTCAAGGAGGGAAGACTTGTGAGCCCCTGTTTTTCAAAAATTTATTTAATTAGTGTTAATTAGTTGTTAATGTCATATTTAGCCTTAAAATATTTTATTATAATTTTAGGAATTTTTAAATAATTTTTAAATGAGTTTTAAATACTAAAATTATTTTACAATTTATTAAATGTTTTAATACCATTTTGTAATTTTAGAATTGTTTTAATTGTAGTTTGTAATATTAGAATTGTTTCAGTATTAGTTTATAAATAGCTAATTGTTTTAATGCGGAATACAAATTTTAATTTGCATTTAGACACTGTTAGGACCTATTTGTAATATCCTAAACTCTAGGGACCCTAATGTAAACTTCCCTTTCACCCATCCCTGCCCGACGACTGACCGACGACTCGACGTCGACCTGCTCCCGCTATTTCGGCCAGCACGACGCCCCCAACCGACCTCCCTTTCCTATAAAACAAATCCTAGACTCAGCCCTAACCCTAGAACAACCCCACGACCACCACCGACACTCCACAGCCCCCTTTCTTCCCCGACGAACAAAGACACAAACCCTAACTCCGGCGAGACTCGATGCCGCCCCACAGCAACCTTCACCGCCAACCACCGCCGTCGATGAGTTCGCCGCAGCGAGCTGAGTCGTTCGCCACTACTCCGCCGCGACCACGTCGCCTCAGCCGCCGTCGAGCACCCTCAAAACCCATCGAGAAGCCGGACACGTAAGTAGCAGCGTGTCTACCGTGTCGTACGGTCTCGTACACACGTAATAGGGTCGTCCGGACATGAGGACCCTAGCCCAGTGCTTGGACACGCGAGTCGAGACTCGTACGTGTCGTAAATGACCCAGACACGTAGACTCCTGTGTCCCTAACTGTCGGGACACAGGATTTGTTATATCGGGTTTACTGTTATTAGCTTAAAACCTAAATATATTAAACCGAATCCTAACCCTAACACAAGCTGAGGGCTGACCCCCTGGCCAGCCCGACTCAGCCAGAGAACCCGACCAGAGGGTCGAGTTCGAAACCCCCCCAGCGCTGTTATTTCTTTTCCTTTTTCTTTTTCTTTTTTGTTTGTGTTTATATGTTTATATATATATATATATAGATATATATATATATATATATAATATATTATATATTATATATATATATATATATTTTATTTATTATTATATATATATATTATATATATATATGTAGATATGTATTTCTGTATATATATATTTATTATATATATATACTGTTATATATACGTATATGTACAGTATTTATATATGTATAAATATATTCTATTTTTAGCATTTAATGTAAGAGGGTAATATATATATATTATATATTATATATATATATATATATATATATATATATATATATATATATATATATATATATATATATATATATATATATATATATATATATATATATATGATATGTATATATGTATATGTATAGTATATGTATAAAAAAAAATATATGCAATATATATATGTATTTTGTGCATATTACGTATACTATCATATATATATAATTGTACTATTATTAATATATTTACTGTTATTATATATATTATATATTTATTTCTATATATATATTTCCTTATATATATATAATATATATTATATATATATAATATATATATATAGATATAATATTTATATTTATATTTATATTTTATATATATATATATTATTTTATATATAATATATATATATATATATATATATATATATATATATATTATATATATGTGTGTATACATTACTAGTTAGTCTCTCTACTTTACGTAATATTGTACATATATTATACTTTAATATATGTAAATATCTTGTCATATTATATGACTACTGTGTATAATTTTACCTTGTTAATATTAATATTTTACGTATTTTTACATCTTTGTATTTTTGTGTATTTAATTACTGCAACCATTTGGTGTCCAAGCCTAGCATGGGTTTTTGGGTCCAAATGTGTTTTCACACATTCAAGACCTGTACAAGTCATATTGGACTTGATTTATGGCCTTGGGTCCTGTATTTGAACTTTGGTTCAAATTATGTACATGGACAAATACGCAGATAAGTAATTATTTAATTTCAAATTGTGTACCATGCTGTTTTGAATTTCTAAAATACTTTTATTGCTGTTAAAATTCTGGAAAAATAGTATTTAGATACTATGTTAATTTAGCTAATTTCGTATAATTTTTACAGAATTTAATTTACAGTTTTGCCACTGTTTTGGTATATGAAACCAGAACTTATTTTCTGTGTACTTAGGAAAACTGATTTTTATAAAATATGTACTGGTTAATAAATTTCAAAAAAATTATAATAAATTTCTATAATTAACAAAGATTATTTTGGTACTTTATTTTATAAAATTAAGTTTTTTGTCTATCTCAAAAATTGTTGGAACACAATGTTTATTGATTTATTTATTGAATAATTACGACTTGTAACTTTTTGTGTTGTTTTGAGTTATAACCGTATTGAACCTCACCCCTCACTAGTGTAAAGACCCTAAAAAGTTAGTTATAGTAGTGTCACCCCACATTGGTCTCCTATGCTAAAATTATCATTTTGGCTAGGTGCCCAGTCACAAGTCGTGTTGCACCAATTAGTGTCTTAGTGTTTTAGCTTAGTGTAAAAACTAAGTTTATGTATTTATTTCTACAGTGACGAGTTACCAGGCATCTATAGCATTTTATCGCAGCTTGTTTTGCTTTGCTTTGTTAGAGGCAAGTACTTTCTACAAACTTTACATACTGCTATAAATAATAAACTGTGATTCACCAACCATGTTAAATGCTGATCCTTGGGGTAGCAAGTTAAAACTTTGCATGTTGTATACTTTCAGTATCTGCCATGTTTAGGATAGTTTTTATATCTCACATGTTTAAACAACGAGTTAAGAGAAAACTGCTAGTAGTGTACGTGATAGACCCCTTCTCCGTATGTATTTACCGAGCACCATTATATCTATATGTATCTGTGTCGTATGTATGGTCCCGCATTTGTGTATGGATGTACACCGATGCTGTTAAGTATACGTATGTACTCTTCAGAAAATTGATATGTACCGCTGTACATCCTGATTACCTATTGACTGATCACTCACCTACTACAGTTTTAAACTCTAAAATAAATATCTATTGCCATGATAAAATGTACCTAAAACTGAACAAACATGATACGTCATTTCTTTTATCACATGATCAGTATATATGTTTGTTAGATTCAGTACTTGCTCCCATCCTGACAGGATAACGTTGTAGGTATTCTTACTGAGGAGGAGTTGCTCTGTGACCCATATTATGGAGATACTGCCGGGAACAGGCTTTGCCTTACGAGGATGTTCCTGCAGGAAAACTCGTCTAGTTTGCGTAGTTGCTTGGGATATTTAGTGTAGTCATGTATTAGACTACGTATTTTGTAACTGGACATGTATCCAGTTTTACATTTCAGACTTGTACTTGAACTTGTTACTATATAAGACGACTTTGTGTTTGGAGCATTTATGATTTTTTCACTTATAGAACTGTTAGCACATTTAGTCTTATCATGTTGTCTTTAGAACAGCTTACTATGTTTTATCTCAAGCGTAGGCTGGACATGACTCGGCCCGGCCCAACAATTTGGGTAGCGGGTCGTGACATCGTCCACCTATACAAAATCGACACGTTCATTTACTTTGTACAACATAACCATTTTGATTGTCTTTCTACTCTTGCCTTAGGATTATTTTAGGACCGACGCCTTGGCCTATTTCGTGTTTAGACCATCCCATGCTTGCAACAACAACGTTAACTCATATTTTGCCTCTAGACCCTTCTCGTGCCAACAACGTTAACCTATCAAGTCGTGTTTGCCTTACGGCCCAAAATCAGAGACGCAACTACACGATAGACTCCATTTCCGTGTGACCGTGCTACAAACCCTTGCTGAGGTCGTGCCTCGCAACTCAGTGAGACTTAACCATCGCCGTCTCGCGGCCCTTGCTACTTTGACTACCAACTGACCCAATTGAGACTTGTGAACTTAGTGTCACTTAACCAACTTTGCCTTACAGCGATTCCTGACTTAAACTCGAACAACTCAAACCCAACTTATGAAACTCACATGTCGACATTGAGACTCGATGCCACATCTCGTGCCGAAGCACGACACCTATGTTGAAGCCAAATTAGGCCCAAACTTTGTGTTCCAACTTGTACACACATTTAACTCGACTCAATCCAAAGGCATACACGTGGATCGCCGTTATTTTGCCGACATCTATATGAACTTGGTCTACTAGCATAACAAGCTATCCTGCGACGTATAGCTTATTACTCGGGGTCCTTTTAACGCAAGTAGCTAGCTCCGTTGTAAGCCCCCGCTTAACCCGTGCTAAAATCTTATGCACGAATATATCTATTTTCTCCTAGGCCGAGTCGGTCCCGTGGTCCCGGGTTGCCGCTCGAGAAAACATCGCCCTTGTCGACAAGTTATCTATGACCATGCAAGACTCGACTCAAACTGACGTCTCACACAGTCATCCTTCTTTCAGTGTTACCCTATCTTTCAAAACCAAGTTCAAGACTTCTATTCTTGAGATCCCTCGACGACCACGATCGCGAGCCTCTCCCTTGATGCAATATCCTTTTTACTCAACTTAGAATGACTATTTGATAGCCCCCTCTTTCGATAACTCACTTTGAAACAACCGTAGCTCGTGCCTTAACCGACTTGTATTCCGTGTGACACTATCATCCAACACGTACTCTATATGACTAACTTTTAGACCGTAGGACTTCGTGGCTATACCCAGCCGTAGAACTCGTGGGACCGTGCTTGCTACTACTCCGATAGCCTAACTAACTTACCTAACTTAACTTTGCAACAACTTGACGAGCAAAGGCTGCGTCAGCTTTGCCTCGATGGAACATGCCGTGCACGCGTTCGACTTTAAACGACCAATTCATTCGGGTGCCTAGACTTATGTCACAAGCTGCTCAATGCAACATAACTCATGGGCAAGCCAAGGCTATCCCAAGCCTTGGACGATGGGACCGTGCATGCTTTATGAAGCATTCATACGGGCGACGCCTAAGACTTAGGCTACGATCATAACTTCGCCTACTCAACCAACTTTCCTTCTCCCAAGCCACGGGACGAAGGATCGAGTGTCATTTTTAAAGCACGCCGTGCACCAACTCTAAGCCGACCGTTGGACCTTTCCATATTCTAACTCAATTCGACCCGGGGATTATTCTCTTTAGCTATGTGGATTTGTCTCTTTATTATCAAGCCTACTTATGCAAGTTAAAACATGCGATTTATTATGTGAAGGCTAAGATGAGGCAAGTTCACTGAAACTACCCCACCTGAGCGATGTCTCCGATCAAGCCGTTGCAAGGCTAAGTCCGAACGCCGTCGGCGTTTCGATTCCTCCGATTGATTGAGCGGGATGGGGCACTACATCATACACCACTCAGAAAAAGTTTCGTCCTCGAAACTAACTGAGTACTTACTCATCGACTTATCACTCGAATGTTCAACGACTCTCGCGCACATTTCTCCTATGCATTTCTAAAATTCGAGCCACACTCGTGCTACCCTCAATCTTTTCTTTAATATAATTTTAAAATCTTCGACACTTTTCCATTCCTCAAGTCTCACTTGATTCAACATATCACTTAGTTGGATCGTGCACATATTCCAGGCGTCCCCAAAATACATGCATTTCAGCCAAGCCTCGTGATAGAGAATCTCCCATCACCACTCGAGTCGGATCGTGCACATATTCGAGCGTTCCTGATATACGTGCATGTCAACTGTGCCTCATGAGTGGTGCCTCCATAATTCCTATCGTTCCGTACCGGAACGTCTGCCTAACCGCTAGGCTATGTCTTTAGGCTAAGGTCATCCGTCAGTATTGGAATCATAGTTCCAAAACAACAATATCAACACTGACCCCATCCTAAGGTCAAGCCAAATCGATAGTACGGGATTTTCTACTCAAGCTCGCATCACTCCGATTTCTAAACATCGAGCATCGATTCCCTACGCGCATCCCAATATTCGTCGCACGAGGTTCGAGTCGTTCAACCAAGCCATCCTACGATAATTCACGTTCAACCAATCCTCGACAAGAATATATCGCTCGTTCATCAAGCCATTTCATATAGTCTATCTCTTCGAACACGTTCGACATAATCCGCCTATCAATCTCTAAGTCAAGCACGCTATGACACAATTTATCGCTAAACCAAATTTCACATTCCATACTTCCGAAGTCATTCATCCCAATTCACGTAATCGATCACAAGGTCGTCCGACTTAATAATATGTTGCGCCCCGATTTCATGCGAGTCAGATTATCCACGGTGGGCACGAATCACCATGCACGCTCCCGCGAGATAATCATTCTCATCGGGACGTAACTCTTATTTTTTGTCTAGACTAATTCATTCTCGATGCACGGATTGGACCTACTCAATCCTCAAGTTTCATTCATTCGTCAATCATAAGTCTTACAAATCCTCGAGTTCACCTTCGCATTAAGCCAACAAGTCGAGACAATCAAAGTTGTCGTGTCCTAATTTTTTGAGTTCGATCATTCTCGCGACATGAATCACCATGTCAACGCTCACGCGGAACGATCATCCCAAATTCGATACGACGCATGTGCGAGACTGGAGTCGCGCTCGCACAAGACAAGAATGTCGATGCTGTGGTTATCTGCGTAACCTTCAAGACACTTCTATTTTTATCCAACATTCATCTCCATCAAAATCCTAAGTATAGCATCCAACCGAACAATAACAATTGCACGATCGTCATTCGTCGAGTCAGAGTACCCCCGAGTTATCACATATCGATCTTTGATACGCCTCAATACCATCGATGATATGCGTAACGTGACGATCTTCCTTTGCAACCAATTTTAAGTCATGCGAATGATGCTATCGTCCGACTGGATAATGTCCTCGACATTCTGTTCAAGTTCGATCATTATCCCTCCAATCATTTACAACATCAATTTTTCTCAAACCCAGACTCACGTATTGTTCATCCGTCTATCTTAAATCATCGACCAACGTATTTCCTCAATTCACATCATTTCTTGCTAACTCAATTATCGAACGACATCCATTCCAATCCTTAGAGTCATTTTCAAACATTCGAATCAAACTTTTTATGCACGCTATCTTCTCGTCGTGCTAACTTTTCGTATACGATCCATATCAATTTTCTCGATCAAGTCATCCATTCGTACACTCTAACTTTTCCTCGATTCGATTTCACCTACTCAATCATTTTGTATTTCATACTCGCGTAATCCTCGATCCCGTGCACGTTCCGTGTGCGTCAACTCTAGGTTGTTCGAATCAATTCATCAAACTTCAAGACCAAAAACTTATTCAACGATACTCAATCTACGGCTTTGCATACATACCATGCTTGCTAGTAGACTCATCGATACTCCGTATCCTCAATCGATCGATCGACATTCTTGAGGCTATCGTATACACCACTCAGGAATGAAGTCATTAAACAAATTCTCAAAACTATCATTCGAATCAAAATCGACTTCTTTGAATCCCGTTCGAACCATTTCTCGAATTTCAAGCACGCTCATCTATATCGCATAGACGGTATCGTCGCTCGATAGCACTCTATTGATAGTCACTCTAAGTGCAGTTTCGTTTTCGACCGAGCGGTACTCAATACCGTTCGTAACTCGTTTGCACCATAAAGTCTAGGTGCGTGACACGCGGCACAACTTAGCCAAAAGGCCGTGTACATAACCATCCCGTATGGACTATACTCCGAGTTTGCACGCTCATTTGCTAATGTCGACGTAGGACTCGTTAGGCACGCACGCGACTTGCTAACTCTAGCACGCATTTTCTGTCAAGTCAAGTCTGACACCGTTCGGCACAAAGGGCTACTGATGCGTTCGATTGAACGTTTGTACGAGCTTTTGAAAATATTAGACTTATTGTATGGACATGCCGAGGGACATTTTAGAGAGAGCACACACATCTTATCAACGACGAGCTTTCCAAAACTGAGAGATTCGACTGGAAGTCCAAGGACGTAAAGCCGTGCTCTGATACCATTATGTCACGCCCCGCTCCCGTAGGAGCGATCGTCCTCGCTAAGGCGTGATGCCGCACGAGCCTAGATTGCACTCGTGCAAGGCACGTTCCATAATGGACGATTTCAGCAGCTGCAATGGGGGTCGTCGCACAGAAGTCCCAAGCAGAGACATTGAATAATAGCAACAAAAATTTTAAAATAAAACACAAGTTATTCAAAGAAACTCTTTATTGATATTGAAACAAAGATTACAAAGGATGCAAGGCCAAGATTACAAGTCTTTCGAGCTCACTTTTCTTACATGACAAGTGCACTCTAGTCTCTCTCATCTCACGATACAAAGCTTGAGCCAGCGGAAGCTTCGGAAGGCGATGTCCATACATTATGTCCCATATAAGTCTTGACTCCATGCGGCCGCACGCTTCAAATTGCCAAGGAACTCCGTGCCTCGACGCATCCAAGCGAGCTCCGTGCCACGAGCTTCTTCCTGTGCGTGCACATGAAAACTATGTGGGTGTCAGTACTCAACTGTACTGGTGGAATGAGCTGCTCGCCCACCCATGCAAAATCGACACGCTCATTTACTTTGTACAACATAACCCTTTTGATTGTCTTTCTACTCTTGCCTTAGGATTATTTTAGGACCGACGCCTTGGCCTATTTCGTGTCTCTAGACCATTACGTGCTTTGCAACAACAACGTTAACTCATACTTTGTCTCTAGACCCTTCTCGTGCCAACAACGTTAATCTATCAAGTCGTGTTTGCCTTACGACCCAAAATCAGAGATGCAACTACACGATAGACTTCATTTCCGTGTGACCGTGCTACAAACCCTTGCTGAGTGTCACGACCCGCACCCACTGTGAGGGTACGAGAACGTAACAACGCCTAGCCTACGCCACAGTATCGACGGTAGAACGCTTTTCTAGGTCATGAACTATAACTAACATAATATAAACACTCTCCATAAGGAGGCCAACACAGAGGTATAACTCAATCACAATCTATAGATAGAATATGGCATGATGAAATAGATAAAGAAATCCTCAACTGAGGTACAACAGAAATGAAATAATAAGCCTCACCAACTACCAGTCTCAACATCTAAAATATACAACTCTGAAAAAAGACAACAGCTAAAACATGGAAAGAAATAGTCTAAGCTATCTACACTAAGCAAGGGTATCATCCTCAGCAGCTGCCTGAACCTCCCCAGGGTCCAAGTCGCGAGTGTCATCTAGGCAAGCTCCAAAGTAAGGGTACAGGGTTCCTCATCATCCTCTGTAAAATTTTCAACAGGTCCAGTCAGGACGGAAGCGAGCACAAAACATCTCATGCAGTTCATATCATGTTAGGAAATATAAAGCATACAATAGAGTAAGGTATGAAACGCTGAAAGAAGTATATGAAAAACAGTAGAGATTTGATAACAGAAAATATCTAAATATGATAAGTAAGAACTGTAAGCCTACTGTGATTTAGAGTACAATATGGTTATGTAAACGGTCTAAGAAAATGCAATGGTAACTCCATTGTACGTGGGTGTACAATAGACATATACAATAGTTATACAATCTTGTACAATAGGATTTGATTACATAACCAATTCTACTCCCCCTTCCCAATCAATACACAAGGATCCACTCTAGTTACGTTATCTTGCACAATAGTGTACAATGTTATACAATAGATGTACAATATTATACAATAGATGTACAATATTATACAATAGTTGTACAATGTTATACAATAGTGTACAATGGTCTATCCTTGGGACTCATGTAATACTGAGAGTACAATATGCACAAGGAGTATACAAGGATATAGGTATTCAATAAATACAATATGGAAGTGAAACGCACATCACAATATGTATCTAGTGAATACAAGGGGATAACATCCCAAAAAGAAGATCCGTATAGTACCAATCCGTGATAACAACGTGTCAGCATCAAGTACAGTAATCTAGAGCAAGAATGTAAATCCAGACAAGTATGAAACGGTCAGAGAATGTACTCGCCTGGTATCTGAATGTCTGAAGTAAATATACTGTCCGAGATGAGGTACCTGACTCCTAGTTAGAGCAACACAAGTCAAGATGTATACATGGGATGATAAATGTAATCTACGATGCGTCTATATGCTGTCTAGGTCAAAATAGACTAAAGTCAACACTTGGTCAACTCTAGTCAACTAGGTCAACTAGGCCACTCCTAACCCCAGCAAGTCTAATAAGTCTCACTAGGCCTAACCAAGCCTAGTCTAGCAATCACACACCAATCACAAGGCTATACAAGCCAACACAAGTCACACATCAGATACATCACTATCATGCATATTCGATTTATATTATATATATATATATATATATATATATATATATATATTATATATATATAAGAGAAAGGAACTAACATGTAAAGCTATGTGTGTGTGTGAACATGGGGTGTACATGAAAAGAGAAAAATCAAACACTAGTTATAGATTACACTAGAACATGGCACAGTTAACAAGGTTACATCTATTTTTATCATGAAATCATCAGAGGAGGGTTACATGGCATGGTGGTTTACATATAAAATCTGAATTTAACTAGTATTTCAATTTAAGGGTTATGGGTTGCATTATATACAGGCATTCAATTAGGCACTCTATATTAGGCTAACAATATTAGGCTATATATATTACACTCACATTACATAGAAAATACTATATTGATTTCAACTTACCCTTTCACTTTACTCTATCATTTTACACATTCACATAAGTTTAGACATTTAGATATACACATATAGACATGCATACATACTTTAGCTATATGTATTGTATGTACATAGAGAGGGGGTGACATCTCATGGCAATGTGAGTGGGTGTATGTGTGTAAGGGAAATGAGTATAGGCTAGTGTGTTTTCATGCACAAACTTGTGTGTGTATGGGGTTAACAGTGTGTCAATTCCATATGTGTGTGTATGTTAGGCTAGAGTGTGTGATATAGAAAGTGTGTGTGTGTGAAGAGGGTGATAGATTAGAGGGTGTGTGAGTGATTGTAAAATCAGTGATATATAGAGTGTTAAAACAGTGAGATAATAAGTGTGAAAACAGTGAGCAAATAGTGTAGATAAACTCAGATTTTACATAGGAGATCCCCCCTCTAATCAGTCCATAGAAACTCAGGAATAAAACCAAATCTAACTCAGATTTAAACAGTCCCAAACTTCAGTTTTAATACAACCCAAAGTCTCAGTTTAAAGAGATACCAATCTCAGTGAAAGAGGGGAAAACAGTGAGAAAAAATGTGCACAGTTCCAGGTTTCAAACCCAATCAAATTCGAAATCCAAACATCCAATTCGAACCCATAGTCCAATACAATCACAATGATAGTTAACCTATCAAATTGATTTCCAACCCATAAGCAACTACACAAATCAAATGCCTATCCATTCTTCATCAGTTAAACAGAAAAAAAGAATCAAACAATTAAGAAATCAGTTTAACAGGAAAAAAAATGAAAACAGTTCACAAAGAATTCAGTTTTTAGTCTTCTAGTATTTGCCTATTGCATCAACATAAAAAACTTCATTTGAGCCCAATTATCGAACACCCTACACTATCCCACAATACATATACATAAATACATATGTTGGTGAATCAATTTGCCATTCAACATTACAAAAAAAAGGGAAAGGAATGAATCGAAACAGGAAAGAAATATATTCAGCCATGTATCAGTGAAAACAGTGAAGAACAGGGAATTTGGATTTTCGAATGCAATTAATCACTAAAATTATGAAACAAAGGTTGGTAATAGATGACATACAAGTGAGGGTGCATGAGGGTGTCCTCGTGTCCAGGAATTGGACACGAATTGTGTCCAGAATACACGTGTTCACAGACACAAAACAGTGCACGAATATCATCGTACACGCGTGCACGTGTATCCCACACGCGACACACGACACGACACGGCACGTGCTCGTGTCCAAGGGTTCACCTAGGATAGACCTAGGTCTGACACACACTGCACCGTGTCTACGAGTCCCACAGACACGATACGACACGCATATCAGTGGTGTCTGTGCACTCGCACAGCAGCCCGTACGCGACAGCACGCGACCCGTGCGAGCTTAAAAGCTCCGTGCACAGTCCACGAGACACTCCCAAATTTTGGGAGTGTGGTCGCAGACAATGCCCCATGGTTCACCCCAAAAATTAGGACACGACGTGTCCTGTGTCCAGAGAACTGGACCCCGAGATGCAGGGCACGTCCAATGTGCTCGTGCAGCGTGTTCACGTGCAAAAACAGGACACAAAAGGACACAAAACACTAGGACACCTTCACAAAAGTTAATGTACACATCAAGATCTACAAATCCATGTAATTACATTTCAAAAATATAAAAATTTATTCCTATGTGGCATTTCTACAAACACCTAGTGTATCACTATGATACGTGTCCGATACGGACACAAAACTTTACAAAACCTATACCAACAGAGAGAGGACACCTAGGGCTTCCTAACCATGCAAAGAAATCAAAATTTGGTGGAGAGAATAGGGATTTACCTATAGGTTTGAAATGGCTCAAAAAGCCCCAAAGTGAGTTGTTCCTCAAGCTACCCCAAACACTTCCAAATTGCCCCTTCCCTGGAATTTCTCACCATAGTCATCAAAAACATAGAGATTAGAATCTATTGCAAGAAATTAGGAAAAAAAGGAGTTGAAATGGAGGAGTTATGGATTGGGGAAGAATGGACAAACCTCTTTCTTCAAAACTTGGAGAAATTCCTAATGGAGGCTAGCCCTAATTTCTAGGAGGGGATTAAATAGGGGGAAAGGATCAATGTGGCTGCCATGGGCTGATTAGGGTTAGGTTTGGTTCATGGTGTGGGCCTATGGGCTATTAAGCCTTAAGTCACAAGTCATGACTTGTGAAATCACAAGCCATTCCTTAAACAATTCAAATCCTATTTCCACCAAATTAATTCTGTGGTTTAATTATCACTAACTTAAGTCAACCTAGGGTTCCATATCCTAATCACATAGTCATGACCTAGGTTAGCCACTAGGTTAGTCTCAAAAGTCAACATAAGTCAAAGTCAACTAAAACACCAAAATCAATTATACTAAAAATCTCTAAAAATTATATAAATTCTAATGATTCTAAATAATACATAATAATTCCAAATAATTCCCAAAATTACAAAAATGACTAAAATACCCCTCAATCTAGAAATGATAAACAAAACACTAGCAAGACACCAATAGTCACAAGTCATGAATTTAAATAGTTTAAAAATAATTAAAAATCACTGAAAATCATAATATAAAATAAATATTATTAAATAATAATTATAATTTCAAAATTTTAAAATTATCCTCATTTGGAAAACTGGGTGTTACACTGAGGCCGTGCCTCGTAACTCAGTGAGACTTAACCATATCGCCGTCTCGCGGCCATTGCTACTTTGACCACCAACTGACCCAATTGAGACTTGTGAACTTAGTGTCACTTAACCAACTTTGCCTTACGGCGATTCCTGACTTAAACTCGAACAACTCAAACCCAACTTATACAACTCACATGTCGACACTTGAGACTCGATGCCACATCTCGTGCCGAAGCACGATGCCTATGTTGAAGCCAAATCTTAGGCCCAAACTTTGTGTTCCAACTTGTACACACATTCAACTCGACTCAATCCAAAGACATACACGCGGATCGCCGCTATTTTGCCGACATCTATTTGAACTTGGCCACTAGCATAACAAGCTATCCTGCGACGTATAGCTTTGTTAACCGGGGTCCTTTCAACGCAAGTAGCTAGCTCCATTGTAAGCCCCCGTTTAAACCCGTGCTAAAACCTTATGCACGACTATACCCTGTTTTCTCCTAGGCCGATTCGGTCCCGTAGCCCCGGGTTGCCGTTCGAGGAAACATCGTTCTTGTCGACAAGTTATCCATGATCATACAAGAGTCGACTCAAACTGACGTCTCACACAGTCATCATTCTTTCAGTGTTACCCTCTCTTTCAAAACCAAGTTCAAGACTTCTATTCTTGAGATCCCTCGACGACCCACAGTCACGAGCCTTCTCCCTTGATGCAATATTCTTTTTACTCAACTCAGGAATGACTATTTGATAGCCCCCTCTTTCGATAACTCACTTTGAAACAACCGTGGCTCGTGCCTTAACCGACTTGTATTCCGTGCGACACTATCGTCCAACACGCACTCTATATGACTAGCTTTTAGACCGTAGGACTTCGTGGCTATACCCAGCCGTAGAACTCGTGGGACCGTGCTTGCTACTACTACGATAGCCTAACATAATTTGCCTAACTTAACTTTGTAACAATTTGACGAGCAAAGGCTGCGTCAAGCTTTGCCTCGATGGAACGTGCCGTGCACAGCGTTCGACTTTAAACGACCAAGTTATTCGGGTGCCTAGACTTATGTCACAAGCCGCTCAATACAACTTAACTCATAGGCAAGCCAAGGCTATCCAAGCCTTGGACGATGGGACCGTGCATGCTTTATGAAGCATTCATACGGACGACGCCTAAGACTTAGGCTACGATCATAACTTTGTCTACTCAACCAACTTTTCTTCTCCCAAGCCACGGGACGAAGGATCGAGTGTCATTTTCAAAGCACGCCGTGCACCAACTCTAAGCCGACCGTTGGACCTTTCCATATTCTAACTCAATTCGACCCAACGGGATTATTCCCTTTAGCTATGTGGATTCGTCTCTTTTATTATCAAGCCTACTGGTGCAAGTTGAAAATATGCGATTTATTATGTGAAGGCTAAGATGAGGCAAGTTCACCGAAACTACCTCACCTGAGCGATGTCTCCGAGCAAGCCGTTGCAAGGTAAAGTCCGAACGCTTTCGGCATTTCGATTCCTCCGATTGACTGAGCGGGACGGGGCACAACATGAACTATAATGTCAAACTCTGGACAATAACGGTATATAAACGAGACACCTAAACTAATATACATGACATGAAGAAAAGCATATAAACCAAATCAATCCAAGAGAAACCAAATGATGTCATATAACTAAAAGAGAAAGAATATAAGTATGCAATAACTGTAGAGGGAGGGAAGGTATACTTGCTTGGTGGTAGCACGAAGAAACAACAATATCTAGTTAATCGACGAGCCACAAAAGTCAAACCCTCACAACAGTCTCCAGAGGCTGAAACAGATATTACCAATGTTCTTAGAATTGTCAAATTAGTTAGGATAGCCTACCCATAAGTCGAATTCTGGACACGGGCAAAAAAGTAATTTCGGGTCAAAACGTTGTCCGCCGTTGGACCTGCTTTGTACCGAAAAGCGTACCGACATCTACGATCTTTAAAGTCATCAAACTATATGTTACGGGTCTGGTTTGACGATACGAACTCAACCGTATGTCCAAAGTTGGATTCCAGTGGGCCGTGCACAAATTCGCCCGTTAGATCGGTCGCGGGCCCGCCAAAATAGCGTTCCGATCGAACTTCTCAGAATCGGACCAAACTTGGCATACAGGACCAGAAAAATGATACGGTCCTGTTGGCATAAGTTTTATCTCGAGACGACGAATGTGCACGAAGTAATTGACTAATTTGTAAAGAGATTGATACGGTAAATTTTGACGGATACGCATCAAATTTCTTGCGGACACGCAACCAATTCGAATTCCGTCAAAGCCCACACGTTCGCGAAGTCGATACACACCTTTCGATGCTTTTGGTTTGCGATCTCGTCATCCGGTTTGTCGGAACGTACGGCGTATCAGTGATTTTTATTAAAATTTACTGTTTTCGAAAATTAGTTTTCGTGATCTTTGGGACTGTTTTAATCAGGAAATAACTAAAGAATATATGCAACAAATTCATGGGTTTTAATCTCAGTTATATAGACTATAAATATATTCAAGTAGATTTTTTAAACTATCGAGGAATCGGCAAATACTTGCCTTCCAAATTAGGGTTCGGGATAGGTTTTGAGTTCTGTCACGCCCCAGTACCGAAATACGGAGACGGACTAGGCCAGCTACTCCATATGAGGTACGTAACGTCATACGACGATTGTGGCTGTCGAGAGACTAGGGGGTACATGCTACAATCAAGTCTCCTATGGTCCCACAGAGTTCTATGTCTCAATCAATCAAATCACATCAGCAATTAAATGAACATTAAAGATAAACAGTAAGGCGTCCCCGATGCTTCATCAAAATGGTCATGAGAGACTAGCTTTATAATTTAGCTATCTCAGAGAGTCAGGAGTACAAAATTATACACAGCTGCAGTCTGTTTAATTACAATTATGTACTGACACCAAAATATCGAGTAATCCGGCTAACAGGTGCGGTGGCTAAACGCCGCAAAAGTATAAGCAGGAGTGGTGGAGAAGAAACCCACTCGAGTCCCCGAACTGCCATGCTCCTAGTATGCACCATGGATGTCAGGGAGGAAGATAGTGTCCTCTGGCTCTGCTACGAGATCTGGCCAAACAAAACCAGCGGGGTCATCCCCGAATAGCAAGTACCGCCAAAGGGGCACAAGAGTTAAGATTTAAAAACCCAGTTAAATAGAATGATTGATAATAGTAATACTTATGCTACTATTATAGGGTGGCGCAACATCCTCGAACCCATATGGCACCCTTACAACCAAACAAGGACAAAAGGTGCCGCATGGAGTCGGGACGTGTCGTACTCTATAACTTTCACATAAGTTAAAAGGTATAAACAATAAAATCTCCTGATCGTAACTTCGGTCGATAGCCTATCGCAGCACAATAACCAACCTGTCACGACCCGTACCCGCTTTTCGGATACGAAACGTGTCCAAGCCCAGCTACGTATCGAACGGACTCCAGCCCGACTCGAATACGTAAACGCTGTCAAGGCTATGGTATACTGCCAAATCATGGCAAACAAATCTATATCTCATTCCACAATAAGAATATGAAACATGAATGAACACTATGGGTCGTGGTCTGCAGCCCACTAGCATAAATGTCCGATAAGACTCTAAGGAATATAATAAGAGTCTACAACTAAAACAAGGAATATAATATCTCATGGTAAGGAATGAAAAGCACGAGCGGATAATAACTCAATAACAATACCTGAATCCTGCAATGTATCATCACGTCTGCCACCCAGAACTGCTGGCTAACTCCATGCATTCGCTAAACCTGAGGAGATCATCAGGTCCTCAGAGGACTAGCAAGATACATAATATACATGCCTATCTAACAGTTTTATCATGCTCAAGAATAAACAAAAAAGAACAAGAACAATACAATGACTACGAACACAAACACAAACGCGAATACGAACACTAGAACAACTACGTATAAATGAACTGTCGGATGAACGAATACACGAGATCAATGGAAGAAATCAAACCCTCGTCCCGAGTGTGGACTCTCTGGTTTGAACTAAGCACTAACCCTCGTCCCGAATGTGGACTCACGGGTTAGCTCACGGCAAGACACCCTCGTCCCGTGTGTGGACTCTCTGGTGTAAATGGTCAACCCTCGTCCCGTGTGTGGACTCTCTGGTGCCATTTGATCACGACAAACACCCTCGTCCCGTGTGTGGACTCTCTGGTGCACCAAACAACCCTCGTCCCGAGTGTGGACTCTCTGGTTGTGTACAACGATAATCAAGGCTATGGCAGTTCACTACACGCAACCGTTCTATGACACGACTCAAGCAAGGTACTGACGAGAACTCCAAATGTGAAACACAAGGCCAAAACATGAATATGGCTATAAACAATAAAAACAACTCCACAAAACAACACGAAAAGCACATGTCCATAACAATCAAATGACTGAAAAATGGAAGAAAATGCATGTAAATAAAACTATAGAGGAAGGCAAGGTATACTTGCCTGGTTCCTGATGTTGGATAGGGGAAATAGTTGCTCCTATGCCCATGTCCGAAGTGTCAAAAGAACCTAGAGAAATTATTTAGGAATTAGCTAATTATTTAACTAGGATCCTATAAGAGTAAAGGAAAATTTTATATGGTAAAATTCGTCTAACTAAAATTACAATTAGGAAGATTGTGATATCAATAGGATTCATCCATGACTTTTAATCTAACCTATATGAAATTGAACCACCCTAACTATGATCAAGAAAGTGTTAAGCTTATAACCTTCACCATGACTTTACTTTTGATTCATATCTGCCACTGTCTAGTTTGTTGAGTATTACCCACCCAAAATTTAAGTAGTTTTAATTCCTCAATCCAACATTTATAGCAGTGTAATCATATTGGCATTACTTCTTATACCCCTAGTACATTCCTACTACAATATAATAGCAACCCCAAGAATCAGCACGAGCCCATACTCTTCTTCTTACATGGTTCATTCACACCCTCATATGACTCTTATTGATCTTTTTCCTTTGTTTCAACATAGGACAACTTTACCCACGCTCCTTTTTTTATAACCCCAGCCCCCAATCATTATACTAACTCACAAGCTAATTTTACATGTAAATTTTCCTCTACAACTCAAGTACATGTCTCTCCAGGTTCTTAGGTATTTGTATATTTACCTATACGGAACTTGAAGAGATGCATCTGAACCAACGTATGCATGCACTGCATGTTGGTATTCCCCACTTCACTCACACCAGCCTATTCCTCAACAACTGTTAACTATTAAAGCTCTTGACCAAAAACTCCTCCTTTCCATGAGCTTCACCATGCGTAATAGTAACATATGGCATCTAAGAAACATGGTGCAAGAGGAATCCGAAATATAGAACCTTACTACAGTGTTTCCTAGACTAAGAAGTGCATCTCTCATCAACATACACATGCTATATTCGAGTATAACTTTCCAAGCATACTATCTATTGGGTCCCGCTCCTCCTATGGCATCTTCCCTAACATCCTCACCTAAACTTCCTCTTCATTCTCCATGTTCTTATTTGAACACACAGGTGCATTGTAAATGATGTTACATTACAACCATTCTATAAAGTATATTAAAATATGGAAGGAAAAGAGTAGTACCAAAAGGGTGTCGGTCGAACGAGGAGGAGGCTAGCTCGCTTGTCGGAGAAGCGTAGCGCTGCCACACGCCCTGAAGTCGTCGTCTGCACCGATGAGTCCTCGCCTGACAGCAACTGTATTGTGTGGCCGTCCTTGCTTTACCATGCGTGGTCGAACCACAACGACACGTCATGGCGTCACGCTGGGATGATCTTCGGAAAGCTACCATGCTCGGGGCGTGGTGGACACAATCACCCGACGTTGCCGTTTTCATGATTACGGCGGCGCCAAGCTTTTCGAAGGGAGGAGTTTGTGTATCCTTCGCTGGTCGGGACAACAAGAGGCGGATCTGGAGGACGTGTACGGAGGCTTCCCGTGTCGACTCCTGGGTTGCGCACGCACATGAGGCCGACCTCTGGTGGTTGGTCGACCAATGCTATGGCATCGCGGGATTAGGCTCAGCCTCTCGAGTGGTGAGAACGCCATTGACTCGAATACGGCAAATCACGACCCGTCGGGTTCGGAAAGATCAGTGATACGGCTGTTGTACGAAGCGAAAAAGGATTCAATGCCAAAGAGGCGGTTGGCAGAAGTTTGTGGTCGATGTTGGTGCTGGATTCGGCCTAGTCGTCGACAACAGGAAGCCGGAGGCGGCTACTGTACTGGCGTGCACAATGAAGGATAGCATCACGCTGATGTGCTCGAACGCCGCAGTAAGTTGCTGGACTGCGGGTAGGTGGTAAGCGATGATGGTGGCTCGCCAGGTCGGGCGCGCGTAAGAGAAAGTGCTAGGCGAGGAGACCTGGTCAGCCAGCGTCGGGAGCACATCAACGAAGGCGAGAAGATGGTAGAGGTTGGCTGATGATATAACTATGTAGTGTAAGAAGTAATGAAGGTGGCGGCTGAGTCTTTAGGGTTTGGGAAGGGTTTTGCTCGATCTCCCTTCCTCTGCTCAGCGAAATATATATATACGAGTATACATTTCCGGTTCTGACCCTGTACAAACCGAACGGGGGAAATAGAGATGCTGGGCTTTGCTTTGCTATGGGTTTTTGTGTTGGGCTGTATCCAAATTTAGGTACTCATCGGGCTAGAACTCATAAGAAAAGTTGAATATATGACCAAAATTATATGTTTCCAGCCGATAACGACTTTCTCATGTAGTTTGGATCCGTTCTATGCAAATCATCTGGAACAGCTGATATGTACTGTTATTAGCCGATTTATGAACATCAATCCAAAGTCCAACAATTTGAGGATGAATACACTCGGGTTCAGAATTGGTTATGGAATAATATGGAGCCAATTATGAATTACAATAGCGTACAAGTGTTGGGTGTACGGTGTACACCCTGATCTCATTAGGATCTCCGAACAAGTAGGCCTGAGTAAATATTGACCATATAGGCTCCTGAGTATGCAATAGACAAGGGCTGATACAAGATTTATTGAAGAAGCCTAAATACACAAGTGATGCATACATAACATAATCTAAGGACCAACACGGTCAAGCAATGATAGTATTAAAATAACTATAGTGAGGTATACAATTTTTATCATCAACGTCTCCCAAGCCTTCTTCCTGAGAATAATAGGGTCAGCTATGTAGTAAACAGAAGCTCCATAAAAGATTTCACAAAGTTCTCATAACCGGTTGTTGACCTGAAGCCAACCCTCTATATTGGTACCAAATTCCTAGCCAACCTAGGCAGCCAATTGGCAGGTAGATAGGCCTACCCTGAGGTATGCAGTTTAAGCTCATGCAACTAAGAATCACCCTCCAAGTTCCACTAGACTGTAACGAGTCTAGACGAAGAGGCAAGGATGGTAAGATGATACAATTTGTTGTAGGGAATTCAAGCCTATTTATCACATGCCAACTCTAGAAAACTAAATCCACTAAAGTCATCAACCGTAATAATTATTTAAAGTAATAATTTATAAATTCATAAAATCACCATTTAAATCAAGTAAATAATAAAAAATATTTTCAAAAATCACCATATCATGTCGCAGTAGGCGCATATGGTGTCGCAGTTGCATGCATGTCGCAGAATAGGCCGCATATGCATATTTTGGTTGTTTCTGACTGTTATATGTCCTATTTTGACTGAATGGTGGCTAGAATTTCTTTCAACTCCCAACATGAATTTGTTGATCTTTTCCTTGGATTCAAGAATATATTACTAACTATTTTATACTAGTTATGGACTCGACCATGATTAATACTAATTTAACTTTTATGCCTTGTCATGAATTGACCCCGACTGTTACTTGACTAATAATTGATCATGCGTTCCTAGTTGGAACTAAGAGACTGGCTAGTCGTCTTATTGAATGAAATAAATGAGACACGTTCATGCAATGAACTATTATACTCGATTAGCCGATCCCCGAATATTGGCATACAGGCACATGCAGGCTTCAAATTATTCATTTTATTCATTTCTTTATCTTGCAAAAAACAGCATGTGTACTTTATGGTCAAGGCATGATTACTTCGTGGTTAGATTTGATTGTTGCATTACGCTATGTAAGACCTATAACATAGCCACACGGGTATCGTTGTAGAGTTGCGCATATCGTACCCCGTACGAAAGTACTCATTTGAACGACCATGATCCACAGCATGGAACTTCACGCAACGTAGAGACTATTAAGTTAAATAAAATAATGATGGCATGGAGAGAATGGATTCCCGAGTTCTTACATGGCAGCCCCCTTGGGACTATTAAGTGCCCGACGGGCCGGCTGGTTCCCACAGATACGGTAAATCTGTCACACGGGCAGGGAACGGTATCTGCTTATATTATTGTACATGCTATAACGGCGGGCGTCCCGCCGGGACTCGTCTAACTACATGATTGGCGCAATTGATTGATTGGATAGACTAGCCTTGCTTGCACATAGTAAGAACTGAGGAATCCCTAATTACATAATTCCAGGATAACTTGGAACTCACAGTAGCAAGCCGTAGTAGTTGCATAGCCGTTTAAATTGATTTGTTTGTGTGCTGTACCTACTCTGTTACCTAACTGAGATGATCAGAATGTCAGGACATGACGGGCCAACTTCTGTCCTTGTTTGGTTGGAAGGTTGGTTCGAAGTGTCGTGATGTTATGTGAATCCTAGTGGAAAGCAGAGATCTATTATTATATTTTCTTACTCACTGGTTTTAATTTCTCATATCGTGCTTCCTTGTGGTACTTGCTATTGGAGGTCTAACCTCTCTGGTTTTGCATGGCCAGATTTAGAGCCGGTTCCCGAGGACTCAGCTTACTTCCACCTCCAAGATGGTCAATACTAGGGGAATGATCGCAGGAGGACTCGAATGGGTTCCTTACTTCCCCGCTCGTTTTGTTACTTACTTTATATTTTGCCGTTGGGCACCGACATGTTAGTCGGATTGTCTTGTACTTACCCTTACATAATTATAATTAAGTCAGACTGCAGCTGATAACAATTGTGTATATACTTGCTATACCATCTGGCTATGTTTTGTAAAGCCAGATCTCAAGAACATTTTGATTGAGCATTTGGGACGCCTTACTGCTTTATCTTACATGTTCTCTATTTCTGTTTCTTGTTTTGAATGATTGAGACAATAGATGTGAATGACCATAGTAAGACTTTCATGTAGTATGCACCCCCTCATCTGGTTAGACAGCATTGATCGTATTATACGGTATTCATCTACCCGTAATACGTAGCTGGCTGAGTCATTCCCCCGCTCTCCAGTATTCTGGTTCTGGGGCGTGACAAGGTTTTAGTGGTGGCCCATGCAGGTCTGATTTCAGACTTGTGGGGTGTTTTTGATTTATAGAATGTCTCAATCATACGTGTTCCTTCTTGATCTCATGATTCGTTATCCTCAACCCTTGCTTGACATTCCGGTATCCTTTGACTTCATTGATCCTTCATGTCCGGTTGTTTGATTGTTCTCTTGTCCCTTTTCTTAGGGGCACTTCGTCCGCATCGGTCAGAGCTGGGCAACAACAGCAGGAGCAACATGGACAACCTGACCAGGTTGGTCGGCAACAAGGGCCAGTCTCACCTCAGGAGGCTACCCAGAAAGAAGTGATAGTGGAACCAGCAGCTGGATCACAGTATCCGGACATTCCACCACCACCGACAGTTCCACCTACCCAAGTGGACACACCAGCCCTTCTGGAGATCATGAGAGGAATGATGGCTACTCAGCAACATCAGATGTTGGCCCAGCAGTGCATGCACACTCAGCTACAAGAGCAGAATGTGCTACTCAACCAAGGTTTGCAGACGGCTTTGGAAAGAGGAGCGAGGACTGATTCAGGAGCATCAGCCAGGTTTTGCAAGTACAACCCTCGCCGTTTTGAGGGCACGAAGGATGCCATATCAGCAGATGCATGACTTAAGGATATGGAGGCTATTCTGACGGCAGCTAAGGTACCGGCAGAAGAACGTGTGGATCTGGTGAAGTTATTACTTCAGGATCTCGCACGTGATTGGTAGGAATCAAAGGAAGTGGGCATCAGACGTCCTGTAGCTTGGGACGATTTCACTACAAGATTCAAGACCAAGTACTATAGAGTTGTGGCGCAGTTTGAGCTACAACAGAAGTTTATCAGCCTCAGGCAGGCTGGCAAGACTGTAGATGCTTATGCAGCGGAGTTCTGCAGATTAAGTAGATTCGCCTCAGAGATGGTAGCGACAGAGAGCCAGAGGGCTATGAGGTTCCAGCAAGGGTTTCACCTTGAGCTCTTGCAACTGATAGAGGGGCACAATTACCAAACTTTCGATGAGATATTGACGGCAACTCGAAGGCATGAGATCACCATTCAGAGGCTTGCAGCAAGGACTGGGGGTCAGAAGAGGTCCCACAGTCAGATTGAAGGAGGAGGGGGAGCAGCGCCCCGAGCAACAGCACCATCCCTTGGCATTCGCATTCACGATGTAGCAATGCGAGGGCCAGTACCACCACCAAGGCAACAACAACAGCAACAGAAGAAGAACCAGCAACCCCCAACGGGCTGTACTTATTGTGGAAAGATGGGGCACACTAGAGATGTGTTAGACATTGAATGGACTGTGTTTGATATGTGGAAATCCAGATCATCGGTTACCACATGTTCCATGAATTCGAGGTCAGGAGGACCAGTGCAGCAGTTTCCTGCTCTGCCAGCACCAGGGACAGGACAGTATCGAGGACCCGCAGTGGCAGTGAGGCCATTGGCCCAGCGTCCGTTAATGCCATAGGCTCAGATGTTTCGGCAGCAGGGACCGCCGATGCAGCAACACCAGCATAGACCACCCCAGCATCACCAAGGCAGGGGCCAGCAGCACCAGGCTAGGCCGCAACATGGGAACCAACAAGGAGGTCGAGGGCAGACATTCACTCTGTCCTTAGAGAGGCATTAGCATCGGGAGATGTTGTGGCAGGTAATATTCTCGTCGCCTCATATCCCGCAGTAGCATTGTTTGATTCAGGAGCATCACACTCATTTATATCTGCACAATTTGCGACACGGCTAGGAATGGAGTTCGAGGCATTGCCAGGGAGGTTGAATATACTCACTGGCAATGGGCTCGTAGGAGTTAGTAGAGTTATTCTAGCGTGTAGCGTCGTAGTTTGCGGGCATTCCTTACCTGCCCGGTTGATAGAATTTTCTGTCGGAAATTTCGACGTTACCTTAGGCATGGACTGGCTGAAAGACAGTCATGCGATAATAGATTGTCGTAGAGGGAGTGTATCTTTTGATATTCCAGGCATGAAGAGGTTCACCTTAGTCAGGTCAAAGGCAACTCAACAAGAGCAGGAAGTAGTAACGGCAATGGAAGAAGTTCAGTTCCGAAGGTAGTTGAAGAATTTTTAGACGTATTTCCCGAAGAACTTCCAGGGCTACCATCGGTTAGAGATATTGAGTTCAATATAGAATTGGCACCTGGAACTAAACCGATATCAGATCGAGTTTACAGAATGGCGGATTCAGAGCAGACCAAGGTATATCAGCACATAGAGGAATTGAAGGAGAAGAAGTTCATCCAAGCTAGCGTGTCACCATGGGCAGCACCAGTAGTACTTGTGGGAAAGAAGGATGGGTCATCCAGATTGTGCATTGACTACAGAAAGCTTAACGCGGCAACAGTGAAGAACAAGTACCCACTACCCAGGATCGACGACTTGTTTGATCAGTTGAGCAAAGCTAGAGTTTTTTCCAAGATAGATCTTCGTTCAGGGTATCATCAAGAGAGGGTTCGGAAGGACATTCCCAAGACAGCATTCAGGTCAAAGTATGGGCATTATGAATTCTTAGTAATGCCGTTTGGTTTGACCAATGCTCCAGCAATATTTATGGATTTGATGAACCGCATCTTTATGCCATACTTAGATCAGTTTGTCGTTGTATTTCTTGACGACATTCTCGTATATTCTGCCAGTGAAGAGGAGCATGAAGACCACCTCAGGAAAGTGTTACAGGTTCTGAGAGAGAACCAGTTGTACGCCAAGCTCAGCAAGTGTGAGTTTTGGTCGGATCATATTTCATTTTTGGGTCATCATATCAGGAGCTGGAGTAGCAGTGGATCCCAAGAAGGTAGAAGCAGTAGAGAGTTGGCCAGTACCCAAGGCCGTAGTAGATGTGCGGAGTTTCTTAGGATTGGCAGGATATTACAGAAGGTTCATATCAGACTTTGCAAGGCTTTCAGCACCTATGACCCGCTTGACACGGAAGGATGTACCATTCGTTTGGTCGACAGAATGCCAGGCATCATTTGAGAATCTGAAGCAGAAGTTGATATCAGCGCCTATTCTTACATTGCCAGTTGGACCCGGAGGTTTTACAGTATATTGCGATGCGTCAGGTAAAGGACTTGGATGTGTCCTTATGCAGCATGGGAAGGTGATAGCATATGCATCTAGGCAGCTTCGGGACCACGAGAAGAATTACCCGACTCATGACTTGGAGTTGGCGGCAGTAGTGTTTGCTCTGAAGCTATGGAGGCATTACCTATATGGTGATCGAGTGGACTTGTACACAGACCACAAAAGTCTGAAGTACATCTTTACTCAGAAGGATCTGAACATGAGGCAGAGAAGATGGTTAGAGCTGATCAAGGATTATGACGTGGAGCTTCAGTATCATCCAGGCAAGGCTAATATGGTAGCAGATGCTCTTAGCAGGAGAGGCGACGTATTTATGTTGACAACCCAGAAGCACATCTAAGAAGACCTTCAGGAGATGGGCATCGAAGTTATACTTCCTAGTGATGTAGGAGTTCTAACAAGTTTACAAGTTTAATCTGATTTGGTAGACAGGATCAAGGCAGCTCAGGCACAGGACCCAAGGATTCAGAAGCTTAGAGCAGAATGTGAGTCAGGACTCAGAAAGGAGATGCAAATTCATGAAGATGGTATGCTTAGGTTTGGATCACGTCTATATGTACCTAGTGGAGATATCAGACAGGAGGTCATGTCAGAAGCTCACAGTTCTCAGTATTCTATTCATCCTGGAGGAACCAAGATGTACCAAGATATCAAGCAGCATTTCTGGTGGAACAGGATGAAGAGAGAGATAGCTAGATTTGTTTCCCGTTGCTTGGTATGTCAGCAAGTGAAGGCAGAACAGCAGAGGCCAGCTGGATTATTGCAACCGCTTCCTATCCTAGAATAGAAATGGGAGCATATTACAATGGACTTTGTGACCGGTTTACCGAGATCACCAAGTGGTAAGGACGCTATTTGGATGATAGTGGACCGACTTACGAAGGTGGAACACTTTCTTCCTTTCAGATTAGGGCAATCTACAGAAAAGTTGGCAGAATTGTATATGCAACAGATAGTCAGGCAGCATGGAGTCCCTGTCAGTATTGTGTCGGATCGAGATACCCGCTTTACATCATATTTCTGTAAAAGCTTACATCACAGTCTGTGTACCAAGTTAAGATTTAGCACGGCTTACTATCCGCAGACGGATGGGCAATCAGAAAGGACGATTCAGACTTTAGAAGACATGTTGCGAGCTTGCACTCTAGATTTTGGAGGATCTTGGGAAAGCCACCTGTACTTAGTTGAGTTCTCGTACAACAACAGTTATCAAGCCAGTATCCAGATGGCACCATTTGAAGCACTATATGGTAAGAAGTGTAGGTCGCCACTAGCATGGGATGATATCGGGGAGAGAAAGATGCTAGGCCCAGAAATGATTGTTCAGACGGTTGAAGTGGTTAAGGGAATTAGAGAGCGGCTTCGAGTTGCGCAGGACCGGCATCGTCATTGGACGGACCAGCATCGTAGGCCGTTAGAGTTCTCTGTTGGGGACCATGTATTCTTGCGGATCTCACCTACTCGTGGGGTCATTAGATTTGGCGTTCGCAGGAAATTGAGTCCGCGGTACGTGGGACCATTTGTTTTCCTTGACCGGATAGGCGACGTTGCTTATCGCTTATCCCTCCCACCTTCGTTACGAGAGGTGCATAACGTATTTCATGTATCTCAATTACGTAGGTATGTATCGGACCCAAGCCATGTCCCCGATCACTCTGAGCTGGTTGTTGGTACCAACCTGTCTTACGAGGAACAGCCTGTGTCCATTTTAGACCGAAGAGAGAAGATACTCAAGAACCGAACAATTAGCCTTGTCCGGGTTGCTTGGGATCATCACTCATTAGGAGAGTCAACGTGGGAACGTGAGGATTATATCCGATCACGGTATCCGCATCTATTTGACTCACAAGGTATATCTCTCTCTATATACCTTGATTGTCTTAACTCCTCATGCTTGTCACCTTATAAGTAAAATTGCTTGATGTCGTAGATTGTTAAACATAGATATTTACTTGCTATTTGACATTGTAGAATAGCTACTTGCTCCAATTACTTGTACTTAGATTAGTCTAGCTCTGACATTTCTGTCCTGCTTGGATCTAAAATTCCGAGGACGGAATTTTTCTAAGGAGGGTAGAGATGTCATTCCCCGTTCCCAGAATAAAGTATTTTATACGTGTACTTCTTGAATGTACTTATTCAATATTTATCATGCATTTATTCTATATTTAAATTCTTCAAATTTGCGCTTATTAATTTTTTTGTATTTTATTTTCTGCTTTTTCTTGGCTCTTGGTTCATTTCGGTTTATGGGAAACCAACTTGGTTCGGTTTGGTTCAACATGGAAAGGAATGGATGGCTTGAATTTGGTGGAGAGAATGAATGGTGGAGATCTACTTGACCTTGATATAAAAGTTCTTCTTCCACTCTCTCTCTTCATTCATTCACATTTACTCCTCCACCAAACCCTAACCCATTTGGAGAGGCAAGTACATCTGCACACCATGAGGGATTTCAAGCATCCCCAATTATTTTTAGTTTATGTTATTCATCTTCTCTTCCTCTACAAGTTTAGGTCTTGAAGTTTTGTTTTCCATGGATGGTTGGGTGTAGATCTAAGTTTTAAGTTTTGGTTTTCATAGTTTTGGTTTTCATATGAAATTTAGGGTTTTGATCTATCAAACATTGTTGTTTTCGAAATTAAGTGGTTCCATGTTGTAGAGAATTTAATTCTACTAAAGTTTGGCTTTTGAAAAGTTAGATTTCGATTTATTTTGTGGAAGTTATGGCAAAAAGTATTTTGGTTCGTTCCTATATTCATCTGCAGCACGAACAACATGTCGCAGAAGGCGCATGTCGCAGTAGGCGCATGTTGCAATGAGGCGCATGTCGCGGAAGGCACACAGTCGCAGAAGGCGCATGTCGCAGTAGGCGCATGTTGCAATGAGGCGCATGTCGCGGAAGGCACACAGCATGTCGCAGTAGCCGCATATCATGTCGCGTATGAGCCGCATTAAGGCGCATGTCGTAGTAGGCGCATGTTGCATGAGGCGCATGTCGCGGTAGGCGCATATCATGTCGCAGTTAAGCCACATGAGGCGCATGTCGCGATAGGCGCATATCATGTCGCAGTTGAGCCACATGAGGCGCATATCATGTTGCAGTAGGCGCATATGGTGTCGCAGTTGCATGTATGTCGCAGAATAGGCCGCATATGCATATTTTGGTTGTTTCTGACTGTTATATGTCCTATTTTGACTGAATGGTGGCTAGAATTTCTTTCAACTCCCAACATGAATTTGTTGATCTTTTCCTTGGATTCAAGAATATACCACTATTTTATACTAGTTATGGACTCGACCATGATTAATACTAATTTGACTTTTATACCTTGTCATGAATTGACCCCGACTGTTACTTGACTAATAATTGATCATGCGTTCCTAGTTGGAACTAAGAGACTGGCTAGTCGTCTTATTGAATGAAATAAATGAGACACGTTCATGCAATAAACTATTACTCGATTAGCCGATCCCGAATATTGGCATACAGGCACATGCAGGCTTCAAATTATTCATTTTTATTCATTTCTCTATCTTGCAAAAAATAGCATGTGTACTTTATGGTCAAGGCATGATTTCTCCGTGGTTAGATTTGATTGTTGCATTACGCTATGTAAGACCTATAACATAGCCGCACGGGTATCGTTGTAGAGTTGCGCATATCGTACCCCGTACGAAAGTACTCATTTGAACGACCATGATCCACAGCATGGAACTTCACGCAACGTAGAGACTATTAAGTTAAATAAAATAATGATGGCATGGAGAGAATGGATTCCTGAGTTCTTACATGGCAGCCCCCTTGGGACTATTAAGTGCCCGACGGGCCGGCTGGTTCCCACAGATACAGTAAATCTGTCACACGGGCAGGGAACGGTATCTGCTTATATTGTACATGCTATAACGGCGGGCGTCCCGCCGGGACTCGTCTAACTACATGATTGGCGCAATTGATTGATTGGATAGACTAGCCTTGCTTGCACATAGTAAGAACTGAGGAATCCCTAATTGCATAATTCCAGGATAACTTGGAACTCACAGTAGCAAGCCGTAGTAGTTGCATGGCCGTTTAAATTGATTTGTTTGTGTGCTGTACCTACTCTGTTACCTAACTGAGATGATCAGAATGTCAGGACATGACGGGCCAACTTCTGTCCTTGTTTGGTTGGGAGGTTGGTTCGAAGTGTCGTGATGTTATGTGAATCATAGTGGAAAGCAGAGATCTATTATATTTTTCTTACTCACTGGTTTTAATTTCTCATATCGTGCTTCTTGTGGTACTTGCTATTGGAGGTCTAACCTCTCTGGTTTTGCATGGCCAGATTTAGAGCCGGTTCCGAGGACTCAGCTTACTTCCACCTCCAAGATGGTCAATACTAGGGGAATGATCGCAGGAGGACTCGAGTGGGTTCCTTACTTCCCGCTCGTTTTGTTACTTACTTTATATTTTGCCGTTGGGCACCGACATGTTAGTCGGATTGTCTTGTACTTACCTTACATAATTGTAATTAAGTCAGACTGCAGCTGATAACAATTGTGTATATACTTGCTATACCATCTGGCTATGTTTTGTAAAGCCAGATCTCAAGAACATTTTGACTGAGCGTTTGGGACGCCTTACTGCTTATCTTACATGTTCTCTATTTCTGTTTCTTGTTTTGAAAGATTGAGACAATAGATGTAAAATGACCATAGTAAGACTTTCATGTAGTATGCACCCCCTCGTTTGGTTAGACAGCATTGATCGTATTATACGGTATTCATCTACTCGTAATACGTAGCTGGATGAGTCATTCCCCGCTCCAGTATTCTGGTTCTGGGACGTGACAAAAGCTCCAGGAAACTCAACAATCTCAATAAATCAAGCATGGCAAGTAAGTAAGTAAAACAATCAGTGATGTAAAATACGTAAGCGGTAAATAAATGCACAAGAATAAATACAATCATGATCAAGAAGGGCTGGAGGCATATGGATCAATATGGCTCCTGAGTCAGTTGTGTAGAAACCAACGTCCTCGCTGGCCTAAGCTGACTCCCAAAAATGGATAAAAGTCGAGCCTCAAGGTAAGTCGGTACCAATGACTTAGTTCAAGATATGACTCTACCCAGGACGTGTCATCGTAGTTAAAACAGATGCATGAACTTTATCACCTGTCTCAAGATACGAAGACAGAAGCGACTGGCTGATCGGGATGGACTGACATCTCTACCTGCATGCTGAGACTGATCCTCCATAACTGGCCTGGCTGAAGAATGCTGAGCTGCCCTCGACAAAACACGAACAAGATAATCAGAAGGATCTGGAACAGTGCCCTTGAAAGTTGAAGGACACAAGATCAAATCATGGAAACAGGAATGATCAATGATCAAAACAGATATCAAGTCAAGTATCAGAGGTAGAGAATAATCCGAAGGAGATAAGGATAATCGTGATTGAGATATCTAAACATGGTAACCCCCACAAATCTGAAAATCGAGACCTGCGTGGGCCACCACTAAAACCATGTCACGTCCCAGAACCAGAATACTGAAGAGCGGGGGGCAGACATAGCCAGCTACGCAATCCCAAAGTACGTTAATACTCTGAAATCACGTATAAGCTGTCAAGACATGGGGGTTACTCTACATGCCATCAGTCAATCCTATGGTTTAACAATCCTAGGTATCTCAATCACAGGCAATTATACAAGAGCAAGAGTACGATCATCATACATACAATAGTAAGGCGTCCCGAACCATATATACATGACTGATCATGAAGCCAGTACCACAGAACTGAGGACTAGCTAGAGTATCAGTCGTACATGATAAGGACTAGCTATAGTCTAGAATACACCTATCATGTTTATGCCCGTAGGCTACAATATCAAGGAAAATACCAAAACACGAGCTAAACACGTGCTCGGGGCTAATACGTTACAAGAGGAGAATTTACATATCGGTGGGAGAATGAAAAGAAACCCACTGAGGCACTCTGGTGCTCCGGCTGGTCACCGTTGAGTAGATGATGCGGTAGATCCTTCGGGCTCTTCTATCAGAACCTGGCCATGCAAAACCAGTGGGGTCAGACCCCAAATAGCAAGTACCACAAAGGAGGCCGAACTATGAACTTAAAACCAGCAATCATTAGCAAACAACAATCAAGTAAGTAAAGGAGGATCGAGATTTGTGCAGTACCAATGCACTTGTCCGAACATAAGAAGACAGTAAGTAAATCATCATTGAGCATAAAGTAAACTGGAGAACATGTTAAATAAATAGAACTGGGAAGGTGATATACGATGGGATGACCACGGGACTATTCAGATAACCAGGTTACAACCCGTAAACCAAACAAGGACCGGGGTTGTAACCCTTCGTCTGAACGGAACTTGGTTTCTCCCACCATTTATCGGCAAGATAAAATAAGAAATCAGGATATGTAACATCATGTACAGGATCAAGACGAGACTAGACAGATTGGACTCCATCCAACAATCACGGCCAATCATTGCCTACGGCTTTCTACATTAACTAACTAGGGTTATCACAAGCCTAGTTACTAGCAAGATGCAGCGAGATTCTTCCAAGTCCAATTACCCGTTTGTTACTACCTGAGTGACTCCAGCAAAGAAAAAGGAAAAGATAGCATGATATAGCAGACACACTGTAGTAAGATACATGTGTCCTAAGGTACCACACTCGACGGCGGGCTGGAAGTGCGCTCATCTCGACGGATAGCAACAAATCCCATGTATATATATAAGGCCGGGGTCAAAGGGGCAACAGGTAACTGGGAAAGTCTCTCCATGAACTACTTGATCAATCTAGTCATTAACCTAGCCAGATTCAATATGAATCCCTGACCGTGGGAAATCAGGAATTCATGTCCTAGACATGATGCAAGACTTGACGGTAGCTTATACAAGCACATTCAATACAACACCCACGGTGTCAGGATACTAATTAATTCTTGTCAGGAGTGCGCCACGACGGGCCACTATCATTATCATTATTACTTATCAAGAGTGCGCCACGACGGGCCACTATCAAGTCATTCTTATTTATCATTTCAAGTTATCATGTCAAGATATCATGTCAAGTTCATGGTCAAGAGTGCACCACCACGGGTCACTGTCGTGTCAAGTCATTTATCAAAGAAATAAAATACTTGCACAATTAAATAATAATATATTTATAATATATATATATTTTTGAAGAAAGGAGAAACTCTACAACTTTCATGTTGGAAGTGGAAAGAAATTCTGACAACAATTCAGACAAATAAAACATTTAAACAATCAAAGTGGGACCCATGCGGTCCAAAAGTGGAAGAACAAACATGCGGTCGAAGAGAGTGGGAGGCCACCCATGCGGCCAGAAAATAACAAAAGGGGCCATGCGGCCAAGAATGGGTGGGAGGCCATGCGGCTCCAAAATTAAATGCCAGTAAGAAACATTTCCGCAATCAGAAAAGACAAAGAGAGTGGGACCCGCAATGAATGCAAGCTTCCACTTTGCAAGCAAAACAATGGAAAAAGGGGCACGTGGCCAAACAATAAAATAATGACTGCCAGTAAAAGAGTGGCTCACGTGGCCAAAATATTAGATAGTGGGGAAGGGAGCCTATGCGGCTCACCTTAGATTCCATGCAAAATTTCAACATGCAAAATAATAATATTTAATGGCCAAAGGCCATGCGGCTCTGTCTCACATTTGCTTGCATGAAAATACGAACAAATAAATAAATAAATAAATAATGGCCATGCGGTCCGCTTGCATGAAAATGCAAACAAGCAACTAATATTAAATAATTTCCTTATGCGGCTCACTCTAGGCTTTACATGCAAAAGCATATGATAATAGCAAAGCCTATAAAATAAGCATTTCAAGTATATGCGGCTCCCTGTACTTGCATTTAAAGCATGATAGCAAGCATGTAAATAAGCTTGCATGCAAGCTTATGCAGACAGGCTCTGTTGCCAAGTCCACGTGAGTGCTTGCCTAAGCATGCAAAATGCATGTATTGGTTTTTGGTTAGTGCCTTACTTAAATGCTTGGAAAGTATTGCTTATGGGTTTATAGTACAAAAGTGCTTTTATTAGGGACTATAATGCATAAAGTGCATTTATTATGACATGTGGCGAGCATGTTCCCTGGAAGTGCCCTTTAATACATAAAATATAAAATACTAAGGGCTTTGAATGCATAAAAGCATTAATATAAATTGCTAAGGCTTAAAAATGCATAAGAGCAATAGTACATTAGGAACACAACCTCCAGAACCTATACGGCTCAACATTATGGATTTGTGATGCATTAAATGCATGGAAGGCATGCGGCTGGCATTGCATAAGCATGCGGCCCACTTGCTTCTCCATGCGGCTGGCTCATTTGAGAAAGCTTAAAAAAATGCACGAAAATATGCATTATAAGAAAAGTGCATTAAATGCTTTCTTTAAAGCCTATGCGGCTCACTATTTATTTAATAAAAAATGCAAGCATGCATTTAATGCAGATGCCAAGGCCCTGTAACTCCTTTCCATGCGGCTCAAATGGAAATGGAGAGCAAGTTAATACTAAGGAAATACTGAGGACAAATATTAATGCAAGTGGCAAGCAAAAATGCAAGCCTGCATTTAATGCTATTGCCACAACCTATGCGGCTAGGTACTGTTCCATGCGGCCAACTAATAAATGGCCAAAAGTACAATAATGCATGTGGACATGCAAAATGTCGCATGTGCCAAAATACAAGCTTACTGCTAAAAATTTCATGCGGCCCACAACAATTAATTATAGGCAACTAATGTATGCGGCTCAAAATACAAACAAGCTTGCAGCTCCAAAAACGCAATTAATGGCTTCCCACGGAGACTATGTCCATGGAAAATACCATGGCCTCCATGCTCCACCAAACTTCAATGGGAACCCCAAATCAAGACTTCTATGGGTCAAATTTGGGTTAAATGAAATTCTCTACAACATGGAACCATCAGTTGACTAAAGTATGCACGTTTAACAGATCAAAACTTATGAAAACCGAAAGTACCACAAAGTTAGATCTACCACAATCTAGCCATCAAAATGGAAAACTCCAGGTTCTAAACATGCTTAGAATTTAACAATAAAGAGAATGGAACAAACGAAATTGAAATCGTCCAACATTCGGCAAGATGTACTTGCCTCTCTCCAATGGCTAGGGTTTGGTGGAAAAGAAATGAATGAGGGTGAATGAGAAGGGAGAGAGAAAAGTGGCTTATAACAAGCTCAAGTGATCTCCACCATTCATTCCTCTCCACTAAATCTAAGCCATACACCTCAGCTCATGAGAAACCAACTAAACCAAACCAAGTCAAAGTGGAACCGAACCAAATAAAACCAAGTCCAAGTTAAACCAAGTCATGAAATTCCTATATCTTGGAAAATTTTAAAATATCACACAAATCGAGAAATACGAAATACGGCTCAAATAAATACGTATCCGTATAAAATACCGATACAGTGAGACGGGTCTCACAATTATATACGTACTATATATACATATAATATACCTATGAGTTTTTAACCTATAAATTCAAATCCAACAGAAACTAACTTTGGCAAATGTTATTATTACCAAAACAAGATAACAAATTAATATCAAATAATATGAATATATATAGCAATCATTTAGAAAAAAATATTATATCACTAAAATAAAGTACGAAATTTGTACATGTACATAAAATTTATCTACATGGGCGTCTTTGCACACATAACATCTCTACATGGACTTGGGCTCGGTTTGGGTCCAGTTTGACTAGTTTAGCACAACCGGGTCTCCTAAAAGTCAATAATTCTAATAATAAATAATTAAATCGTCTATGGGAGTTAAGTCGCAACTTAGCCTGATTTTTCTAGTTAAGACACCGCTATGGCTCGGCCTTCCCTATCATGGCTAATACACTAGTTAAATCACGCCACTGCACTATCCGTGCCACAATTCCTAATCATCTTGTACTCCAAATCTTAACCATGACTAAAATATTCTATCGTAATAACCATTGAATTAAAAGTTTACAGAACTCCAAAAATTCACCTTTTAATTCAAATAAATAAAATAAAAATATTTTCAGAATTTTGAAAAGAGGGTTTACAGTGAGGACATGTTTGGTAAACTGTATTTGGAGTTGGATTTTAGGCCTCGTTTGGTTCGCGGAATGGAAAGGAAAGGAAACTGATTCCTTGGTATTTCCTTTCCTTTAGGAAATTATAATTCCTATAAACTTTCCTTTCCGGTGTTTGGAAAGATCGGGATTATAGCCGGAATATATCTTTAATTTCTATTATAGTGTTTGGTGTTTGTAAGGAAAGAAAATAAAATCAAGTCAATTTTCCAAAAATACCCTCGTGCTAATAAAAATAATTATTACTTAGAAATATTTGTCTAAAAGATATTATGGATAAAAATGGTAAATATATTATGAACATGGATATTTTGGTCAAAACTTTTTGTAATAAATGCGGAAAGTTGGAGGAAAAGTGATACCTTAGATAAATGGAAGGAACCACTTTCCCCCCTATTTTTCTACCTCTTGGAAATTATTTTTCCTTTCCAACAACTTTTCTTTGGCTCCCAAACATAGGAAAGAAATCACTTTCCTTTCCCAAGCTCAAATTCCGGTAACCAAAGCCTCGTTTGGTTCGCGGAATGGAAGGGAAAGGAAATCAATTCCTTGTCATTTTCTTTCCTTTGGGAAACTTTAATTCCTATTGATTTTTCTTTCCGATGTTTGGCAATGCCAAGGAATTTGGAAAGGAAAGTGAATACTTCAATGTGGGAAAGTGATTCCTTCCTTGGATGGATGGAATCACTTTCCCTCCTAATTTTTCTTCCATTAGGAATCACTTTTCTTTCCTCCTCAATTCCTTGGACGTCCATAGAAAAGTAATCACTTTCCTTTCCCAACCGGAAGATTCCGCCAACCACCGAAGGTTTGGAGCCAGCAACTGTCCATCCTAAATGACGCAAGTACCCTGACATAGCAGGAAACCCTAGGGGCAAGTCAGTAAACTCGGGAAACCCCATCTATATATTGGAGGCGATGGCTGAACGCCCTCATCCTCTCTCATTTGCAAAGTTTCCGGACCAAAGCAAGAGATCGAAGTAGCCGCCGCTTATTTCTCCTTTTGTGAGCTCTCTCTCTCTCTCTCTCTTTCTTCCTCTTCAATTAATTTTCTTTAGATCTCTCCATCAATCGGAGCTCTAGCCCTAGTCTAAGGTCTCATCATCTTCCAATTCTTCTAATTCATCGATGTTAATATTATTTTTCTATATTCCAGACCCTAGTTTTGGTTCTTTCTCTCCGTAGAGAAGAGTCTGTGAAGCCGTGAAATTTATTTCGGATCTGTGAACTTTTTTGTTCAATTCGATGCTAGTTTCCCTATGTTGAGCAATCTACACCAGTGGAATTGTTCATTATAGATCTCTTTGTTACTTGAACCATAGTTCTCGATGATAATTTTTTTTAGTTTAGATCTTATACTTATTCATGTTCTTTCTTTGTTATCAAACCCTAGGCGCTTCTTCATCGTTATTCTGCAATATTTGATGTCTCCACTGATTAAGCACGTAGGCCTGTGTAAATACTTTCTGATTTGCATATTTTTTGAATAAATTTGACGTCTTACATGAATAGTCCTATTTATATTTGTGTTTATATTCTAATGATACTTTTTTTATTGTAATGACTTATCTCTGCATCTATAATTTTGTAATCAATTAGTTTATCTAGATTTATGATGACAATTTTGTTTATGTAGAGTTCCTTGAAAATACCAGAATATTCACAAAACTATGTAACATGACATCTTTTTTATTGGGATTTTTGTATGATACAATACAAATTCTAAAATGTTTTACTGGAATAATCATATAATTTATAATTGAGAATATATTTTAATCGCTATTTGTTCCACACAGATAATATTGTTAGTATTCTTCTTATATTTGTCACATTTTTGCATGTTTTTAAAATGTAGTTTTTTTGCTTGAGTTACAAAATTTCTGATTGTGTGTAGAAGCACAGAACTTTTCTTTCAAAAAATTACTTGATATTGGGGCCTGTGTATACTTATTTTATTATTGATATAGTAATACCCTTCCAAAATTTTTATTTTGAAATTCATACACTTCATTTAAATGTCCCTAGAAAATTACACTTCACTTAAATGTCCCTAGAAAATTACAGTCATCTATTGAACATGTTGAAATTTGTTTTTCTGGTTAAATTTAGTTTCCATTCTTAAAGATGTATGTCCGTTTAATAAATTGGAGATAACAATGGTATCTATGTTTAGCTTGGCAATGATAATAAGTTCATAAAAGTGATACTTGTGGTTGTTTCATTTTTGAAAAACAAAGTAGTAATTTTCAAAACTAAATTATTATCAGCTGATTTAGTTTTCATGACTTAACAATTTAGATGGAGAAGTAGTGTGGCAAGAAATATTGCGCTCCAAATTTGGGGTAAAATAATTGTTAGTTTGTCAGCCAGTTTTCATTCAAAATATATGATTTTTTTACAAGAAGCTGAAACCACACTGTGGTCAAACCAATGCAAAAACGTTGACCCTCCAACTAGTCCAAGTTGCCAGTTCCAAGGTTTTTTTGTGAGAAATTGAAACCAGCAACAATGTAACATTCCATAGTCTGTTTGTTTTCTAAGTTGGCTTCCAGATCTTTTCAGACCTTGTTTTTATTCTGTCATTTTAATGAGTCACTTCTAGGTTTGTTTAATGAAAAAATGAAGCCAGCAGCAATGTAACCTTCCATAATCTGTTTGTTTTCTAAATTAGCTTTCATATTTTTTCAGACTTTATATTCTGTCATTTTAATGAGCCAGTTCCAGGGATTTTTTAAATTAGAAATTGAAACCAGCAACAATATAACCTTCCCATAGTCTGTTTTTTTCTAAATTACTTTCATATTTTTTTCAGCCAGCAACAATGTAACATTCCATAGTCTGTTTGTTTTCTAAGTTAGCTTCCAGATCTTTTCAGACCTTGTTTTTATTCTGTCATTTTAATGAGTCACTTCTAGGTTTGTTTAATGAAAAATTGAAGCCAGCAGCAATGTAACCTTCCATAATCTGTTTGTTTTCTAAATTAGCTTTCATATTTTTTCAGACTTTATATTCTGTCATTTTAATGAGCCAGTTCCAGGGATTTTTTAAATTAGAAATTGAAACCAGCAACAATAAACCTTCCCATAGTCTGTTTGTTTTCTAAATTGCTTTCATATTTTTTCAGACTTTATATTCTTTCATTTTAATGAGCCAGTTCCAGGGATTTTTTAATTAGAAATTGAAATCACAACAATGTAACCTTCCCATAGTCTGATTGTTTTCCAAGTTAGCTCCATATTTTCAGACCTTTTTATATTCTTTCATTTTTATTTGGTCAGTGTGTTGCCTCCTATAATTTTTTGTTTCATTTTTATGTTCATTCAGCTGCCAGCTGCCAAGTTTATTGTTTTGCTTTGGTAATATTGGCAGTTCTGATTTCAATTTTTTTTGGCAGTTCTTATATACTATTATGTGTTTTTTTGCACACTTCCTCCTCCCTCTTTATGTCCTTCCCTTTGTTAAATAAATATTTGAATTCTATAATTGGGTCATGATTTGTTAACCGTCACTTATTCAATTAAAGTTTATATATTCTTATAGATACACTATTCAAAATAGTTTAACTTGTTTTACACTCGACAAAACAAGGCATTGGCCCAGAAGTTGAACTTTTCACACTTTTTGCTACTTTCTCCTATCCAAATGCTTCTAAATGCCCTGTTGTCCTTTTCTTTTAGCTTCACTACAATTGAAAATTTGATCATATTTGAAATAGTAAACTTCTATATTAAATATTGAGGAGAGTGATTTTTCTTGTCAATTATGAGCATCTTTGTTTGTTATGCTTTTATGCAAAACAATCCATTTTCATAAGTATATTTCAACATTTTATATTTATATAGGATCTTAGTTTCATGGATTTTCTTTAGCTTTGTATGTAAGTTTTAATTTTCTTCATTCTTTACTTTGATGTACTATGCATTAAGGATGTTGTGTCATAATGACCTCTATATTTTGTTGTATCTATAGTATCACAGTGCCTATTGCTTTTCTTGTATTCTTTTTAGATGTATTTCTTTCATTGATTACATTATGCATTTTGTTCTTTACTAATATAATTTACTGAGAATTTTGTGTGTTAAAATTGTCTTTATGGTCTGCCCACACTAGGCTGAGTTACAACTTATTCTTTGAATATGATTGCGTTGCAGGAATTATTGTTTTGAGTTGTGTATGAATTTTCTACCAAATATTTCTATGATATTACACTTTGTGATATTTTAGGTATTTTGATCTTGCAGTTAACTTTGCTCAAACATGGGTAAAGAGAAGATTCACATCAGCATAGTGGTCATTGGACATGTCGATTCTGGGAAATCAACCACCACTGGACATCTTATCTACAAGCTTGGTGGCATTGACAAGCGTGTTATTGAGAGGTTTGAGAAGGAAGCTGCTGAGATGAACAAGAGGTCATTCAAGTATGCTTGGGTGCTTGACAAGCTTAAGGCTGAGAGGGAGCGTGGTATTACAATTGATATTGCTCTCTGGAAGTTTGAGACCACCAAGTACTACTGCACCGTCATTGATGCTCCTGGACATCGTGATTTCATCAAAAACATGATTACGGGAACTTCTCAAGCTGACTGTGCTGTACTCATCATTGATTCTACTACAGGAGGTTTTGAGGCTGGAATCTCCAAAGATGGTCAGACTCGTGAGCATGCCCTTCTTGCCTTCACCCTTGGTGTGAAACAAATGATATGTTGTTGTAACAAGGTAATATTTTTTCCATTTAACATACTGATCTCGACGACACACAATAGCTGGACTAGAGCAACACTTGCAATGCAGTGAAAGTTCCATTGGGTTTGTATTAATGGCTTTAAGTTGGATAATTACCTATGTAGATATGAATAATTTGTTTTTTTGAATCTCCTAAGTTCTTTATAACTGAAAAAATTGCATACCTTGAAATCGCCCGGGACGCAAGGCGTGCTTAATAATATACTAAATAAATAAATAAATTAGTAATATAAGAAATAAAACCAAATAACATATTAAAAGTTAAAACTAAAAAACATGTTAAAACATAACCAAGTGACTAGCATAGCAGCAGTTGCAGTCAACAGTATTTTTTCTACCTTGATTTTAGTAATTTTAGTTTTTATAGATCAACTGTGGCCGACTTTAGCTGTCAAAGGGCTACCTAGAGCTATCCCCATGTCTCTTTTTATAAGAACCCCCAAGTCGTTTTTTCTAAGTTTGTCTTGGGTGCGCCTGAAGAAAATTGCCTTGGCTAGTTGGTGCAAGGTGCAGCTGCTGTGCCTTTCCTGCGGGGTGTGCCTTTGACTACCAAGGATCTGTTTGTTTCCGTCTCCCTCCCATACATGGCATTGATACTCCTATGTCACAAAGTCATACTTATATTATTTGATTTCCTAGTCTGCATGTCTGTTTTGTGTAGTGTGTATCCATTGTAGCCTTAGATATTTATATTTGCCCGAACCTCATTTTTTTCTTTCTATCAAGTCATTCTTTTTGTTAATGCATGATGATATTTATATAGATGGATGCCACAACACCCAAGTACTCAAAGGCGAGGTACGAAGAAATGAAAGAAGTCTCTTCCTACCTCAAGAAGGTTGGCTACAACCCTGATAAAATCCCATTTGTACCAATCTCTGGTTTTGAGGGTGACAACATGATCGAAAGATCCACCAATCTTGACTGGTACAAGGGCCCTACTCTCCTAGAGGCTTTGGACATGGTCAATGAGCCCAAGCGTCCCTCGGACAAGCCACTTCGTCTTCCTCTTCAGGATGTTTACAAGATTGGAGGCATTGGTACTGTCCCTGTTGGTCGTGTTGAGACTGGAGTTATCAAGCCTGGTATGGTGGTCACCTTTGGCCCGACTGGTTTGACAACTGAAGTCAAGTCTGTTGAGATGCACCATGAGGCACTCCAGGAGGCTCTTCCTGGTGACAATGTTGGCTTCAATGTTAAGAATGTTGCTGTCAAGGATCTGAAACGTGGTTTTGTTGCCTCAAACTCTAAAGATGACCCAGCAAGGGAGGCAGCCAACTTCACCTCACAAGTCATCATCATGAACCACCCTGGTCAGATAGGAAATGGTTATGCCCCGGTTCTTGATTGCCATACCTCCCACATTGCCGTCAAATTTGCTGAAATTTTGACCAAGGTTGATAGGCGTTCTGGCAAGGAGCTCGAGAAGGAGCCCAAGTTTTTAAAGAATGGCGATGCTGGTTTCGTGAAGATGGTTCCGACCAAGCCCATGGTGGTTGAGTCTTTCGCTGAGTACCCACCACTTGGCAGGTTTGCTGTTAGGGACATGAGGCAAACTGTTGCTGTTGGTGTCGTCAAAAGCGTGGAGAAGAAGGATCCTACTGGAGCCAAGTTACAAAGTCCGCGGCAAAGAAGAAATGAAATGGTTGCTGGTTCGTGTCTCTTGTTGAGTCTGAGTGCTATAGTAGTAGTGTCGTCTTTTGTCGTGGTGAGTCTGATACCGCGGGCAAGTTATCTGGTGTCTGGATGCAGAACTGGGTGCTTGATCGACGGTGGTGAAGGTAAGTTTTTGCTATTTATCAGTTGAGTCAAGACATTGGTCTTTTTGGTTTCGGAACCTGATTTTGTTGGGTATTATGTATCTGTGTTAAAGTGTACTGGACTTGTTGGAGACTTTTAATTGCCTTAGGATTTCATTTGTGTCTCACTCAGCTATTTTCTTTTGCGTATGACGGTGAATTGTCAGGATTTGTGATTTCTGATATCTGACATTTATTTTGCAGGATCTGTGATTTTTTACATTTATGAATAGGCACATGTATTCTGTGCAGAGTCACATATTCCTCCCCAAACAATCATTCAATTCATAAATTTGTGATTTCTGATATCTATATAACTTGACATGACTCTGTGTGCTTGGCTAAGATGGCTTGGTCTTAGTTTACTCGGTTTTATCTTCAACGATTTTAAAAAGTGGGTTGCCGAATTATTCTTAATTTAGAAAAGAAAAACTAAAAATTTATTTTTAAAAACTATAATAATTTGATGGTGGTATTGATAAACAAAAAGGTCAAAATTGTTTTATATATAATTTTATCATTAGTGGTTTATGTTGATGTTGTGACAAATTTATCATAAGCACTAGTAAATACAGAATTATGGATGGTGGACAGGACTAGATAAGCTAAAATGTGGGTATATAGCTTCATAGGAAAGGTGATGTCGTTCGGTACTCTTTCGTCCTACGACATTGGATTTAGAGAGGTTCGGTACTCATTCTTCTTACGACATTAGATTTAGAGAGGGCACTCACAATTTTGTAAGGTTCTCCTCTTGGAGAAGACCAGGACATCAATCTATATCCATTCTGAAAGTTTGGAATCGAGACAAGAGACATAACATAAATCTCTCTGAAATTCTACAGATTGGCATTGTTAATTTTTTTTTAATGTTGCTCCTAGTTGTTTAAATTCGGAGGCAGATCTACTGGCTTCTGTAAATTTAACTTTTGATATCCATAAATTTTTTTTTAAAATTAAATTGTATGTCCCATTTACAGATATGATTTTTATACGAGCACATCAAAAGTTGATCATGGCTGTCCAGTTTTTAACTTTCATTTATTTACAAGTTTGTCACTGAAAATTTTACTCAGGGCTATCCAATTCCTAGGTATATATGCAAGCCTTAGTTTAATTTTTTTACTCAGGGCTATACAATTTTACTCAGGGCTATCAATAATCTCTCTTTCTCCAAACCTTAGTTTTTTTTTCTCTCTCTCTTCTAGTTTCTCATTTTTTTTTCTCTAAACCCTAGTTTATGTATGAAACCCTAGTTGAACAAATTGAGTTATCAAATCTATTAATTTATTAATCAATTTTCTTCATTAATAGAAGAAATTATGGATGAACCCTAATTCTAGAAGAAATCGATTTATTGAGCAGGACTGACTTGCTGTACAAGGACTGTCAGAAATTGTGGCAGTCCTAAAATGGCCTTATACAACAGGACTGCCACAATTTCTGGCAGTCCTAGAAGTATTGAGGGAAATGGCCAAATGAAAAACATATGTTAGGATTTATTTCATCTTGATAATATAATGAAATATACATTTTAGGGTTTATTTTTATATATTTTTGTAAGAAAGAATAAAATAAACATGTTGGGGTTTATTTTCATATATTATTTGTGAGGAATCAAAATGATGAGAATGAAAATTGTTGAGAGAAAAACTAGGGTTTTGATGGAAATGATAGAGAAGAAAACTAGGATTTAGAGTGAAAAAATGGTGGAGAAGAAGATGAAGAAGAAGAAGAAGATATATAGTTTGAGGAGTGGGAAATGGTGGAGAAGAAGAAGAAGAAGGAAAAGTAGAAGAAGGAGAGGAGGAAGAAGAAAGGGTTTTCGAAGAGAGAGAGTGAAATTTGCAAATGAGAGTGAAATTTGGGGTTGGGGGGGGGAGGGGGGGGGGGGGGGGGGGGGGGGGGGGGGGGGTTAGGACAGCCCCATGAGTAAAAAAAATTGGATAGCCCCAGTAATTTTTCCTCAAACATGGACTGGTCCTAATTCTGGCTAGCCCTGATCAACTTTTGATGTGCCCTTATAAAAAAAATCTACAGATAGGGAGATGACTGAGACATGAAAAGTTGGAACAATATATATCTACTCCCGTTTAAATCAAATTGTTCAATTTATTGAAGACGGAATCATATTAAAGATAAAGAAATATTGATGATGTAATTGATGATTCTAATAAATGATTTAGATAATAATGTCGATAATAATTCAAATGTTAGCACACACGAAATATTGAATCTCATTTTTGTTGTGTAACCTTATTATTCACCATTATGTCATGAGTTACACATGACCCTTGAGATCATGTAACTCATGACCCTTGGGTCATGTAACTCATGACCCTTGGGTTGTCCCTTATCCCTATATATATGGCCCTTGCCATATGATGAATGAGAGGAATAAAATACTATTCTACGATATCTCGTCTCCCTTCAAATACGTTATCAGCATGATTGCTGAAGCAAGGAGAATCGACGTCCAGATATCGACGTCATCCTTCCTCCTTCCCTAGCCGATCCGACGTACCGTTAATTTTTTTTAACCTTCTTCCACCGTACGATAAGAAAGGTAAATGTATTTTTGAAAAATCCATCTTATTCATGAGATGTACTACTTTCTGAATCATGTAAGTACTTGCTCATGATACAATATTCAATTGGATAGTTTTCTAGATGATATCTAAAATTTCATTCGAGAGTACTATACTCTAGAGAAATGATAAAACCCATTTCCATATGCTATAATTAATAGAGCTCCTAAATCGGCATATTCATATGGTGTGTCTGGACATGTTTAGATTTCAACAAATGGTTTGCAGTTTATAGCTTTATATTCGTAGTTGGGATCTTATATTTTCAACAAATCGTGTTATCTCTTGAGAACCGTCAAATCACTTAATTCTGATCAAGTGGTTTAATCCTTTATTCGAATGTCTGTCCAATTTAGAAGGACTCCACTTGACTGCATTATTGCTATTAATCATCCTTGTGATTCGAACAATCGGTATATGGTCCGAGGGCATAAATAAATTGCCTAATATAACGGAGTAATCTTGCAATATGTTACAGTAATCATTTTGAAATATTGTATTTCAGTTTATGTGGTTTTGTGTAACATATATAATAGACAAAGGACCAACAAATTCGTTTGAAGTCATCCACCTTTAATGAAGGGTGGACCACACAACTAGCAACAGTAGTGCTTTATGTTGGGTAGGCATTTTTTTTACACCAAAGAAAGATGGATCAATTCATGGGAAAGATTGGATGTTATTTCCAACTTACAATCTAATTCTGAGACTTTCAAGCATGCATATATGCATGTTGGTACTAAATAGTAGATATCTGTCAAGGATACTAAATAGTAATGCTCTTAGCTTCTTCTTCTTTCCAACTTTCATAGTGTTCATTACAGTAGCATTTTGAGTCCAGCAGGGTCGGCTATCTCATGGAATGGATGAGGACATAATTGCATAAATGAGACTAAACTTTAAATCTCTTGTTTTAAACTTTAAAGTTCCATTGACTAATGAAAGGAAAAGTTTAAGGAAATTAACTCAATATTTTTTTTTGGCATGATTGATCTAAAGATAAAATGGCCAAAAAATAGCAAGTGTCAATTTCGTTGTACTAGACGCTGCTAAAAAAAAATTTATTTGAGCTGGCACGTGGACCTGAAGTTCCATTTACGTGCCCAGGGCTTATTAGCCACCATTTCAACTCCTCTCCCATCGGCTCCGGCCACTGGTAGTGTCAATTTCTTGATAAATGTGAATTTCTTGAAAAATGATATTTATTCTTACATTTGACAAAGAAAATTTTACGAAGTCTTTCCGAATAGGCTCACCTATTTGGGTATGATGTCAGAAAGAACTTGAGGCTTGGTATTTAATTGGTCCCCGGTGACCTTCCTCCCTCATTTTCCCGCCTGGTCATATTCACGTAGAGCTACCGAAAGGGGATGACCGAATATTATTCTTTTGCTCAAATTGTATTTATAAATTATGCATTTTTGCAAGCAACTTATTGACCTCTCTATATCGGTCCGTCGATCGATATAAGAGAATTTTTTTAAAACAAAAATTGTATTTCAAAACTGTTGTTTTAATTACGATTGTTTGTTGTTATTTTTTCATAGATCTATAGATGAAGTGTGAATGCCTTGTGGACAGCGCCTCGACGCACACAATCCTTCGAGAAAAAAGCTATTTTTATAGCTTATATGATTATGACGGTCCCGTTATTACGATATCAGGACTATCAAACATAATAGAAGGATCTGGTGAAGCAATTATATTGCTCCCAAATAAAACAAGACTAATAATAAAAGATGTACTATTCTCTCCTAAATCAAATAGGAACCTCATAAGTTTCAAGGACATTCGTTTAAACGGATATCACTTAGAAACAAATGAAATAAATGAGACAAAATATCTGTATGTTACTCGTCTAAAAGATGGTTCAAAAACTATCTTAGAACGATTCAAGGGACTCCCGTGGGTCTCTATCATACTCATATTCAATCAACAGAAGCTAACATGATTGTGCACCAGAAGTGTCATTCATCACCAAAATTTAAACTTTGGCATAATAGACTGGGTCACCCAGGATCAGCTATGATGAAACGAATCATAAGCCAATCCAGTGGACACAACCTGCAGAACCTGAAGATTCTTCAGAAGTATGATTACTCGTGTATACCTTGTTTTCAAGGCAAAATTATAACGAGACCATCCCTTTTGAAAGTGAGACTAGAGTCTCCTAGCTTCTTAGAGAGAATTCATGGAGATATTTGCGGACCTATTCACCCCGCAAGTGGTCCATTTAGGTACTTTATGGTACTTATCGATGCATCTACTAAATGGTCTTATGTGTGCCTTTTGTCCACCCGCAACTTAGCTTTTTCTAAGCTATTGGCACAAATAATTAAGTTGCGGGCTCATTTCCCCCGATAACCATATCAAAAAATTAAGACTTGATAATGCGGGTGAATTTACTTCACAGGTCTTTCAAGACTATTGCCAAGCAACTGGCATCGAAGTTGAACATCCTGTAGCTCATGTTCACACCCAGAACGGGTTAGCAGAATCTCTTATTAAGAGATTACAATGGATTGCTCGTCCATTGTTGATGTAGTCACAGTTGACTGTGGAAGCTTGGGGTCATGCTATATTGCATGTCGCATCACTTATTAGAATACGGCCTTCTGGGGGTCATATTCTATCTCCGATGCAGCTCGCTTATGGTTCACTTCCAAATATCTCTCATTTGAGAGTTTTGGTTGTGCTGTTTACGTCCCCATTGCCCCCCCCCCACAGAGGACCAAAATGGGTCCACAACGTCGATTAGGTATCTATGTTGGGTTTGACTCACCCTCTATAATTAGATACCTAGAACCCCTGACGGGTGACATATTTAAGGCACGTCTTGATGACTGTGAGTTTGATGAAGGATTATTTCCTAAACTGGGCACACAGTCTAAGAAGCCAGAAGCTTCTAAGACAATTTCTTGGGACACAAAAACTGTCTTATTTTGATCCGCGTACAAGTCAATGTGAAGATGAGATCCTGAAGATATTACATCTTCAAAACACTGTACATCTACTTCCGGATACATTTACTGACAACCAGAAGATTGTCAGATCACACGTCCCTGCTGCCAACACGCCAGCTAGGATTGACATCCCCAAAGATGGATGCAATCCGCCGGCAGCAGAAATGGCAATACCTCAATTAAAAAAGGACGCCTACCAGGTTCGAGAGACAAAGTCCCTCGTAAAAGAAAAAACCCTGAAGAAATTAAGAAGATCCCAACACAGGATGCTGAGCTCAGATCAGCTACCTCTCCCCTCCTAGTTTCCCCTGAAGAGGAACAAACAGGAGAAATATCATTAAATTATGTACGTACTGGAGAGGTACTGAACAGAAAAAGCACAGTCGTCGACGACGATTTTACGTTCAATATTGCCGTTCACGTCACTGAAAATGACGATGACATCGATCCACGGTCTCTAGCGGAATGTAAACGCAGAGGCGATTGGCCAAAGTGGAACGAGGCAATAGGAGTAGAGCTGGACTCACTCTTGAAACGCGAAGTCTTTGGACCAGTAGTCCAAACACCTAAAGATGTAAAACCTGTGGGATATAAATGGATCTTCACAAGAAAAAGAAATGAACACAACATAGTTGTGCGCTACAAAGCACGCCTGCACAAGGTTTCTCCCAGAAACCGGAAATAGATTATGAAGAAACATATTCTCCGGTCATGGATGGAAATACCTTCAGATTCCTAATCAGCCTCTCTTCTCTGAAAAGCCTAGAAATGCAGCTCATGGACGTTGTGACTGCATATCTTTATGGCAATATAGATAAAGATATCTATATGAAACTCCCTGAAGGGTGTAGAATTTTACCAGAGAAAACAGATAGACCTCGGAACACCTATTCTGTAAGGTTACAAAGATCATTGTACGGTCTTAAACAATCAGGAAAAATGTGGTATAACAGACTAAGTGAGTTTCTTGCTACGCAAGGATTTACTAATGATAAAGTCTGCCCGTGTATCTTTATAAAAGATCGGGAACAGGATTTGTTATAGTCGCCGTTTATGTCGACGACTTAAATATCATTGGATCTCCTGCAGAGATCACTGAGATATCTGAAAGCCTTAAGACAACTTTTGAAATGAAAGACCTAGGCAAAACAAAGTATTGCCTTGGCTTACAGATCGAACACCTAAAGGGTGGTATCCTGTTACACCAATCTACATATACACGAAGATTACTTAAACAATTCCACATGGATAAATGCCATCCCCTTAGTACACCAATGGTCGTTCGATCATTGGACGTAAAGAATGACCCTTTTCGTCCACTGGAAGAGGGGGAGGAATCATTAGGTCCTGACGTACCTTACCTAAGTGCCATTGGGGCACTACTCTATCTGGCTAACCATACGCGTCCTGATATAGCATTTTCAGTTAACTTATTAGCCAAATACAGTGCAGCGCCCACAAAGTGCCACTGGAATGGAGTGAAGCATCTTCTGCGCTACATCCAAGGGTCTATAGACCTAGGACTATATTACCCGAATAGTGGGTCTTCCACTTTACTTGGTTATTCAGATGCAGGTTATAGATCAGATCCCCACACAGAGAAATCACAAACTGGATTTGTGTTTACTTTCGGTGGTACGGCTATCTCCTGGAGGTCCATCAAGCAGACCAGTGTGGCTATCTCATCCAACCATTCTGAACTCCTGGCAATCCATGAAACAAGCAAGGAGTGTGTTTGGCTTCGCTCCGTCATTCAGCACATTTTGGCATCTACTGGCCTGAAGACTGGTGAACTTGAGCCTACTACCCTTTTTGAAGATAATACAGCATGCGTAGCTCAACTTCAGAAAGGATACATGAAGAGTGACAAGACGAAGCACATATCCCCCAAATTCTTCTGGACGCACGACCTTCAATAGAAGGGACAAGTCAAAGTACAACAAATTCAATCTTGTAATAACTTAGCAGATTTGTTTACCAAAACACTGCCACGATGTACTTTTGTAAAGCTTGTAAGAGGAATAGGGATGAGGCAACTAAAAGACCTGCAAGCCTGAAGCTTGTATAGATCAGGGGGAGTAAAACTATAGGATTGTACTCTTTTTTCTTAGGACTGATGGTTTTTCCCACTGGGTTTTCCACAGCCAAGGTTTTAACGAGGCAAACCAAGTTTACTCTGGATCCAGCAGTATCCACCCCATTAGCTTATTGAACCCTGAAGTATTTCATAAGTGGATCCAAGGAAATGGATGAATAAGGGGAAGTGTTGTGTAAACCTTATTATTCACCATTATGTCATGAGTTACACATGACCCTTGAGATCATGTAACTCATGACCCTTGGGTTGTCCCTTATCCCTATATATATGGCCCTTGCCATATGATGAATGAGAGGAATAAAAATACTATTCTACGATATCTCGTCTCCCTTCAAACAATTTTCAAATTTAGTAGTTTTATAACTAGTATAGCAATTGAGCATAATTTTACATTTGCAACTCGTATAAACAATGTCCGAAAATTGTATATGCTTGAGATGAACTACTAAAATCATTGGTGAAGGCAGAAAATTTGTTATTCACACATTAGAAACTCAATATTCATGTCTAGGTGGATGTACAATACGAGCTCATCCATATGCTGTTACTGAATGGATTGAAATAAGATAATTCACAAAATTCGGGATAATCATTTCTATAGTCCATCACACAGTAAATGATATGTATAGAATTCCTCGAATACATATTAAATATTCCAAAGCATATTTATTTCGATGGAATACCATTATTTATATCAAATAAAAAATGAATAATAAAAGGTATAAGTGAAACTTTTTCAAACTTGCAACATTTTATATATTCAACATTTTAAATAACATCAAAGATAAAAATTTACTACATAGATTGGTTAGTACAATTCTTTTTGTTTTGTCATATCCCACCACAATTGATACAACTATTATATGTTGTAGATAAATCTTTCGTTTTGATACAATTCTTTTTTGGTCTACCAACTTTTTGTCCAACACCTGATACTACAATTTGATCTCTAACAAATGCAATTTGAGGAGCATAAAGGGCTGGATTGGTTACATATGTGGTTTGTATACACTTATAAATCTCGTAGTAGAAAATTGAGCATGATACAAAATTCTAATTTTTACATTACAAGATTATCACGTCCCAATCCCAAAATACATAAGACTAGGTCAACTTGCAATGACTTACATATCTAGCGGACTCCAACACAACTCGAATCCGTATACGATCTCCGAGGCCGGATAACTCTAGCTAAAGTTACTATGAACAACATATCAAACTATATCTCAATCCATCAAATAGAAATATCAAGAATGAACCAAGTGTACCAATGTTGACCAGACAGTAATACATTGATACAAACAAGCTCAAGAAAAATAATGGAACTTGCAATGCTAGTCTTTCACAACAATATTAAATAGTACGATATGAAATATAACTACGAAAGAATATAATGAATGTATCATCTAATAATATCGGTATCCTGAAGAAACAATTATCAACTATCCTATAGATTGAGCTCAAAAGCAACCTATAGATGTAGCTCAACAATAATCTAGAAGAAAACCAGGTCGTTAAAGAGACATAACATGATACATTTATACATGTTGTAAGGAAGTACAGTAAATAACATGTAAAGAAACAAACATATAATACATGGACAATTACTAATAGTAGTTTACACGAAATACAAAAGGAGGAGAATGTTCACGCATGAGTTGTCATGATAAGGGGGTAGCTTATTAAACATATAACATTGGGTAAAACATGTGAGTAACTATGAAAGCCAAGGCCGGCCCTGGCCCAAGGCCCACGAATCATGAGGGCCCAAAAAAATAGTTTAAATATAAATATGTTAACAGTTTTGTATCTAAATTAGAAATATTGTGTACCATGGGAACCTTCTTTATACAAAATTTATTTTGGTGTAGTGGTTAGTTGCTAAGCTTGTATAATAAAGGTCCTTGGTTCATATCTTGGTTGTAACTTTTATTTTAATTAAATTTTTTAGTTTTTTAATATTTTTTTCATTATACATGGGTCCAATTTTGAAAATTTGTCCCGAGCCTCTATGATGTCAGGGCCAGCCCTGATGAAAGCATGTAAAGGAGCTCAAGCACTCAACCAAAGCTGGTAGCCAGCTCCATTATTTTCTTGTAGTAGCCAAAAAATAACAAAAAAATATATATGTGGAGAATGGAAGTTGAGAGAATTGGGACATGAGAAAGAAGTTCTGGAAAATACATCCGACGAAGAATTCTGCTAGACGGTCTTGCATAAACTTCTTTCACCAAAAAATTAATGATCGTTAAATATGTGCCTTTTGCACTAAAAGACCTTTTAGCATTTTTTTGTCAGTTTATCCCTCCTTAGATTATATATCCGCTCGCTTAGGTCCCTCCAGCCAAATTTTAAAAAAATTATACCAAAAATACCCCTCCCCCCCTCCGGCGATGACGGCGCCGGCGAGCCCCCAACCCCCTATCGCCGGCGATCCCCCAGCCCACCCCCCCCGACCACCCCCCCGCCGGCGATCCCCCAGCCCCCCTGACCCCCCCCGATCCCCCCCTCGCCGGCGAACCAGACCACCCCCCGCCGGCGAACCCCCAGCCCCCCTGACCTCCCCCGATCCCCCCTCGCCGGCGAACCCGACCACCCCCCGCCGTCGAACCCGACCCACCCCCCTCCTCCTCCCTCGCCGGCCTCAACCCGCCCTCCTCCTCCTTCGTCGGCCCCGACCCTCCCGCTCCCTCGTCGGCCCCGACCCCCGGCTCCCTCGTCGGCCCCGACCCCCCTGCCCCTCCTCGCCGGCGAGCGACCCCTCCGCCCCTCCCCCCCCGCCTGCCTTCCCCCCCCTGTCCGACCCCCACCCCCCCTCCGCCTCCGTCGCCGGCGAACACAGCCGAAGAAGGAGGGGGAAGGGAGGGGTAAAATTGTCATTTGGGGGGCAAAATGAGCATATTTCATACTTTTTGGTATTTTAAGAGCATGGGGTCTTTTAGTGCAAAAGGCACATATTTAACGAGGGTTTTTTTGCACTTTACCCTTGTTTATGGTGTAGTGGTAACACGTTTGATGTTTGGAAGGTTGTGTATTCACATTTGGTTTAAATTTTAATTATGTATTTTTTTTCATTCTTATGACATTAAAAGACAACTAAAAGAATTCGTTTAATTCTTATGACATAATTGAAGAAAAAAAAAAGATGTTCAACTTGTTTCTCCTTCATTAATTATGTAGTTTTTTCTATCATGCATGATTCTGAAAATTAGATTGCGGTCGTTTGTAGTTAATGTGGATTTATATGTGGTTTAACTAGTAGAGTGTCTTACATCGTATTTTTTTTCTCAATTTTGTCACAAGAATCAAAAATAAAAAATAAAAATTTGAATCCAACTTGAATTGAACATGCAATCTTTTGAATCACAATCAAATACATTATCATTACACAACAAACAATCATTAATTTCTTGAAAAAAAGAAGTATATATGCAAGAATTTCGACAAACCATTTGATGGAATGTTTAGTGGGATGGAATGTTCTAATACTTCTCTCTATGTTTCCATTTCATGAAACTTTATTTCCTCCTCTAAAATTTTCTGCAAAGAAAAAATGCCACCGAATAGTCAAAAATGCCCCCCACCCCACAACCAAAGCCCCGCCATCTATCGGCACCAGTCAGTACCATTCTGGACACCTGCCAGTTCCCAGGTTACACGTGCCGACTTCCCATAGATCGGATCTGATGCTCGGTCTGGTCCTACATCAGCAAGCACAGCCCCTTGCGTGTAATTTAAGTAATTAATTAAATAAACCTAGTCGCCACGGACGTTATATAGAACCCCCAACACCCCCCCCCCCCAGAGTGTTCCAACAACTGAAAAAAAATCACTTCCACTCGTCGACGAGCTGAGCATTCTTTCCCAAACACCCCCTCCAAATTTCTCAATTTCCCTTCAAGCCCTTTTCTGCAAAAAATACGAAAGTTCCACTTTGATTCTTTTTTCCTCTTTCATTTTTCGTCAGGCTATTTTTTTTTATTTTTTCGGAAGAGGCATTTTTCATTTAAACGGTTAAACCCTCTTATTTTTAGTAATATTGCAGTTCTTTGGTTTTGTTTAAGAACATGGCTGCAGCTATAGATATCAGTAGCCAACAACAAGTGGTGCTCGCTTCCGATTCCTACCACCAGTTCTTTCCTCACCCGGATCTGAGCCGGCTTGGTCCGGTCGGCCTGACCCAGCTGAACCCGATCCAGATCCAACAGATCCAGTTCACGTACTACTACTACCACCAGCACCAGCAGCAGCAGCTGCAGTTGAAGCAAGAAGTGATGGTTTCAAGAACTCTGCAGTCGAAAAACCCTTTCCTCGGCCTACGGTCGCAGCCGATGAAGCCTCCGCCGCCATCGCCGCCGCAGTCGTCAAAGCCGACGAAGCTCTACCAGACTGAGAGCTTGAACTTTATGGAGGTTCCATGGGACGAGACTGAGAGCTTCCAGATCAAGAAGTATCCGTCTTGGGAGGTTGACTGGGAGGCCATACTGTTGTAACTATACTTCTTTCTTCTTTCTTTTCTCTAGTGTCTATAGCTGTTGCAAATGGAGTTTTTCGTGTTTGCGTGGCTCTCTTTTTTTCCCATTTATTTTAGGGTTTTCTAGTGTTGTGCCATAGGTCTGGTTCTTGCTTGTATTTTTTTCTTTCTTGTATTTTTTTTCTTGGCAGAACCAGAGAGGCAGAATCAAGGGAAGTAAGTTTGTTTGCAAGTTGTTGTAGCTTTTTAATTAGGTTTGTTATTGTTGGTTGTAACCTGGAGAAGGCTGGCAAGGTGCAAACACTCTATTGAGAAGGCAATGATAATGGAATAAGAAGAGGAAGCTTTTGTTGTTGTTAATTCAACATAGGTTTGTGCCTTTATATAGGCTATACAAAGATTAAAAGATGTGGACAACAATAAAGCAAAGGAGAAAAATCCTCCTGGCCACACAAATGTCCCAAGGACTAGGAACCTTCCTAAATAATAGGTAAACTAGGAGCTAGTCTGGATTATTTACTAACAATCTCCTCCTTAATCTAGATTTGATCCAGGTTGATAACTCCAAGCATCTGCTGCATCTCGGCAAATTTCACTCTAGCGAGAGCCTTCGTAAGAATGTCGGTACGTTGCTTTCCAGTGCACACAAACTCCACCTTTATCTGCCCTTTTTCAACACACTCGCGAATGAAATGAAAGCGAGTGTCAATGTGCTTGCTGCGCCCATGAAACACAGAGTTCTTCATCAACGCAATTGCAGACTTGTTGTCGACATAGAGTGTAACTGGCTTAGGTTCGCGACCAGTCACCTCACTAAGCAGATTCCTCAACCACACAGCTTGACACGCTGCACCCGTTGCCGCCATGAACTCAGCTTCACAGGAGGACAATACGACAGTTTTTTGCTTCTGAGACTGCCCAAGTGATCAGGTTCTTGTTGAGGTAGAACGCCATTCCACTGGTGCTCCTCCTGTCGTCGACATCTCCGGCTAAGTTGCTGTCAGTGAATCCATGCAGTTCATATTCATCATGTCCTCTTTTATACATGAGTCCATACTCAAGTGTTCCCTTCACGTATCTGAGGATCTGTTTCACCGTCTGGTAATGTGTGGTTGTTGGCTTCTCCATGTACCTACTCACCATTCCAACAGCATAAGAAATATTCCGGACGAGTGTGAGTTAAGTACCTGAGACAACCAATGATGCGCCTATATTGTGTCGGATCGACTCGGGTTCCTTCAAGGTCCTTGCTAAGTTGCAGTTTAGCTTCCATGGGATACTTGGTTGGATTGCAATCTCCCATTCCAAACTGCTACAATACTCTCTTCGCATATGCCGATTGCTTCAGAGTAATGCGATCACCCTGTTGGTCTATCCTCTATACCAAGGTAGTAGGAGAGTAACCCAAGGTCACTCATCTCAAATTTCTGCATCATCTGCTTCTTGTAAGCCTTTACTGCAGTTGCTTTTGCGCCTGTGACAATTAAGTCATCAACGTACACTCCAACAATGAGTGCACCCTCTCAATTGTTCCTCGTGTACACCGCATGCTCTTGAGTGCATCTGACGAATCCCAGCTCCTTTAAGCAGCTGTCCAGGCGTATGTTCCAGGCCCTCGGTGCTTGCCGCAAACCATAGAGAGCCTTGAACAGTCTATACACCTTGTGCCCCTGGTTCTTGACGATGAAAGCCTTCGGGTTGATCTACATATACCTCCTCTTTGAGGTCACCATTCAGGAATGCAGATTTGACGTCCAAGTGGTGAACCTTCCATCCATGTTGGGCTGCGAGAGCGATAATCAAGCAAATTGTGTCGAGTCTGGCCACTGGAGCAAACACCTCATCAAAATCGACTCCATGCTGCTGGACGTACCCTTTTGCCACAAGTCTAGCTTTGTGCTTGAAGGATCTTGCCTTCACTGTCTCTCTTCACCTTGTATACCCATTTTAGACAGATAGGGTTTGTGCCCAAATGGTAACTCAGTAAGCTCCCAAGTCCCATTCTTCTCGATGGCTTCCAACTCCTTCTTCATAGCTTCCCGCCACTCATGGTCAAGTGCATTATCTTGAAAGTTTGCCGGTTCTTCAGTCGACAAAAATAGCATCTCTGGATCAAGAGGTGTCTCCTCAGTTTCAGCATATATGTCAGCAATTGGGTGGTAATCTCCTTGGCTCGCTTGAGTCTGTCGTCAGTGTGGGTGAGTCGCTTGAAGTTGAGGCTGCATCTTGTGGTATAGTAGGCTTCCTTGACGCCATTGCCGCTCCGTGCGTCATAGGTGTTGCCGCATCTCCCATGCCCTCCGGCATGTGTACAGCCTCGTCCACCGCTCTCTGTGGAGTGATTATTGTCTCGACAACAGGATCTTCGACTAAGATATCTACCCAACCTTGTGGTTCGGTACCGTCACCATCGTTCCAGTCCCATCTTCTTTCTTCCTCGAACACGATATCCCTGCTCACCTGGATCTTGCTGCGTTGAGGATTATAGAGGCGGTACGCTTTGCAGCCCTCTTCCACGCTAAGGTACACCAATAACGTGCTTCGGTCATTAAGTTTCTTGTGATGAGGACCTGCTGTCTTCATGTGTGCGACGTATCCAAAAATCCTTAAGTATTCCAGGTTCGATTTCTTACCAGTCCAAGCTTCATACGGCGTGAGCGTACCGAGAGCTTTAGTTGGCAACCGGTTGAGCAGGTACACAGCATGTCTAACCGCCTCGCCCACATGCTTCCAGAAACATGCATGCTCTTGAGTAGGCTCCTTGTCGTTGCCATCACGGTGCGATTTCGGCGCTCCACTACGCCGTTCTGTTGTGGCGTATATGGTGCGGTAAGGTGCCGTTGTATGCCTTCGCCTTCACAGAAGCTTATGAATTCCTTGGACAGGAACTCACCTCCTCGACCAGTTCTGAGTGTCTTCATCTTGCTGTCACACTCATTCTCTACAAGATACTTGAATTTCTTGAAAGCATCAAAGGTATTGTTTTTTTCTTTGAGCATATACACCCACATCATGCGACTGAAGTCATCAACAAGTAGAAGAAAATACTTGTTACCTGCAAGTATAGCGGGTGTAATCGGGCCACAAATGTCGGCGTGCACAAGTTGCAGTGTCTTCTCAGCTCTGAAGCTTGCCTGCAGTGGGAATGGTAGCCGTGCCTGTTTGGCGATAAGGCACCCATCATAGAGTTGGTTTGGGTGAGAAATCTTCGGCAGTCCGGTGGCCATTCCCTTCTCTGCCATCATCTTGAGCGCAAAGAAATTCACGTGCCCGAGCCTTGCATGCCACAACCAAGCTGGGTCATGTACTTTGGCCCTTAGACATATCGGCCTACAAGATTAAAGAGCTATATTGTACAGACGGTTAGGCGATCTCCTCACCTTCATCAGCAGGATGTCGTTCCTGTCGAACACCCTCAAGTAGGAGCCGACAATCTCCACCTTGCTTCCATCTTCCGTTAATTGACCAAGGCTCAATATTACTTCTTAAGCTTGGAATGAAGTATACCTCCGACAGAAGTCGTTGTTCCCCATTCTTGCATTGGAGCAGGATTGATCCCTTGCCCTCAATCCGCACGGTTGAGCCGTCGCCAAACTTGACATGGCCGGTGATATTCAGATCAAGGTCCTTGAACTTTCCTCGGTGCCCGTCATGTGGTTGCTAGCGCCGTTGTCAAGGTACCAAACGTCGGTGTCGGCTGTGCTTCTCCAGTTCCGCGCAAGTCTTGTCTATCTTCTCTTCATTGAGCATGACGAGGTCAGGCGTCTCCTCCTGACTCTCTCCCAGCAGCAATGCGGCCTCCTCGTCTTGCGCTCGTGCAAGGTTCGCCTCCTCAACACGATGCTTGTTGCGACACTCCGACGCATAGTGCCCAAAGTTTTCACAATTGAAGCACTTGATTTTTGATTTGTCGCGGTTGGAGCCTGAGCCGCGAGTTCCCTCACCCTCCTGGTGTTGCGCTATTTGGCCGCCACGGCCACCCCTGCCGCGCCCGCGACCACGACCACGGGGCTTACCATGGCCCCGATCGTCGCTAAAGTGCCCCTTTCCTCTCGACGAAGAATCGGCGTCGCCTTTCTTCGACCGCGCCTGCCACTCAGCGTGAGTAAGCAAGAGTTGTCCGTTGTTGCTCTCGCCTCGACCGCGTATGCGTTCTTCGTACGCTTTGAGGCGGCCGATCGCTTCCTCGACCGGCATGGTCTCCACATCCGCAAACTGCTCGATCACAGCAACGACCTGCAGGTACTTGTCTGGGACGGAGACGAGCAGCTTCTTGACGATGACGACGTCCTCCATCTCGTCTCCCAATCCACGAATCTTGTTTGCGAGGGTCGTCAATTTTCCTGCAAACTCATCGATGGAGTCTGTCTCCTTCATACGAAGAGCCTCAAACTCACTCTTCAAGGTTTGAATTCTTGCCTTCTTCACCCGATCAGCACCTAGGTACCTTGTCTTCAAGCTTTCCCAAGCTTCCTTAGTTTTGTGCTTGGCCAGCTGGAGTAGGATTTCCTCGGGGACAGCTTGGAAAATGCACGCCAACGCCATCTTGTCCTTCTTCTTTTCTACGACCACCCCGGCCGCGGGTTCAATGGCATCCCAAACGCCTTGAGACCATGAAGACCTCCATCTTGATCGCCTAAGTGGAGTAATTGCAAGACGTCAGCATCGGGTAGTGCAGGTTATGCTCCCCTTCTTTGTTGTTGGCGTCGACGAGTGCTCGATGATTGAAATCTTGTCGAGTCGAAGATACTTTGGCATACAACCTGGTGCTCTGATACCAAATGTTGGTTGTAACCTGGAGAAGGATGACAAGGTGCAAACACTCTATTGAGAAGGCAATGATAATGGAATAAGAAGAGGAAGCTTTTGTTGTTAATTCAACATAGGTTTGTGCCTTTATATAGGCTATACAAAGATTAAAAGATGTGGACAACAATAAAGCAAAGGAGAAAAATCCTCCTGGCCACACAAATGTCCCAAGGACTAGGAACCTTCCTAAAGAATAGGTAAACTAGGAGCTAGTCTAGATTATTTACTAACAGTTATAAAGGCACTCACTTTTTTATCAGGGCTATTCCATTTAAAACTTTGTATTATTTACAAGTTTGTCATTGAAAAAATTGATTAGGGTTATCCCACTCTTTGGTATAAAAGTCACTTTTTTTTCTAATCTTTCCCTCTTCTTCTTCCTCAACCCATCCAAGAAGAAAAAAAAGAATAAGAAGAAAAGGAAGAACAACAACAACAACAAAAATGTTAAACCCTAATATTGGTCAAAATCCTAATATTGTATCCCTAATTTTTTTCTCATTTTCAATTTCGATGACACCCAAAGGCTCCTCATAATATACGAACCCTAATATGGGAGGAAACCCCAATATTGCTGTTCAACTAGTGCAAACAAGGACTGTCCAATTTTTGGCAGTCCTACAAACTGAATGGACTGCCAGAAAACTGGGCAGTCCTAAGTCACAGCATGTGAAATAAAGGACTGTCATTTTTCTGGCAGTCCTTACAGTATGTAGGACTGTCCAGTTTTCTGGCAGTCCTGAATACAGTAAGGACTGCCAGAAAAATGGCAGTCCTTTGTTTCACATGTTGTGACTTAGGACTGTCCAGTTTTTGCAGTCCATTCATGTCACGACCCGCACCCGCTATAAGGGCACGTGTACGTGACAACGCCCAGCCCTCACCGGAAAAATAGCATGGAACGCTGTAGGTTTTCTACTCTAACAACAGTTTATATATATCAAAACCTGTCGAGAATATGGTAACTCCGAACGGAGGACAAGCAATGAATATATATGAGTGCTCAATCACAACTCTAAGATGATAAAGTAAAGACTGAAAGATAAAGACAACAAGACGATAAAATATAACCTGTCAAGTCCAAACACAAATAATATACAAGTCCGTCTCTAATACAATCCACATGTAATACAGTCTCAAAAGTAACTGGAGACAAGGTCCAGTACAAAAGACCTACTCTAACTAAGCAAGTGGTAAAGTCTCGTCAGGCGAGCTAAGCCCTGCGGGACCAAGTCTAAGCCCACTACATCATCCGGACCATAGTAGGTACTGCAATCTCCCTCGTCTGCATCTGTAATATTTTGTCAACATATCCGGTCAGGATGGAACGAGTACATATTACTCATAACAGATCTCAAGATAGAATAAAAGCTATAAGACTGTAAATAGATGGAGTGTACATGTATGTATCATGGCATGGTAAGCTGTAGAGCTAGCGCTAGAATAAAAAATAGAACGGGATCATGGTATGTACACAAGTCAAGAAAGCCATATGTCCAATGTGTGTGAGTAGTAGTTTCAGCTTGTGATCGGCTTGGGTACCTGTCAAGAACTGGCCTGGCAAGTCATATATGCGGTATATGACTCACACTGTTCGGGAATGCGGGATGGATCTGATCACAGGCATACGCTACTACTCCCCTACCCTAACTGGTAGAATGGATCCAAACAGGACACGTCACTCACGGGATTCTAATGAGAAGGTCGCGAACCTTCTCTAGAATCAGTGACCATATATTGAGCAAGAGCTACAAGGGAGCTTGCACAATACATCCCAACCTAAGAAGGAGAAACATCTCTCGTCGGGATCCAGAATACCAATCCGTAAGAACCATGTGTCAGGAATAAGCATATCTACACTAAGTACATGAATCATAACAGTTATCATAAATGGAAATAAGTATCAGAGAATGTAATCGCCTGTAAGATGATAAAATATGTCAACCGGATCCACTGTAGTGTCTCGAGGACCTATAGAGAACAAGACATATCAATACTAAGTTTAGAAAGTAAAGTTAAATCAAATTAAATCCTATTAAGTCATTCTAGGTCAAGACATGTCTAGTTGGGTCAATCTTGGTCATGGAGAACATTGGAAATCAATCCGAATCAAACTAGGTCGAAAATTGACTTACGTTGACTTTTGGTCAACGGTCAACTCTGGTCAACTATAGGTCAACCCTAGGTCACTGGAGACTAATAGTTGACTTTTGGTCAACCGTCCAAGTTAAAAGGAATTTGGGACTAAATTGGGTAAAGTGTTGATCCATATTGACTTTTGGTCTAAAAAGTCAACCGTGGTCAACCGAGGTCAAGACTATGTCTAGATGGCTATTTCTAATCATTACCAACCTCTACAACCCATATCCAAGTCCATCTTGGACTTCGAAACCCAAATCTTGGCCGTAGGCCAATATCCTATTTTACCCTTTAAAAAAGTAAAATTCTAACTTAGCAATTACCAAGTTAGCCTACCTACGCTTGATATTTTGACCCGAGCTCCCTAGGGTAGTATGATACTAGCCTATAGGTTCATTACCTACCAAAATACCTAGGTAGAGTGGACGTCTAGTCCATCTTACGGCCTATTACCGATATCTTGAATAAATCAAGATACGCAATGGTACGACACGATACCGGCGTCCTACAACCCCGATTTCCACTCGGGAGCCTACCCGCAAAGTCTAATTCACGTATTCTAGGTCTCCCCCAAGTTTCATCGCGTTCCGATACTCGAAGCTCGATTTCGCCTCTAACTCGATCTCCCCCAAATTCTATTTCCTATTCTAATCTTCTTCTTCTAATTCTTCCTATTCCTCTAATCCTTCTCTTCTAACTTCTTCTAATTTCTTCTTCTTTCTTACTCTAATTCCTTATCCTTTTCCTTCTCATTCCTTTCCTACTTCCTAATTCTAATTGCTTCTCTTTCTATTTCTTCCCTTACCTTCTAGTTTCTTCTTCTTCTTCTAATCTCTTCTTCTTTTCTCATTCTCTTCTTACTCTACTCATCACTTTCTATTCTCCTCTATGTATATAATATATATATATATATATATATATATATATATATATATATATATCTATATATATATATATATATATATATATACATTGGGGTGTTTAAGGGGTAAAGGGGGGCTGAATAGGGGGG
>JANAVB010022123.1:0-43530 GCA_029216955.1 Iris pallida
CAGTGCTGAACTTCAACTGTGTCCCCAGGCTGTCATGCAAACTTTTCCAAAAGTGAGAGGTAAAACGAGTGTCTCGGTCAGATACAATGCTTACCGGTACTCCATGAATCGGTAGATGTGTCGCATGTATAGTGCCGCCAACTTCTCGGTGGATAAACCAACCTTGAAGGGAATAAAGTGAGCTGACTTGGTTAGTCGGTCCACTATAACCCAGATGGCATCCTTCCCTCCTTGGGAACGAGGCAAACCTGACACGAAGTCCATTGTGATGTGCTCCCACTTCCACTCCGGAATGTCCAGCGGTTGTAGAAGTCCTGCGGGTCTCTGTCTACTGGCCTTCACTTGCTGACAGATCAAACATCTCGCCACGAATCTGGACACATCTTTCTTCATTCCATACCACCAAACAATAGTGCGCATATCCCGATACATCTTATTAGCTCCAGGATGTATAGAATACGACTGGTGCGCTTCCTTCATCAGTCGTTCTTCAGTTCGCCAGATGGTACACAAAGCCTCGTACCATTCTTCAAAGCTCCATCGCTGGCGATTGAGAAACCCTCAAGTGTTCCCGCCAACACTTGATCTCTCAGTTTGCAAAGTGCCTCGTCTTGAAACTGAGTCTCCTTGATCTTGTCCATCAGATACGAGCTCACTTGCAACTTCATCAGTACTGAATCAGCATCCAGCTCCATCCTTCTATCTCCAGGCAATATGATCTCTAATCCAAGCTTCTCGATGTCCTCTAGCAGATGCCGCTCCTTGGTCAAGAACATCGCCACTGGGTATCGACTAAGTGCATCAGCGACCACATTAGCCTTACCCGGGTGGTATTGCAGGTCGATGTCAAAGTCCTTCATTAGCTCCAGCCATCTTCTTTGCCTCATGTTCAACTCTTTCTGAGTGAAAACATACTTCAGACTTTTGTGGTCTGTGTATATCTCCACTCTCTCTCCATACAGATAGTGCTTCCATAGCTTCAACGCAAAGATAACTGCCGCAAGCTCCAGGTCATGTGTGGGATAATTCTTCTCATGGTTCCGTAATTGCCTAGATGCGTAAGCAATCACTTTCCATTCTGTTGAAGAACACATCCCAGTCCTTTTCCAGAGGCATCACTGTAGATTGTGAAACCACCGGATCCTGCGGGTAGCGCAAGGATTGGTGCAGTGGTAAGCCTCTTCTTCAGCTCCTCGAATGCAGCCTGGCAATCTTCCGTCCAGATGAACTCTTCATTCTTCCGGAAGCTTCGTCATCGGTTCAGCAATTCTGGCAAAATCCTTCAAAACTTCCGGTAGTAGCCAGCCAAGCCCAAGAAACTTCTGATCTCAGCAACTGAGCTTGGGGTAGACCACTTCTCCACAGCAGCTATCTTCTTAGGATCCACCGAAATTCCTCTCCTGTGACAACATGGCCAAGAAAATCCACCTTGTCTAGAAAGAATTCACATTTGGATAGCTTACCATATAACTTCTCTTTCCTCAAAGTTCCCAGAACTTTCCTGAGGTGCTCCTCATGCTCCTCTTCAGTCTTCGAATAGATCAAAATGTCATCAATGAAGACAACAACAAATTGATCTAAGTATTCATGGAAAACCTTGTTCATAAGGTTCATGAACACGCAGGAGCATTTGTCAGTCCAAACGGCATGACCAAGAATTCAAACTGCCCATACTTGTGTTGAATGCCGTCTTTTAGGAATATCTTCCTTCCTGACCTTGATCTGATGATAGCCAGATCTGAGGTCTATCTTCGAAAACACCTTGGCTCCACAATTGATCAAAAATCATCGATCCGGGGCAGCGGGTACTTGTTCTTGATGGTGATATTGTTCATGCCCGGTAGTCGATGCACATCCTCACAGTTCCGTCCTTCTTGGGAACAAACAAGACAGGCGCCCCAGGGTGAAGCTCCGTCTCGAATGAATCCCAGAGCCTTCAGTTCATTGATCTGTCCTTCATCTCCTTGGCCTCCTTCGGGTTGACTCTGTAGCATCCCTTAGAAATAGGGAAGAGCCGGGGACTAGGTCAATGGTGAACTCTATGTCTCGGTCTGGGGGTAACCCGGGAAGACTATCAGGGAAAACATCCATAAATTCTGCTATGATAGGATGGGGAGGTCCGGATTCTTCAGTGATAGAGGTATAGGTAACACATTCCATCTCCTCCGGAGTTCGAGAGATTTCAAACTCCGGTTCTCCAGGTGGGCTGAAGACTACACATCCTCGATGACAGTCTATCAGCGCATGCTGCTTACTCAACCAGTCCATCCCTAGGACTACATCATAGTTAGGTAAGGGCATGACAAGCAAAGGTGCTATAAAGTTATGGCCAGCTATGGTGATAGGGCATTCACAGATCTCAGTAATAGGTAGGGGTCCTCCTCCAGTCATAACCCTACAGATCTTCTTGCTAAAGCCAGTAACTATATGGTGTGCAGATATGAATTTGGTGGCTATGAAACTATGTGATGCTCCCGAATCAAATAAAGCTAAGGCAGGGTAGGAATGCACATAGATAGAACCTGATATGACATCCGCTACAGGTTCCTGAGCTGGCTCTGGTTCCTCTGCTGTCAGGCAAAAACTCGCCCCGTCTTCTGTTGATGTTGCCCAAACTGTTGTTGCTGAGTGGGCAGAGGTCCTTTCTGCGGAGTTGCTCCAGTCCGGTTAGTCGACAAAGGGCAGTCCCTCACTTGATGGGTGGAAGACCCACAGACTAGGCAGTGCCCTAGCCTCTTCCTGCATGTTTGCCAGATGTCCCGGCCTCTTGCAAAAGTCAGACGGGAGGATCTGCCTCTGAGGCGCCTTGTCATTGTTCCTCGCCTGCTGGTAGGGAGGACGGTTGTTGTTGTTGCTGTTGTTGTTGGGCTTCTTCTGATTACCCTGGAAGTTGTTAGTTCCAGGATCTCTCTTCGAGCGGGCAGGTTGGCTCTTCTCTATGTCTTGAGCTCGCTCCAGGATCTTTTCATAAGTCTTAGCACCGCCTGAGATCACATGGGTGCGGATCTCTTCTCTTAGTCCATATCTGAACCTTTCAGCACGATCGTCAGGGTCAGCACCAGGTTCTTGGCAAATCGGCTGAGCTGGCCGAATTCAGCAGCATACTCTCCCACAGTCATGTTGCCCTGCTTCAGGTTCTGGAATTGTCGCTCCATCTCCCGCAACTCTGAAGTTGGGAAGAACTTCCTCTGGAATAACCTCTTGAAGGTGTCCCAGTCAATCTGCCTATCCTGGAGTCGGGGTTCATTCCGATACCAGGTGCTTGCTATATTCTGCAGTTGGAGTCCCACTGCTTCAGCCTTGAGGTCTTCTGGAAGTCGAGCGACGCTAGAGACGCTCCATACTCGAGCCATTCATCAGCATAGACGATTCCCTCGGTTCCCTTGAAGGGTCGAGGGTTCTGCTTCTTGAAACTCTCAATATCGCCCACCTTGGCAATATGATTCCATTAATTAAATGGCCTTAATATTACATAAATTAATCCTTAAATTTATGTTTACCTTGGCAGGCCTTGGTTCCTGTTGAGCTGCTTCCCTCTCTAGTGCAGCCATTGCCACGCTATGGGCATTCTCCATGCCTTCTCTCATAATGGCCGTCTGCTCGCGATGAGCTTCAGCTTGAGTTCTCTGGGCTTCTAGCACTCCTCTTAGCAGACCTATGAGGTCGGTGGGGTCCACAGGCACCGGTGGGGCAGCTGGAGTGGGCGAAACCACATGCATCTCCGTCCGAGAAGATGATGGATCCGTCGTCATATTAAGGGGACGGTCGGCCAGCTGCCGAGGTGTAGGATCCGGACTTGATTGGGGAGGTGGGGTATGATCAGGTGTTGACATCCCATCGCCAGCAGGGTTGGTTTGTCAGTGGCCATTCTCTGGAAGGTTTAGGATAAAACATAAGCAAGGTAGCCTATCTATAATCAAACAAAAATATTTATTATAATATATTTCGGTCCTATGTTGTGGCAAATTATGTTCTAGTGTTCTAAATGTCTCTAAATAGATTTTCCTAAGTGTTGATTGAGACCTGCATGGGCCACCACTAAAAACATGTCACGACCCGGTCCCCAAATACTTGGGTCGAATCGGATCATGCCCAGCCTGCACCGTTGATGAGACGGCGGCAGTAAGCTGTAATCCATATGCAGGGATCAACAACATTTGAAACTAAGTTTGCCACAACTTTATTTAAATAATTTAAAACTTGTTCTGTTACAAGGATTCATAACTGAAAATCATAGAAACAACTAAACTCTCAAACTAAAGTAGCATCTATGGAGACGCCACAACATCCTCCTCAGATGGAAGTACCGCCGGGTACAAATCAGGATCATAGTAGCTATTGATCAGCATCTCCAGGTCATCAGTAGTACCTACGGATCCAGTCAGGAAAGGAGCAAAGTACAATTTATGCAAATTTTAACAATTAAAATGACAATTAATATCATGCACTTTTAAACAGTTTGAAGATGAACAGTTTTGAAACAATACAGTACAGTGATGTGAATAGGTAATGAATATGACCGGATTGGGTTACAGTAGTATCCTAGCGATACGGTATGGCTTGTCCCCGTGTGAAGAGGGGAAAGCTAATACAGTCAGTTATCCTAATTTTGGATTTGGTCATATCCACTACTCTACTCCCCTAGTCCCCAACAGTACGGTCAGTACTCTCGAAAGAGTTCGTGTATAACAGTGGTTTAAAATTGCAATGAAATGATTGTTAAAATAATCGTAAATTTACATAAATGTACTTGCCTTAAACTTCTCAGGTTGGACGAGATTGGTACTTCGGGATTTGAACAGTCACACTCTTCCTTGAAATCCTACATTCCGGGAATTTGTCTCAGAAACCACAACTCTAGAATTATCTAGTTACAATCTCTAGATTTTTTTTTTGTCTCCTAGTCAATTTTTAGTCTTGTATTAACCAACACAATCAAAAACACGTTTTTCTAGTGCGTTACATTTAAGGAAATCTACATTTATATTTTATTTCGGAAAACTTGTTTTTATCAATTTATTGGAAAATAGTTAGTATTTTATAATTATATATATAAATATATTTTCTTTTCTTTAAATGAGAAAATCGTGAATTTCTAACTAATAATTAATATTAATATTAATTAATCCTACTCGTTCACAATCCCAAAAATCCACAGCTAATTCCTACTTATTACAAATTTACAAAAAATAGATAAATGGGCTTATGCCCTTACATTCCCAAGAATAAAAATAAGAGAAAAGTCGTTAGTCCTGTAAACTACCTACAAATTAAATATGAATAATATTTAATAATTCTAATTAAATATAAAATATTATTGAGTCTCAGAACTGGTCCAATCGTCATTTTTATAGCTAATGCCTCAACATCCGGACGAAACCGGTTTCGTTTGCATTTAGCCGGGCCCTTTGACCTATAAGGTCGTCGCCCAAATAAATCCAAAAATAGTATTCTTTTTCGAAATTCATTTTAAAATTATATAATCAAATTTTTTATGGAAATTTCGGCAGCATTCCCTCTATTTTTGGGATAACCCAAAACTGGAAAACGCGCCGATTTTTCCTACAAAATAAATCCCAAACCAGGGATACCCCAATATAACCACAAAACTATTTTCCGAAATAAATTCGAAGTCCTGAAATGATATCGGAACTAACAGAATCCTTTCCGAAATAATTCTCGGAATTTCCGAGAAAATCACAGAACCAAGTTTTAACTAAAACCCAAAATAATATAAAACTATAATCACAGAAATGTTTTCCAAAGGTTTTGGAAAATTCCAAAATCAAAAAGATCATCGAAGCAAACCAACAGCATACAAATTCCGAAGAAACTTCGGAAAAAATGGTAACGTAATTGAAACGTAACCAACAATCCGAATTCTCGAAGGAATCGGTGGACCAGTTTTCATCACAGACTAAGAGAGAACTATGGGACTATCCAGAAGTTACCGAAATCGAAGGAATCCGAAGTGATGCCTCGGACTCAGAACATGTCCAGCACTCGCGGACAGCGCACAGGATGGGATCGACACCAGGGAGCAAGCCGAAAGGAACGCTGGGAACAGCAGCGAACGGTCGGCCGTAAACTCGCGGATGGAGCCGCGCTGGAAACGAGGAAGGTCGGGGAAAACCTGGTCGGGGCTGCGGGGGTTTAGCCGCCAGCAACTAGGGGCACGGGCGGCCTGGAGAGCGCGGGCTGGAGGGTCGCGCAGGGTAGCCGCGCGGAGAACCACACGGGTCGGGGAACGCCGGAGCTCGCGCCGGACGACGGCGGCGGCGATGGCGATATGGCAGGGGCGGTCGGCCGGGCACCGGGGATAGCGGCGCTCGGGTTGGAGGGTTCGCCAGGGGGCACGGCCACAAGAGGAATGGCGTCGTCAGCCTCAGGCGAAGGTCGGCGGTCGGGATCGACTCCGGTCGGCTAGGGCACAGAGGGTTTGGGAGTTGGAAAAGGAAATGGTGGTGTGGGAAAGGAGAAAAAAGAAGAGGGTTTATATAGAGTGGAGATCTGGAAGTTACCAGAGAGGGGGAAGACGAACGGCGCAGCCATCATGGCCGGCCGGCCGGCCGGTGAGGAGATGAAACGAGGGGTCGAACGTTGGGGTCAGGAAGAAAAATAGCTTCTTCTGTTCACATAGGAACTAAAAAGAAACTTAAAGAAAATATTGGTAAAAATAGATTCATTCCTATTTGATTTATGGGCCTAAGCTACATGGATTCAATCCTATTTGATTTATGGACCTTAAGAAAATATTGGTAAAAATGGCTTTGGGTTTCAAATACTTGGGCTAAACAATTATAATGGGCTAAAAGAAAATAATAGATAAAGACTTTGAAATTTATAAATAATTTTCTTTTTAGAAAAAAATCTAACTAAACATTTTTTAAGATATTTTTAGTTTCAAATTGGGTTCGGGTCTGGTCAGACAGACAAAAATCCAAATTCATTTATTTTGAAAAATAATTTCTATTTAATTTAAAAAAATAAATTAACAAACACATATAAAAAAAAAATCGAAATTTTACGGGTTTACAGTCTTGTGTAACAACAATTCAATAGAAGAAAGTTTACCAGACTCATTTGAAGAGTCATTATCTCTAACCTGATCTAGTAGGTCGGTAAGTCTTCCTATTTTACCTTTGTACTCTTTGAGTACCTTCTTAGAGGTTTCATATTTACCATGCAGTTTCCTGTAATCATCTAACAGTTCACTGAAAGCCTCTCCTAGTTGCTCAAAGGTGAAATCTTCATAAGGGTCAAATAGAGGATTAGTGATTACCTGATCGCAAGCCATCAAGCACACATTTGTAGCGTCATCGGATTGTTCATCTTCTGAGTCGCTGGCTTCACTTTCATGCTATATGCTTGTGTTGGCATACTTTCTTGATGTCGATTTCTTCAGGTAGCCTTTGTCATATTTGTTGTTTTTCTTTGATGATGATGCTGAGGGACAATCTTTCTTCATGTGTCCTTTCTTCTTGCATCCGTAACAAATAGGATCTTCCTCGTTGTTTTTGTTGTTGCCGTCTTTTGTTCTCCTGTTAAATCTCATAAACTTCTTGAACTTTCTTACCAGAAGAGCTTGATCTTTAGAGTCGGAGTCGCTGTCATCAGAATCATCTTCGACGGTTCTTCTATGTTGAGCCTTGAGAGTGATCGTCTTCTCTGACTTTTCTTTTGGTGTAGCATCTTCAAAGTCTTGAAGTTCTAACTCGTGAGTGAGTAGCTTACCCATGAGTGTTTCTAGAGACATTGTTGAGAGGTCGTTCCCTTCAATGATTGTTGTAGCCTTTGGAATCCAGTTCTTTGTAAGGGCTCGTAGAAGTTTACGAATCTTCTCATGGTTACTGTAATCATTGCCTAGTGAGGACAGAGGATTTATAATATCCAAGAATCTTGTAAACATCTGAGTGACTGATTCACTTGGCTTCATTTTGAACGCCTCATACTCCTGAGTAAATCTGCTGATCTTTGACTCCTTGACTTGTATTGTTCCTTCGTGGGTTACTTCGAGAAGTTTCCACACTTCGTTTGATGTTGTGCAAGTAGACACCCTGTTGAATTCAGTTCTGTCTAAAGCACAAAATAAAGCGTAATAGCACGTGCGTCAAGACTGGCCTTTTTCTTTTCTTCCTCTGTATATTTGTCATAGGATTTTCAGCTAAAACTCCATCAACATTTATACGAGGTGGCTTTTTATAGCCATCAATAACCACAGACCATAAGTCAAAATCAAGTGATTTCAGAAAGAAACTCATACGTATTTTCTAATAAGTGTAGTTTGTGTCGTCAAACAGTGGAGGTCTGTTTGTGACTTGGCCTTCACTTGTTAATTTCACAGTTGTCATGTGTAATATTGTGATCTATATGAAAAATTGAATATAACTACAATTTTACCTTGCTTTACCTGTATAACCTTCTCTGATACTAATTATAGGAACGAAATCGTAAAGCAGAATACGCTAGAGGGGGGTGAATAGAGTAGGCAGCAGAATATTGCTAATTAAAAACTTGTTAGCAGTTAGATCACAGAAATAATAATAATCACAAAAAGTAAATGATAGAAATTAAAAGTGATCAGAAGGCAAACGCAAACACCGAGATTTATACTGGTTTTCCTCTTGTGAGGACTAGTCCAGTTGGAACAACTCTAGCTTCCAGTTGAATCCACTATTGGAAAATCCCGCAAGTTTTCATACGAAGTTCTTGCAACTTCTACAGACGCGAGCTTTGATACGAAGAACTCGACCAACTTCAATTGTGAAGAGTTGAATCTTCTATCAAGCCTCTGATTACAATCGCTCTGAAACTTCTAAACCGTACTGCACTGGCAAATCGACTAGAGGATTGTAACTGGCTTGGGATTTGAAAATTAAAGCTTTTAAGAACTCTTTGGAAGAATGTAAGCTCAGGAAGAGAAGAGATTGAAAGTAAATTGGTGATTTGAAATGATCAAAATACTTCTCTATTTATAGTTTTTCCAAAGACAGAACTCTGACAGAATTCGGGCAGAATTCAGACAGAACTCTTTGTAACAAATCGTAACTGAAGGATGACCAAGTTCAAGAACCCAACGTTCACTAACGTCCCAAATGGCCGAACTCTGGCCGAACTCGGGCCGAGTTCTCCTTGGGTTCTGCCAGTTCATTTTTGGATAAAATAAATTTTTGGCTTTTTGAAAAATCCTTCAGAAGCTTTTTATAAAAAGAATATTTTTCAAAAACGTAGGTCATTTGTAAAGGAATATGATGGTTTTGAAAAACATTTTCGAATAGCCTATTTGCCAGTACGACTCGGTGTACAATGTATTCCTAGACTCAATAAAATAAAAAAATTACATTGCTTATCAGGAAGTACATTCTGAATGGCAAACGGCTTCAGTCTTGAACATTGTTGATATCCATTATTGAGCAGTGTCCAAAACGTCGTAGGTAAACATCTGAGTTGACTTGCATTTATATCGAGACAGAGTTTGATCAATTATTAAAATCAGGTTTGACCATGACCAATGGGCCAACATCCATATCCTCATCGAAATGCTTATTTCTACCAACAACTCTCTTTTGTGGAAAGATCGGATCAATACTAACTTCATTAACAAGTTCTTTGGCTTATTTCATCAAGTCTTCAAAACCATCTTCTCTAAACGTTTGAAAGAATACGATGAGCTCCTTTATTCTTGTAATTGCATCCTCCAATTTCATCTCTTCTTATTGAATTACTTTGTTAAGTCGATTAATTTTATCAAAAACTTTGTACCAAATGCATAAGCTAATCAAGAACTCAAAATCTTCTAAAGCATTTTTGCACAAACCTTTAGCTTCGGCCATCACACCATCCTCTTTAGAGCTATTTACAATTTAATCAAAGTATCTCTCAATTCTGATGCTTGATTTCTTATTGCTCTAACACTCTCAATATGACTTTTCCAACGAGTTACCGACAACGGCTTTGGTGTCAACCCCTTCACATATCTTCTAAGAATATTCCATCGTTTTGTTGAACCGGAAAACAAAGTATAAACCTTTTGTACATATGCGAAAAAAATTCTAGCTTTCACACAAGATTTTTGCCATATCACATAATGCAAGGTTTAGGCTATGACATCCACATGGTACATAAAGTGCTCTAGGATTTATGTCAAGTAGTCTCTTTTGAACACCTTGATATTTTTATCTCATATTTGACCCATTATCATAGTCTTGACCTCTTATGTCATTGATGTTGAGCTTAAAGTCAATCAAAATATCTTCAAGACGCTTGAAAAGTCCAAGACCCGAAGTGTCATCAACCTTTACAAATCCGAGAAAGAACTCTTCTACCTTGGCTTTACTTCCATTTTCAACATCCACACATCTTAGGACAGTTGACATTTGTTCTTCATGACTTAGATCCGGAGTGCAATCAAGAATAATCGAGAAATACTTTGCCTTCAATATTTTTTTGAAGAATGTTCTTTTATCTCCCTTGCTATCGAGAATATCAACTCATTTTGAATCTTGTGGCTAGATAATGGTGTTGAATTTCATTGTCAACCACGCGTCGAAGATGCTCTTGCATGATTGGATCAAATTCTACAACAAATTCTATAAGTTGACAAAAAAGTCCATTGTTCTTCTCATAGATCTTCTCATTTGTTCCACGAAATGGCAAACTATTTCGTGAAAGTGTCTTCATAATCCCAATGATTCAAACAAGTATCATCTTCCAACGAACTTTTTCTTTGTCAATTTGTGCTTACATTTCTTTGTCAATTATCTTCTTTAGTTTTAGTCCCTTTTGCAAATCAACCCACTTCACAATATTTGCATTGTGTTCCATATTACCTTCATGATTTCGAAACTTTGTAGGAAGGTTGTGCCAATCATCAATTCCATTCTCGGCCAAATTTGATGCCATCGGTCTATGCTTGAATAGCTTGCAACAAAAACAAAATAATTTATTCAACTCATTTGAATAGACAAGTCACTTTCTTTCTTGCTTCTCTCCGTTTGGTTGATGACTAATATAATATTTAGAAGAAAAGCACCTCCCAGTCTTCATCCCTTGGAAACTCATCATTAATATTTCCCCACAAACCTGGATCGTAATTCCCCACAACCCGGATCGTAATTCACATCAACATCTTTCTCAAGGTCAAGCATACTTTCTTTCATAGGCTCCACACAACCCTCACCACTAGCTTCTCCATTAGCATCTTCATCCTCTATAGATTCATTATTTGCTACATCATCACCTACATTGCTAGGCTCTTCAAGAACATCATGCACACTTTCATTATTAGCTTCTTCAACTTGACTAAAATGTTGAGATTTTTGAGCTCTTGCATTAAACAACTTAGAAATTGAGCCCATTAGTGATTGTGACATTGCATTTTTATGTTGCTTGACTCTTCTATTATAAGCTCCGGAATTTTGTTGTCGAAATCTCACTCGATCCTTATCATTTTCATTCTTCGTCATAGTACCTGTACAAATACAACATAATTTGTTGAAGAAATGCCCATACGAAACACATACGGAACAACCAATCCACAATACTCAGGACAGGGGACACATTCGTGCATCTAAAAATTAAATTTCAGGACAGGGGACACACGCAGAACACATACGGGACACATTCGTGCATCTAAAACAAATAAATTTCAGGAATAAACATTCATAGAAATATAATCGTACATTCAGTTTTTCAACTTGAAATAGAATCATACTCTTCCTGAAAGATATATTGATCACAATAAACATTCATAGAAATAGAATTATACATTCACTAATGATTTTAAGTGCCAACCAATAATAAGAAGAAGACGAAGAAGAAGAAGGAGAAACAAACAACAAGTTGAGATTCTTGAGAAACTGACCAGAACCAGAAGGGGGCGGTGTTTTCCTTCAATTGAGGGGGAAAGTTAGGGATTTGAGAATGATATTTTGGTTTTATTCGTAAAGGCTGACGGTACCCACTCTCCTGGATACATGAGGATCACGTGGTCCTCTACATTTAAGCCTTCATATGGTCCCCTGGATCCAAAAAGGCTCAGATGCAAGCATTTGGGCTTTAGAATTTTTTTTTTGGGCTCTGGGGATTGCCCCAGCCCGAGAGCTTCCCGGGCTTGCCTACGGGCCAGCCCTGTTTAGAATCAATTTTTTCGGTTTCGGTTAAATCAGTATTCGGTCGGTTTTTCTTCGGTATCAGTATTTTACCAATTAACATTTGATCAATCAACACACGTAATATTGTAGAACCTCTTAACCTGTAATATATTTTTTAACTTTTTTTGTAAACATTAAATTTGAAAGCCAAGCCTCTACCAACCAAACAATTAATCAAAATTATTAGAACAATATGTAACAAGTCGCATACACCTAAAAATGAGCTTAAAAGATCAAACGCGATAACTAACTTAATCTTTATTATAAGTTTAAATAACCAAAATTCACTCCAAAATTTTATGAGAACACAAAAACATAAGCTCAAAAGATCAAAAAAATCAATCCCTAGCGTTCTTAACATAACTTCAAGTCCACTAAAATCCATTCTAAGTTGTAAGAAACTGACTAAAACAAACATAAAAAATAAAAATGAGTAGTATAAAATTAACCACGAACAACATTCTAAAAAAAGTATAATATATATAGGATTGGTTGGGTTCGGCATTTTGGGTATGGTATTACACTCAAACCATTATACCATATTTTAGTCGGTTCGACAATTCGATATCGGTACATAATTTCGGTTCGGTTTTTTTGGAATATTTTTAATCGGTATTCGGTCGGTTTTTCGGTATCGGACGGTATTTGCTCACCCCTAGTATGTTCTGTTTCATCCTATTTCGTTGTCTCTATTTTTATTTTTAAAATCGATAGAGCCCACATTTCATAGAAATGGGACAGAACAAAAGACAGAGTAATAAAGACAGCTGATCTACACCCTTTCTAACTTGCATAAGATGTGTTAGCACCATTTACAATAATTTTAGTATTTATTTTATGTTGGAATTATTCAATAATATGGGCCACACATGTAAAATTAATTGTGTTGGGTTATCTAAATAATTAAGCCAAATTAAAGTGGTCTATTTAGAAAATTAGCTTAAGGGTATAATTGTCATAGAATTAATGTGTAGATACCGAAGATACATCTAATTTGATGAGGGGTCAAATTAGAAATATGTGTGTGTGTGTGTGTGTGTGTGTGTGTGTGTGTGTGTGTGTGTGTGTGTGTGTGTTTGTGTGTGTGTGTATGTGTGTGTGTGTGTGTGTGTGTGTGTGTGTGTGTGTGTGTGTGTGTGTGTGTGTATTCATTAGGGTTATGGTCCCCAACTTATACGGCCACCAAAAGAGAGATTTTCTTTTTTTTTCTTCTGCATCCCCATCAACAGAAAGAGAGGGACAAAGGATTCGAATTCTTCTTTGTCATTAATGGTCGTAGCAAGTTGGAAGATCGAACCCCATAAAAGGACGACCGCTTCAAGATCCATCAAGCCTAGCAATGGATTCAGGTACGCTTCCGTAATTTAATTTATGTTCTTCATCTCATGAATCAACAGGCATTAATATCTAACAAGTGGTATCAGAGCCTTCTTCTTTGATTTATGAGGTCGAAGTCTAAAAATTCAATTTTTATTGTTGTTCTGGAACCCTAGATCGTTCGATCTAATTTAATTTATGGTTCGATTTTTCATTCAAGTTTCTAATTTAAACCTGTTAAGCACATAAACTTTGAATATTTGTTCTGATTCTATTGTGTTGGACACGTATCCAAACGACAAACTCTAAAGTTGACTTGGACACGTCCAGTTGGTGTCGCCCATGTCGTCCATGTGTCACATTCATGTTGGTGTAACTTATGTTTGCAATGTTTGATCATAATATTCGGCACTTTACAGTTTACACATGGTGGAGTAAATTTTTTTTTTTGTTTTCTGTACATAGTTGATTTAGATAGAGTTTGTTGCTAGGAATTAATATTTTGTCCTATATTATTCTATATTTTTTATGGTGTGGATGATTGACCATCGTCCATGTGTCCGCCCGTGTCGACCATGTAGCTACTCTTTATGCATGCTTTTATGCATGTATAGTTCTGGTTTGAGTTTCAAAGTAGTTGAATCTCTACAACAAAATAAACATTCCGTCACTGTGCACAAATATAAGAGAATCTTTTAGCATATTGAGCATTAAGGAAGTCTACTAATTGCTTGTTTTTTTCTATTGATATAGTACTTGCTGAAAGAATAGATGCAAACAGATTGTATATTTTAGAGTTATATGTTCCTTATCAAAGCAAAATTTGGAACTTTATTTGCTCTAATCGGTTGATTATTGATTATCTAATTTAAAATATGCATGTACATAAGAATTTATGATTATTTAATTTAAATGAGCATAAGGATTTGACATGATTCAGTTTTGTAAATTTTAGTCAACATTCAAATTTTTGGTACCTTTTATGACTAGTAATAGTTGTCTGATATTCTAAGTAGACCCATTGAAACAAGATGTCGCCAAAGTGACCTCTCTTGCATAGATAGTCTATGAAGGATGTCGGATATTTGTGTGTGTATATTCATGCGAGTATTAGTCGGCCCAAAGGAAGGTTAATACTTGGCCGAATTGCACACATACTTGTGGTGATAAATGTGTGACAATTGTAAGGTTTACATGTAAATAATAACCCGATCCAAAGATAGGCTTATTATTTGACATGACTTATTGTCAACGTTTGATCATTACACTAAGAATACTACTTGAAGTTAATATAACTGTCCAAAGACTTGATATCAATGATGTACTAGGCATCTTGAGATGGGGTTCACCATTATTTGAATTTGTTTGACTATATTTTACTTTTTGGTTATTAATTAGAGCATGTCAAATTTTGTTGTTGTTTTGTTCTATTTACAGTTAATGTGCTATAATATCTGACAATAAGAATTTAATTTTTATGTTTAATGGGATAAACTTTAAGGGCAAAAAGAAAAGGAATATAGTAGCTGCTAAGGGTCCAGCTCGAATGAAACAACAATATAAAACTAATGGTTGTCTCTTTTGTGGCAAGACGAAACACATAAAGAAGAAATGTACAAAGTACCACGTATGTCGTATAAAGAAAAAAATATTTCTAAATTTGGTCTCTTCTGAGGTTAATTTAGCTTTAGTACCAAGAAACTAATGGTAGTTAGATTATGGTGGGACTACCTACATTAGTGTTTTAGGCAAGGTTACCTGAGTTATCGAAACTCAATTGATGGTGAAAGATACATCTATGTGGGTAACGACAATTTGGTAGAAATGGAAGCAATAGTACATTTTAGGTTATTATTAGAAACCGATTATTATTTTAGGTTTATTATACCATCTTTTAGACGAAATTCAGTTTTGGTTTCATTATTGGACAAATCTGGTTATCATTGTTCATTTGGAAATAATTAGTTTAGTCTATCTTTGAATTCAAATATTATTGGTAACGGTTCGCTTAAGGTTTATGATAACATATATTCACTTGAAATAATTGTATCTTACAATAAAACCTTGCAAGTAGAGTCATGTGGTGCTAAATGCAAAATTAAGTAATAAAAATTTAGACTATTATGACATAAGCGATTAGGTACATCTCTAGAAATAGAGTTGAACGACTTGTGTCTGATGAGATTTGGATTCTATTGACTTTATAGACTTCAATGTCTGTATTGAATGTGTAAAGGGAAGACACACCAAAGTTAAATTATAAGCAGCTACTTGTATGCTGAGAAATCGAGGGTGTAACACCCAGTTTCTAAAATGAGGGTAATTTTAAAATTTTGTATTTTAATTTATTTAATTATGATATTTAATTAATAATATGATTTTTGGTAATTTTTAATCATTTTAAAACTATTTAAAAATTATGACTTGTGACTTGATGTGCAGCTAGTGAAACCGTAGAGACTGTTGCCCTAGAGCCTAGCCATGTGATTAGGGTGTTTCAATTATCATTTTTAGCCTAGGGGTAATTTGGTCATTTTAACTTTTTAGAATTTTTGATTTATTTAATGGATTGACGATTGTTGATTTGACTTTTACTAGTTGTGACTTAAGAGACTAACCTAGATGTTGACTCTAGTTAAGGTGACTTGATTAGCATGGTGAGACCCTAATCTAACTTAAGTCAACCTAAGTTAGTCATGTAGGAATCAAGACTTGGATAGAAGGCTTAGTGAATTTGGTCAATAGGCTTGATACTTAGAATTTGATTCCATGACTAGTGCAAATAGGTCCATGGCCCATTAGACTCAACCCTAACCCTAACTTTCTCTTTATGACCAGCCACCTAGGGCTATTCTCTAAATAATCTCCTATTATTTGTTCTTGCCTCTTTATTAAGATTTCAATAAATTGAAGAAAGAGGTAATGATATTTCTTCCCCAATCCCTAGATTCTTCATTTTTGATCCTTTTTCACTCTAGTCCTTTGCATATGATCCTAATCTAGCCCTATTTCGTGTGGAGAGAAATCTCAGGTTTAAACCAAATTGGAGCATTTGGCTATCAAGGAGAACACCCCCCATTTGAGGCTTTTTCTTACAATTTACACATATAGGTAAAACCCCTTAAATTGTATTTAAATTCCATTTCTTTACATAATAGGCTAGCCCTAAGTGTCCCTAGCTGTCCCTAGAGTTTGGGTGAATTTCGTGTCCGTTTGGTATCCGTATCGGACACGTGTCAATATATATGTGCATGTGTTTGTTAAAATGCCACAATAGATTTTGTGTTATTTTTTAAATCTTTTTATTGGGATTGTTGGTTTTGATGTGTCTTCTGATTTCTCTAAACCTAAACCATGTTTCTGTGTCGTGTCGTGTCGTGTCCATACGATGGCGTGGACACAGCCCCGCACGCGGGCTAGAGTATCCCTGCTGCCCGATACTGAGATCTCGATGCACAGGACACCAGGACATGTAAATTTTGCGGAGTCGTTGGGGAAACGACTGACACTATGCTCCCAAAATTTGGGAGCATATGGTTTACCACGCGAGGAGAAATCCCACGTGCACGGATCATGCACTGTTTGCACACGCACAGAATTGCCTCGCTGATACGCACTCACACATACGACACGACACTACGTGGAAACGTTGCAGGCGGTTGGACACTTACTCCTACCCCTGACAAACACATGTACAGGCCACGTGTCCCCACGTGGCCTGTGTCGTGCGTTTGACACGCGTGCACGACACTGTTGGTACAGTTTTGAGTCTATGTTCGTGTAATGGTTTGGACACGATTGTGACCAGTTCTTGGACACGAAGACACTCTTGACACCATCACTTATGTATCTTCATTACCAACCTATTATTTGTAAATTTAATGATTATTTAGGGTCGAATTCCTTGATTCCTAATGTGGACTGAAACCGATAGCTGATACTGTTTTCCTGAGTTTGAATTTGCAATTAAACTATTTTGTGTTGATTTAATGGTTAATTTAGACCACCGCATATGTAATAGGTTAATGGCATATTGGTTAAGATTGTGTTTGACAAATGGATTGTTGGATGCGTTTTGGGTTACCCATTGCTTAGTTCTTAACTGAACTATCATGGTTCAACTGAGAACTAACAAATCTCACTCACTAAACACTCACACATCCTAATTTCCTCACACAGGTTCTAAATTACACACATCTACTCCTATCACTCACACACATAGTTCACACTCATATACACATGCCTAAGCACTAAACACACATAAACTGAAAACTGTTCTCCATTTCACACACACTCACATATTTCCTCACTTCACCCTCACATTAACACACACACACATATGACATCCTGTCACACAGGTTTTCCCTCTTGTTTTTCTATCTAACCACACACTAAGACACTGTTTCCTGAATGTGTAATGCACTGTCACTTTGTACTAAATCCTGAGAATTGATCCCCATTCTTTTAAAAACTGTTGAATGATGAATTGCTATGTAACCCATATACATTGTATTAGGCATGCTTAAATGTTGGTTAGTTTGAGATTGAACGTTGTTGTGTTATTTTAGGTTTCATTTGAAGCATGGTTTTCGAAATAGGATGTGAAGTTTTCGATTTGGATGGGATTGAGTCTTGAGTTAACTGTCATATTGAGTTCCAAAATCTGAGTTTATGCACTGATTTGAAGTGAACTGACAATTTAGTTCCCTGTTGTTTTTAGAAACTGTCTTTGATTTCATTTCCTTCCTTAAACTTACTTGAATGATTCATTGCCATATTCTGTCACTTGACACCATGCCACTAATCTTAACACTACACAAACACCCTCACATGTCTCTCTCTCTATCACCCTATATATATATATATATATATATATATATATATATATATATATTATATATATATGTACACCTATATATGATATTAACATATAGCCTAATTATATGAATGTGGTTAATTATATTTAATTGGATATAGCTGATATGTGTGAATGTGTGGAATGGTCTATGTATGATATAGCTATGGCTTATAGCCTATATACAGGGTACATAGCCTATGGCTCATTGTCTGTGTGTGTGGCTTGAATGCCAGTATAGGTGTGCAGTTGACTTGTATAGCCTAGATTGGTGTGTGCTTGCTAGAATAGGGGCTAGGCTTAGTGAGACTTGTCTGGATTAGGTTGACCTAGTTTGACTAGTGCAGTTGACTGGAGTTGACCAAGGGTTGACTTTAGTCTAGTTTGACCTAGACAACATGCAGATGCATTGTAGATTTCATTATCATCCCCTGTATACATCTTAACTTGTGTTGCTCTAACTAGGAGTCAGGTACCTCATCTCGGACATTTATTTACTACAGCTATTCAGATACCAGGCGAGTACATTCTCTGATTATTTCATAACTTGCTTAGAATTATATTCCTGTTCTAGTTTACCTTATTTGATGATGTCATGATATTATTACGGATTGGTACTATATGGATCCTTTCATGCGATTTATCTCCCTCGAGAGCATCGGATACATCATGTCGTGTGTTTCATATACATCGTGTATTCCTTACTCTTATGTTATTCATGTTTCTCATGTGCTTCATGCTCGTTCATGCTCGCTCGTGTACTCTATGTTCTATCATGTTCGGTCGTGTTCTCATGTATCTCATGTATAACCTATACTTCATGTGCACCCTTCATGGGCCTTCATGTGGAATTCATATGCACTCAGTTCTCTGAGCCCTCATGTATACTTCATGTACACCCATCTATGGGCTTTCATGTGAAAATCATGTACGTAACATAACTTGTCTGGATCCTTGTGTATTGATTGGGGTCTGGGGGAGTATAAATAGTCATGTGAACAATTCCAAAGTAGTATATCCATGTGCGCCTCTTTAGTATATTTATGTGCAAATCAAGCCATTCACATGTCGACTTTGTACTCTAAATCACTAGTCACTGGTAGCTCTCTATTTATAGTAGATATTTCTATTACAGTTCTCTCTCTATTTACATCATGTACCTTCTTTCAGTTTATGTATCGTACTCTCTTGCATGCTTATATTTCTAACATGTTATGATCTGCGTGAGATGTATTATGCTCGCTCCCGTCCTGACTGGACCTATTAAATTTTTTACAGAGGATGATGAGGAACCCTGCACCCCTTACTATGGAGCTTGCCTAGATGACACTCGCGACCTGGACCCCAGGGGAGGTTCAGGCAGCTGCTGAGGATGTTACCCATGCTTAGTATAGATAGCTTGCTGTGTTTCTTTTCATGATTAGTTGTTGTCCTTATTTCAGAGTTGTATATAGAGATGTTGAGACTGGTAGTGTTAACTTTTGTTATTCCATTTCTGTTGTACCTCAGTTGAGAATTTTCTTATCTATTTCATCGTGCCATATTCTATCTCTAGATTGTGATTGAGTTGTACCTCTGTGTTTGGCCTCCTTATGGAGAGTATTTCATGTTATGTTAGTTATAGTTCATGACCTACAACAGCATTCTACCGCCGACACTGCGGCGTAGGCTGGGTGCTGTTACGTACTCGTACCCTCGCGGTGGGTGCGGGTCGTGACAGAGGGGTTAATAATTATATGGTCCCACACAAAAAAAATTGAGACGAGAAGTGTAATATTTTTTAAGGATGTTGAGTTTGGGGGAGAAATAAAGTTAGGGACATTGTCTTTGAGGAGGAATCGATTGTGATTCCTACTATCACTTTGACAGTGTTGTAAACCCCCAATATTTCTATTTTTTGTGCTTTAAAAATTATTTTTGCTATATTATTTAGAATTAAAGAGGTAATTGGTATATATGTATGTAATTATAGATATATATATAATACGTATGATTGTATGCTTGATATTTTAAGTGCTACATAATATAGCCTACAATTGTTACAAATTTTTTTTGCTATTTAATTACAGATTATAGGATTTTTCTTGTGAATATATATATATATATATATTAATATATAGATATATATATATATTATATTATATATATATATATATATCTATATATATATATATACATATATATAAAAATATATATATATATATATATAATATATTATATATCTATATATATATATATATTATATATATATATACATATGGTTGTTAGAAAAAAAACATATAATAAAAACAAAACCCGACACTGTAGCAATTGCTACAGTGCTTACCAAGACCGAGCCTGAGCTCTCGGCCGAGAAGAAGGAAACGTGGGATTTTGAAAATTTGATTTCATCAAATCTTCATCCTAAATTCTTAGAAAAAATTTCATATCCCTTAGAGAATTTTTCCACTACTTCGACCCATATCCGATCCGAAAACAATTCGGATTGATCCTAAATTAGGATTTAAATGCCCTATAAAAACTATTCGAAAAATAGGGTTCTTGAGTAAATCACATGTCGAATTTTATCCCCAACCCGAACTTCGACTCCCTGGACCTCCCCCACCCTCGTCGGATTGAACTCACCGACGCGCGCGCCCGACCGTAGCGAGAACCACCACCAGCAAGTGGAGTAGCCAGACGACCGCCAGCGACAGTCGCTGCTGCCGACCCTGACTTCGTGTCCAACTCCCATGACGCACGCTCCACCATTTCGCATTTTGTCTTCTCAGGTACGAAGACCATCTATACGACTATACAACTCTTAAAACACTTCGATTTTAGATGCTTCGTATTGTCCCAGCAATCGAAGCCAAAACTGGCATTTGATTACTCGAAAACCGAGCAGATTTCGTACTTGAACACCCTACTTTGGAAGACGAAAACTTGCCAATCCAAGAACAATTTCTAAAACCCATCTGAATATTTTTGTTAACAACATATAGGGCTGTGCAATCGAGTTCGTACTTTCAAATTTCATGGTCTGTGTAGGAAGTTATGAGTCTCGAAAAATCCAGAAAAATCTACATATTCTGTTTTTAAAATTTCTAAAATTTCCCCAATACGGTGCGTGCCCCGACAAACCGGGCTACATGGTCGCACGCTATACGCATCGAAAGGTGCGTATGGACGTTGCTGACATATGGGAACTGACGAAACTCAGTTTCGTCGCGTGTGTGTGACGAAATCAGTCCGTATCCGTCAAGATATCCCCGTATCGTCAATTTGCAAACTTCGCCCTAACTTCGTGTACAGTCGTCGATTCAAGACGAAACTTGTGCCAACAGGTCCAAATCGAAATTTTGGTCCTGTGTGCCAAGTTTGGTTCAATTCTGAGAAGGTCGAATCGGAATCCCTTTTTGGCGGGCTTGCGACCCACTCCACGGGCGATTTTGTGCACGGCTCATCAGAATCCAAAACTGGATATACCGTTGAGTTTCTCTCCTCAAATTGAATCTGTGGACATGTTGTTTGACGACTTTAGAGACTATAGACTTTGGTACGCGTTTCGGTGCGAAGCGGGTCCAACGGCGGATATCGTTTTGACAGAAAATTATGATTTTGCCCCTGCCAGAATTGGACTTTTGGACAGACGTTTCCTAGATATATCTTCTTCACCGAGATTATTTTTGATGTTTGTTTCAGCGTCTGGAGTTATCTATGATTGTGAGTTTTGTGCTGACGCTTGCTACTCTTGGATTGCCCTCCTCGTACCACAGGCAGGTATACCTTGCCATAGATTCTGATTGTGCTCATTTATTTTTAGTATATTTTACTATTGCATATTTCTTTCTCTTATTTGTCATTTTGTTTATATTGGACGTCCAAGTCACACTTGGGTGCGGACGACTAGATTTAGTCATTTTTGTTATTTTTATTTCTATTATGCATGTCGACCTAGAGTTGGACGACCACCTTATGAGTGTGGGATATTTTCATATCTCCTATGGCCTTGACACATGTGTATCACGGGATGTGAGTTCATATAGGACACGGACCTGCGTATGCGACTGGCCATCGATACGTATGGTCGTGCGACGGATAGGAGGTAATTGCTACTAGTGTGTGAGTTAGAAGTCGTAGCAGTTGCCAACTGGACAGGCTATGGATACATCTTGAACAGGAGCATTAGGGGGAGGGACAAACTAGCGTAGGGGCTATATTATTTTTATAAACTTTGTGGGCCGATAGTGACTCGTATGAGCGCTACTTTCTGCCCCTGGCCGATAGCGACTCGGATGAGCGCTACTTACCGCCACTCTTTATTACTCTGCTGATCTTACAGCCCATGCGTAGAACGTTGTCCTCAAACTGCATCTCACATAGACGGTTAGGAGATCCTGTAGAGTCATAGTTGCATATTTTACACATTCAGTTACTTGACATGTTTTCTGTATCTTGTTACGTCCCTCTGAGGACCTGGTGGTCTCTCCAGGATAGACGAGCAGGACTATCCTGAGGAGTACGGTGCAGCTTTGGATCCATCATTCATCGGTGACGAGGCATCTCCTGCTCATACTTAGTTTTTATTCTTTATTATCTGAGACCATGTATTGGACATCTTTATCATTTTTTTGCTGTTTGATGAGGTTGGACTCCATTTAGTTGAGACTATTTTTTCATAGCTGTTTGGAGTGGAAATGTCCACCCGGCTATATTTTGACATCATCATTTATCTTATTTAGTGGACTTTATTATATTCTCTGTGTTGAGCTGTGGATGAGAGTTAGTTATTATTGTGGCTTATCATGTATCATTATTATAGCATATGTACCACTACGAAGATTACCATATATTGGTGTATTCTTCGTATAAGTACTGCTGGCATGTCTACGTACTTAGTCCTACGTATTTTGGGACTGGGGCTGTAACTGTAGCTGCCCCTCCCAGAAATTTGGAATATTTTCTATTATTAATTATTTTATTAGAATGGTGATTTTAGATTTTATAGATAATATTTAGTTAATTTTACGGTAGATGATTTTAGCCATAGTGGAGTTTTGGAGTACAAGACGACTAGAAATCGTGGCACGGATAGTGCAAAGGCGTGCTTTGGGTAGTGTATTAGTCCCGATAGGGAAGACCGAGCCATAGCAATGTCCTAACTAAAAAACCAAGCCAAGTTGCGACTTAACCCTTACCGAAGGTTTATTTATTCATTATTTATATTATTGAATTTTAGGGAAAACCGGTTATACCATTTTAACCCGGACTGGACCCGAACTGAGCCCAAGCCGAGTAGTCATGCGGCGCGTCCAATGATATTCGTTTTGATGAAAATTGGAATGAGGGTGTTGTATTCCGTTTTAAATGATTTAATGACTATCTCTAAATATTCGTAATTTAAATATTATAATATCATTATTAAATAATATTCAATAAATAGGTGCTTGCACATTCCGGAGATTATTAGATTGTACGCCATGGTATATAGAATTTCGTTATTATTATTATTATTATTATTATTATTGTTATTATTATTTTATTTTTAATATTATTATTATTGAGGAGGTTATTATATAATAATATTTTTTTATTATTGGTATTATTATTGTCAAATGATGTTATAATATATACATATATAAATTGTATATATCATTACATTTTTATATATATAAATATAGGTTTGATAAACTATATACATTTGAGTATATATATAATATATATATATATATATATATATATATATATATATATATATATATATATATAGTTTAAATGAATAAAAAAAATGGAATAAGATGACAGTAGCAGCCAACCCATTTCCACAACACACAACAGCAAGACCAGGCCATTCCCAACGACCCAACCCCAAAACTCCCCAGCCGAACAAATTCTCAAAGCCCGAGCGGCTTCAGCCCGAGGAAATCGAGCGGAACAGACCCCCGTTCGGTTGATTCAGCGTTTATAAATATTCGAGAAGGGATTCTCACCCAAAAACCCTAAAACCAGTGGATCCCCAATGACCCCGCGAACCACTGACAAGCGTCGGTGGCCGCGCGCCACCGCAGGCGCCGGAGAGCGGCCGGAATCGGCCAGGGAGCTCTCTACGCACAGGACACAGCCAAGCTGAAACCCTCATATTCGAGGTTAGTTTTCTCTGTAAATACGCAATCATTTTCCGTCCTATCGAACCCAGGGTACAGCCCATATAACCACGACCAAATCCCTTCAAGTAGATTTCCATGTCTATTATTCGATTGCCCAGAAATTTGAGACGAAGAGGTCGAGAAAAACTGTCGAAACAGGACAGAATTCCTATTCCTGGACCCCATCTTGGAAGGCCAAAACTGGTCGAACCATTGAGCAATCGAGAAAACTAATTAAAGGAATTCCTAGACAACCTATAGGGCTTCGATTTCCTTTTTGTAGAATCGGATTTCGTCGACTCTGCGTCGAGAAATCAAATCCCGAAGTTTGTCGAAAACCTGTTTTAAAATATTGAAAAATTTATCCACACGACGTGCGTCCCGCCAATTCGGGCGACGTGGTCGCGAACCGAAAGCATCAAAAGCTGTGTATCGGGTTCGTGGTCATGTGGGCTTTTACGGAATTCAAATTGGTCGCGTGTGCGCGACGAATTTGATACGTATCCGTCGAAATTTACCGTATCGGCCTCTGTGCAAGTTTCTCAATTACATCGTGCACACTCGTCATATCGAGAAAAACTTGCGCCAACAGGACCGTATCATTTTTTGGTCCTGTATGCCAAGTTTGGTCCAATTCTGAGACAGTTGAATTGTACGTCGTTTTGCGGGCCCCACGGTCCCACTCAACAGGCAATTTTGTGCACGGCCCGCCGAAATCCAACTTTGGACATAGGGTTGAGTTTGTATCGAAAAACTGGATCTGTAGACATATAGTTTGACGACTTTAGAGACCGTTGACTCTGGCACACTTTTTGGTGCAAAGTGGGTCCAACGACAGACACCGTTTGGCCCAAAAATTACCGTTTTGCCTATGTGTCTAGAAGTGGACTTAAGGACAGGCCATCCTAGCTAATTTGACTATTCTAAGAACATTGGTAATGTTTATTTCAGCTTTCGGGGACTATTGTACGGGTTTTGACTATTGGGGCACATTGAGTGGTTCAGATTGTCGGTTTCACCAGCAGAGGACCACATGCGAGTACAGTTTATTATCTGCATTTCGATATTGATCTTTACTATATTTCATTGATTAGCCATTGGTTATGTGATTTTATACTCTATTATAAATTGTTGAGTCGGGAATGAGAAGTACCAAGGATGTGTGATCCGACCGTAGACCGTGTTTATTTTTATGCAGTAGATCTCGTAGACCGTATTTATTTTTATGCAGTAGATCTCGTAGACCGTGTTTATTTTCATGCAGTAGATCTCATAGACCGTATTTATTTTATGCAGTAGATCTCGTAGACATTGTTTATTTTATTGCAATAGATCTCGTAGACATTGTTTAATTTCTGCAAGTAGATCTCGTAGACCGTGTTTATTTTTCATGCAAGTAGATCTCGTAGACCTCGCGGTGTAGTGGCCCAGACTGATCACATAAAGGTACTTCTAACAGTTGGGGAAAGTATTTTGTGTCTATTTATTTCTATTGGTTTTTCGTATTTACTGTTTATTTTCAAAACTCATGGTTGATGTCTAACCTTTGTTTTATAGTCATTTTCTTTATTTGAAATTGAATTCAGTGAATTGTGCTCGTTCTATTCCTGACTGGAAACCAACATTTTTCAGGTTAACCGTTGATTTACTTACCATGGGAGATACGGGGATACTTGCAGCCAGAAGCCTAGAGACTAGCTAGATAGTTGAGTTGTAGTCATTCTATAATTGTACAAGTTATACTTTGCAAATGTAAATCTTGTGATCATTGTAAGTTAAATTAATTTTTGTGAATGAGCATTATTTGTAATTTTGGATCTTCATGGCCGTGACAGCGTACTACCGTGACAAGTTTTTGTGGTGGCCCATGCAGGTCTGTTTTCGCAAATCATATGAACTCGTGATAGTACTTAAGTTAGTTGTACTATTGCGAGCCTGCGACTAAAAAATGCTCATTCACGAATTAGGAATTAATTTAATTTAAGAGGATGACTAGGACTAGGAGTCCCTTATACAATTGACCGATGGGTAGTCTAGGCCATGCAATTTAGATGAGGAGTTATTAATGTTGATAGTTTGTCAGACCCCCATAGGTACACTATTACCTCTTGGTATGGCGATATGATCCAATGTGGATAGATTATTCACTTGGTGAGACCGAACTTCCTAGGATTAATGATCTAACATTGATAAATTGTTCAGCTCCTTCTCCTTGCCCCTTTAGATATCCTCACCATATCTTAGTCCAAATTGCCTATTTAGTTCCTATTTTTCCCTAAGAATGATTATTTTATAAAATTTTGATTATGTTACCCATATACGGACCTCGAGTTAGTTTCGGTTCAAAGTTTTTCCTCAATGTTTGAATACACACAGAATAGATATTAGAATGTTTGTATTTCTTTATTTTCAGTTATTTCCTCCATGTTCATCTGTTATTCTAAGGATTATGACTGATAGACACTTACGCTTTATTTCATAGTCGACTTGTTGAATCTCTAGAAGCTCAGAAATTTTTACAAATTATAAAGGAATATTGATTAACTCGTAATGGCAGGACAGCAGCGCACTGTCGCCATTTAATTGAATTATGGAGATTATGGATTCACTGCAGCCAGCAGCGCACTGGCGAGACACGACCCCTAGAGTTGAAATTAGTTTAAGAAAATATAGGTTATAGAATATGGCTCAACTATAGCTAGTGGTCCTCTTTGAACATAGTCACCCTTGTGTCAATATAAGGTAGAGTATCGGATAGCATATCACCCTGAAATTACGAATCCAAGGGTTTACCACAGTCCGAGTATACGGACGAGGCATAACTCTCGGTGAAATGACTTCAGACGTGATTACAAGTTTAGGATACTATGGAGGATAGGACAATGCCATGTATGACCCATAAGACCCAAAGCCAATATTTGTGGAAGTTGTGTAAGTTTGGTAGCACGTCTCCCGATCTAGCATCTCGTGGTCCTTTTTACCTATTGACGAGGATATTGATTAACGCTATAATAGGTTTTCCTAGAATATAGAATTTTGAGGTCCATAACCTATTAGTCGACCAAGGCCTTGGATAAGAAGATAGTGGGAAGGCTGTATAAGCAAGAACACCTGGTAAATTTTTGATTCTCACAAAACTAGAACTACTTGTGCCTACTTTCAAAAAAAACTTGTATACTTGTAATTTGACTATTTTGACCAATGTAGCTATCACAGCCTAGTTTTGCAAGCTCACTCTGTTCTCCAGCTTGATTCAAGACATATGTTTAGTGGGGACGCCTGTGTTTTCCATAAAGAAATTCTCTTTATTTGTTGTGTTTCTAGAAAAATTACAACTGTAGGAATCCGATCTAGAAGACGATCGCTTTATCCCTTGGACTATGCGAAGAAGAAAAGCTCTCAAAATTTTGACAGTAGATATCAGTGTATCTGTACAATGAATGAGAAAAAGAACTCTATTTATAGAGTCAAAAATAATAACTGAAAAGATAACTGTTTTCACAGCCCATGCCTAGTTAAAAATCACGCAGGATTTAACATACGCAAGGCTGTGAGCAGTTACTGGACGTGGCCTGTAACTGTTGGACACATGGCAATCATGCATGAGTCGTGTACAAGTTACAGGACACGCAGGCGAGAGATCAGTGGCATGGCTGCCACGTACTCCAATTTGATAAAATCCACACAGACTTGTTGAAGACGAAATCCACGCGAACTCGGTGTAGAAAGCTTCAAAATCCATGCAAACTTGGGGCAGAAAGCTTCAGGATCCACGCAAACTTGAGATGAAGATCACAAATACACGCAGACTTGAGATAGAACTGCCAGCTGTCTTGATTCGGCGTGTCTCGACTGACACAAAATCTTTGACAGTGATTGCTTTGTCAGTCGCATTAAATGACAAGAAACCCTTTTGGTACGCCAACTCGACGAAGGTTGAGTCTTGCTGAAGAAGATTTCGAAAATCACGTAATAGACGGCGATGATCTCTCGAATTCTGTGTATAGTGGCATACGAAGAGACATTCTTCGACTGTCGTGTTGTCAGTCATAATTACTCTTTGACAAATGATGAGCTGTCTCCCAGCGTGATTTGTTTATATTGTCTGGATCAACTGAGCGTGACTTTTGACTTTGTCCTGATCAACTCAGCGTGACTGTTTGGACTTGTTCTGATCAACTCAGCGTGACTTTTATTTTTTTGAGGCCTACAAAACCCCCTTCAAAGTTTTCAAAAAATGATAAATTATTTCGAAATACTTTGAAAAATAGAGATGATAAAATAGATTTAGTCACGCTGAGATGACTTCAAATTTTTCGGAAGTCGAAAAGATTTCAAAGTTCTTTGAAAACATCCAAATGAACTTATTAAATGTCATGATGACTCTTCATTTTTCGAGACTGATTGCATCCAATTTATGGTAGAATATGAACCGCCGGCGAACTCTGTTATATAAACAGGAAGAAGTTTCATTTTTAATCTTCATCTTACGTCAATATGACACCAAAGGAGAAAGCTGAGGAAGAAGCACGCAAGTTGGGCTTTGTTCCCATGGTGACCCCACTTTTGGGGGTGAAGAGCCAGAGCCCTTTGTCTTCGAGCTCAAAGATGATCCCTTGCAACTAGCCAAGAATTTCTTGAGCTACTTTGGCTTGGATGGCTCGTCCTCTTCTGATGGGCGCAGCCTCATAGAGCAGCGTGAAATGTTTAAAGCTCTGTTGCACCGTCTGGGAGTTAGGAGCGTAGCAGAACTAGGCACCAAGCTCAGTCGCTCTGGGAAATAGAGCATGACTTTTATGCTTTTGTTGCACTTTTTGTCTTTTGTAAGGCCCTCAGTGCCTTTGAAGAATGAAGTACAACTTCTGTGTTTGATCTGCGTGCATTAATGAAGAATATCAATTAACACCCTCTGACTATTTCCAATGTTGCTCTTCCAAAGCACACATGACACTCATTCCACAGTTTACGAGTGCTATTTATGCGGATCTTTTCCAAGAATAGACTTGCACTTTGCCCCTTTAAATAGATGGAAGAGTTTCGCAGATACTCATCTCCCATTCCTCTTCTTCTTTTCTGAGAACGAAATTTTTGGGAGATTTCACTCTCAAACAGGAAAGCAATGTTTTCTAATGTTCGTCTTCTGCGCACTATATCAAACATGAGTTTGCCAATTCTTAGCACCAGACTTGAAGGTAATACGTGAACTTATTTTTGCTGTTGAAGATAGGCTTTCTGTTTCTTGTTTCTGATTTGAACAATACACGTCTGTCTCTGTTTGATGCACGCTGAATGATTTCTGTTGATCTTTTTTTTTCTTAATGCTTTCTGCAGAAACTTGGCTGAAAATTTTCTTCAGAACTGGTATTGGGGATGTGGATGCTGTAGAGAATATCCTGCTGACATCTACATCAGGGAGCTCATACGCTTTTTGACACGTAAATCAGACAAGTCAGAACTCTTCGTGGGATAGAAGGGTCTTCCTTAGATGGTAGGAAGAGCCTTTATACACGAGAGTTGGATGGTGGAGTCAACTCTGCTACCGAGAAATCGGGTAGTAGAGTTCCTTTCATGGGAGAACTAGGAATTGTATCCCAAGGTTGGATACATTCCTGTCTCCTCTGACAGGTCGCTCCTAATCTACCAGTTGTATTGGCAGCACCACGACTTCGGGCTGCCACACTCTGTGGTTCTCCTCTCGTCTGAGAGAGAAGACCAGAGTTTGATTCCTGCTGATCTGGTCGTGACTGAGACCCAGACAGTCAGGAATTGCACCAACAACGAACCTGACGGAGAAGGTCCGACGGAGAAGATCCAAAGAAGAAGATAGATCTCTTTAGGTTGTCGTTGTGGTGTAGAATGAAAATCCAAATTGTAATAGATTTCAATTTGATTTGTAAGAAAGTCTAAGAAAATGTATAGACTTTTATGGTGAATGAGAAGAAATGACAATTCTTCTATGCTCAATGATTTGTATTTGTGGATGAATTGTGGACATGATAGATAATAAAATCATCTTTTCTGTTTTAGAGTATGATATTATCAGAGGTTATGGACGTGATAATATGTAGGAACTCAAAGAAAGTAGATTAATTTCTATGCAGAGGTCAAAATATGACAAATGAGTAAGTAGATTCGGAATTGATTCAGAGGTTATGAAAACATGATAAATAACGAATCCCCATTTAATAAATTGATAGAAGATTATGAAGGGTGAACCGTTAGGAAATGATGAACAGATGAACTGTCGAGTGAATGTAATAAATGAACGGATGAACCGTCAAGTATTAATGAACAGGCGAACCGTCTGATGAATGCGAGAAATGAACGGATGAACCGTCAAGTATTAATGAATATGAAACGTCGGATGAATGTAATGTTTCACTATTTGAGGAACTTCTGCCTATAAATATAGCAGAAATCTGACGAGAACGAATACTTCTACTCCTCAACATAAATGTCATCTGGAGAAGCATCCAAGAAGACTAAGATAGCCTCAAAGGTTCAGAAAGGCACTGAAGAACGCCCTGCTGGTCCAGTCAAAATGAAGAAGACGGAAGCAGGCGAAGGTTCGTCTGCACCCAAGCCACCAAAGGACATTCTGGATTTTCTGCTCGAACCATGAAGGACTGAAGAAGAGGAAGCCATGAGGATGGCCGCTTGCAAATTCCTCGTGGGTTCTAGCAAGGAGGTTCTCGGCTCTTTTGCTGATCACGTCTTCGAGAAGGACGGTAGTGGCCCACGTCCAAAAATAGAGAAGGATGATAGTGATCTTCCTTAATATCATGTATCATCATTCATGAAAATAAAATAAAATTTTATTTCTAAACATGAATTTGTCTGATGATTACAAGTATTTACATTTATACATAGTACTTTTAAGGAATTTGCCATTAATAGGCATCAAAACTTTTCGACCATCCAATTCTGAGAGTTGATAAGCTCCATTTGAGAAAACTTTGCTCACAATATAGGGACCTTCCCACTTTGCGTCAAATTTGCCCTTACTCATATGAGTCATAGTCATAGGACGTCTGACTGTTAGAACAAGTTTCCTTTTGATATGATCGAACTCTGACTTTTTTATTAAAAGCTCTTGAAATTCTAGCTTGATAGAATTCAATATTCTGTTGAGCAGATAATCGCTTTTCATCCAGAGCTTCTAATTCCTGAAGTCGAAGACGATCGTTATTTTCAGCAGTGAGTTCGTTAGCGATTGCTATCCTTAAAGAAGGAATTTGAATCTCTAATGGAAGAACAGCTTCGCAACCATACACCAGAGAGAAAGGTGTACATTTGGTAGCATTACGAACTGTAGTGCGATAAGCCCACAAACATTCCCCGAGCTTGTCACTCCAATTACGTTTGTTAGTGGAGACAAACTTCTTTAGGAGTTTGATGATAGTCTTGTTGAAAGCTTCTGCTAATCCGTTAGCTGCTGGATTATATGCGGTAGAAGCCACATTATTGATCCGTGATCGTCACAGAATCGAGTAAATTTCTGGCTGACAAATTGTGGTCCGTTATCATGAATAATGCGTCGAGGAACACCAAATCTGTAGATGACGTGGTGCTTAATAAAGCTGATGACATTGGACGTCTTAACTTCAGATAAAGGAATGGCTTCGGCCATTTGGAGAAGTAATCGGTTATTGCGAGAATGAACCGATGACCTTTAGATGACGGCGGATTGATCGGGCCGACAATGTCCATGCCCAAGCTTCGAAGGGCCATGATGCTGCCGTCGGATGTAGAAATTCCGAGGGTTGATGAATAAAATCGTATGGATTTGACAAGCTACACTTTTTTGCATATTCGATGGCATCAGATACCATAGTGGGCCAATAATAACCCATACGTCGAATACGGTCTTGAAGTTTTGGTCCTGGCTGATGCGCTCCACAAATTCCATCATGTGCTTCGCGAATGATTTGTTGAGCCTCGTCACCAGCAACAACATCGAAGGAGTAAACCATCATAAGCTCGACAATATAAGGTCTTTGTTGTATGATTGTAGTAGAATCTGAGTGATCGTCGTCTGATAGATGCTGCCTCACTCGGATCATCCGGAAGAATATCATATAATACGAGATCTAAGAAAGGAAGTCTCCAATCTTTATCCGTATTCTGATTCTCAGTCGAGTTACTGAAGATGAATTCCATGCTGGAATCGGATGAAGATGACATCGATTTACGACTGAATCCAAATCTCTTGTTGTGTTGACGTCATGAGATGTTGATTCTTTAATGTCAACTGGAAGTCCTAGAGTTAAGTTATTTTCAAGATGAAATAATTCTCGATTACGAACAACAATCATTTGTTGCCGTCTGATTGGAATAGCCAACACCGCGCAAGATTAGCAAGAGGCATCAGCTTTTGTATTACATACTCGCCTAACATGTTCAATGAAGAATTCTTCAAACGAAGAAGCCATAGATATAGCTGCTTTATGATAAGGAACCAGATCTTGATGGCGAACTTCATAAGTACCCCTGATCTGATTGACAATGAGTTTAGAGTCCATACGCCTCCAAATGTTGAATATTCAGCTGTGTTAGCGAGTTGAAGACCAATAAGTAATGCGTTGTACTCAGCTACATTGTTTGAACACGGCTGATCGAGAGAATAAGCTCTTTGGATAGCAAGACCTTCTGGCGATACGAGAACAATTCCAACTCCAGCGACAATATCGGTTAGGACCAATTTTGATGCTCCATCAAAGAATAAACGCCAAGTAGGATCTTCTTAGCAATTTGATTTGAATCTAGGACTTCATCTGGGATTTCATCATAGAGTTTTGAATTTTCTGGAATTGAGTGAGCAGCCAGAAAATCAGCTAAAGCTTGTCCTTTGACTGATTTCTGAGGAATATAGTGCATGTCATACTGAGCAAGTCAGATTCCCCAGTTAGCCAATCGAGAATTCAAAACACTGGGTTTCTTCATCATGATCCGTATAGGATTGATCCTGGAGATGACATGAATAGTCTGGCCAATGATATAATGACGTGTCTTTTGGACAGCAAACATCAAGCTAGACATTCTTTTTCAACCGGTGAATATCGAGGTTCAGCTCCGGTCATAGTACGGCTGAGATAATAAATGGCTTGTTCATGGCCATTTTGATTCTTTTGAGCGAGTAATGCACCCAATGAATGACTCATTGCTCGAGTATAGAGGAGGAACGGTATTCCTGAGACGGGAGGTACCAATACTGGAGGGCTCATTAGATATTGTTTTATATCATCGAATGCTTTCTGACATTCATCATTCCAGACAAAAGAGACACCTTTCTTCATAAGTTTGTTGAATGGTTGCAGGTCTGTAAATTAGAGATGAATCTCCTGATATAGCGATTTCCTTGAATTCCTCGTAGCTCTTTTAAGGTGCGGTGGAGGACGCATCTTGGATGGCTTAATCTTCTCGGGACACGTGTATACCTTTAGAGGTAATGACGAGTCGAGAAATTTACCACTAGAGATGCCTAAGAAGGACTTAGTAGGGTTCATCTTAATTGATGCTTACGCATTAGATCAAATATAGTCTTCAAATTGGATATGATCCTCCTTTTGTCGACTTTGACTGCAATATCATCAACATAGCATTCGACTGTTTTCCGCAAATGTTCACAGAATATAGTGCTCATAGCTCGTTGATAAGTGCTCCTGTATCTTGAGACCGAATGGCATAACTGTATAACAGTATGTACCAATCGGCGTTCTGAAAGAAGTGTGCTTCTCGTCCTCTGGAAACATTTTGATCTGATTGTACCCAGAATACCCGTCATGAATGACATTCGTTCAAATCCACAGGTATTATCAACCATGACATCAGTGATTGGTAGAGGGAATTCGTCTTTAGGACATGCCGCATTGAGATCGCAGAAGTCTATGCATACTCTGATCTTGCCAGTCTTTTTAAGAACAGGAACAATGTTAGCCACCCAATCGGATGTTGTTCCTCTCTAATAAACCCAGAGGATGAGTTTATTGACTTCAGCTTCAATTGCATCCATAATGTCTGGACGAAATCGTCGCTGTTGTTGTTTGACCGGTTTAACATTCGGCAAGATATTGAGCTTGTGAGTTGCAATTTGAGGATCAAGCCCTGGCATATCTTCATAACTCCAAGCAAAGACATCGATGTAATCACGAATGAGTTTGATCATGTCTTCTTATCAATTTCTGAAAGACTTTCACTGATGAATATTGGTTTGGGAGATCCCTCTTCACCAACATCTATTTGAACAAGTTTATCTTCAGTCGGAGGTTCTTTTTGCTCGAACGGAACTCCCATTGATTATCTAATCTTTGGGCCCATTGTTCTGATTCAGATGAGATTTCAAACTCTTCTTCGTTTCATCACTTTCTTCAGAATGGTCAATGGAAACCATGTTGGAAGACAGAATGTTGCAGTAGAAGTCACCGATACTCGTATCGGAATCCCAAGAAGTGGTACTAGAAGAATCAGATCTCTTATCTTCGTCAGACTCGGGATCTTCATGGATAATATGATGAAAGGAGTAGGAGCAGTATAACCCAATCCGCATTTCGTCCTTCCATATTTCAAAGGAGGAATCCGAACAGGCATTTTTCTTCCTTTTCCATCATTGAGGCCAGTCCTGAAGTCATAGCCCATATTTTTGATGATGTCTCTAGATTGCTGACTATAACGACGTAGTTGTAATCCAGTATCATCATTTTTGTCATCATCTTCAAGATCAGAAGGATTTGAGGCCCTTTGTAGAAGAATATTGGAATGTCTCCTGACTTTCTGCTGGGAACTAGAAAGTATGAAGATTGTACAGGTTCTAGAGATACATCTGTATGAACAGTCTGTACAACTCCTATGGTTATTGTGTTCAAGTCATCTAACAGATGTAATAATGAACATAACTACACACATCAACGTACTGCAAAGGTGGAGATTTTCATTAAATATAAAAGCAGCAATATTTACATTGGGAGAAGGCTGAGCCTTAGAGATTTTAGCCAAGTCAATGACTAAAGGGGGAGAAGAAGAAGAAGCTTTGTTTCGATTAAGATTGATAACAAATGGCTCAGAAGAGGTGAGCTCCCTTGAAGTTTGAGTAGAAGAGTAGTTCGCCCTCCAACTGGAATTAGCAGAGTATCTTGTGAAGATACAGGAATGTAGTACGACCACTGACAGGAATGATCAGTGTATTCGAGTAGATGACTGAAGTAACGGAGAGATCCGTCCACTCACTGGAATGATGAAAGAATTTTCTCCAGAGGGTTTAGGAGATTGTTGCTGAGTAGTTCGACCTTTAACAGGGATTATTAAAGTCTCACTTTGTGCATCTTCTTTCTCCATAGCTTGTATGATCCTTGTATACTCTTCTTTGTACATTCGGGAATCATTGAAATAAGCTTCAACCCCATGGAAGGGATTTATATCAGCAACTTCTTTTGTACTCTTCCATTGCTATCAATGTATTTAAAACATTGATGAAGAGTAGAGGGCACCACATTATTTCATGAAGAAAGGGCCTCCCAGAAGAAGATTATAGGATCCCGCGATCTCGATCACATAGAAAGTGACTTTAGATCTAAAATTGCCTATCTGAAGCTTCAGATGAATCTTTCCCAAAGGCTCACTTCGGCTTTGATTGAATCCAAGATAGTAGTAACCGTCTTGGAGAGCTTGTGAAGAGGAATTTTTAGTTCATCCAACAAACTCTTTGGCATTATGCTTATAGCAGACCCTGGGTCAATGAGGATACGATCTATCTTCATCGTATCAATATAACCAGTGTAGTAGAGAGGCCGGTCATGTTGATTATCCTCCAATAGCATGTCGTCTTGTGTAAAGGTGATATTTGGGATAATCTCCAGTACACTGTTGAAATGTAAGCAAGTGGCAGGTTCCGCATCTGGCTTCTTCAATTGTACAAGACAAGAGTCAGCTTGTAGAAGTGCTTCACTTAACGTCTCCGAGTTTCTTTAGAAAGACGTAGAAGTTCAAAGAGGGACATTCTAGCTGGAGTATTAGCAAGTTGAGCCAGAATGTCGAAGTTGTAAGGCTTCTGAAGTCCAAGAGGAGAAGACTTCTTGATTGGTTTATCAAACTGAGCTTGTTGCTTGCCTTTTTCAAGAGCTGTGGGCTTGGGAGGAACAGGTTCAACTGGTGTAGTTGAAGGAACAGGTGCAGTAGATGTCTTCTCAGGAGGAACATTAGGAGCATCTTTAGCAGCTGAAGGGATATCAGTAGGATCTTCAGGTTTTAGAATAATCCTTTAGATAAGGTTTCCCCGTTCGAGTAGCACTAATAAGTGCTTCTTCTTTGTCTTTTGGCTCTGTGTCAGAGGTAGACCCAAGAGAAGTCATATGACATGACTTAACTTTCAAGCCTTCTTGGACTTTCGAGAAGAAATCTTTTGAGGAGAAGGAGATTCAAAGTCTGCTATTAGATCAGGATGAATCCACATGATTTCTCCAGTCTCCAAAGTGATTGGTGCTAATCCTTCAGACTGTAGAGGAGGAATATTCACTATTTCAAGAGTTGCCTTGGGAATAGGAACAATTTCGCTTTCAAGAAATTGAGGAGGAAAGTCTCCAAATTGCATAGAGACGACATTAGAAGTGACAGTCTTCTCTTTGGAGTAAGAGAGATAGCTCCAGACTTAATCATTTCTTGGATCTTTCCTTTCAGTACAAAACATGTACGAATTGTGTGACCCAGCATTCTGTGGTATGGACAGTATTTAGGATGATCTGTCTTACCAGCTTCATCAGGTTTCTTGATCTCAGGTAATTGTATTTTATTACCTTTCAGCAGACATTCAAAGATACCAAGGACATCGTCGTCATCAAAAGAATATTCTTCTTTGGGGCGAGGTGTTCTTGTTGAGTTGTAGAGGCAGGAGTTTGAACATTTGATGCATCTTTGCTCTGAAGATTAACTTCGAGAGTTTCTTTTCCTTTGCGAGCATTGTTTTTATTGTTAGCACCTTGCCTGTTTCTTTAGGAGTCATCTGCACTCCTAAACCTTTAAAGGTTTCAGCACTAATTTCTGCAGCTTTGGCACTAACTATGAAAGAAGGCCAATCTTGAAATTGAGTGGACCCTGTCCACATACTGATGATTGGCAACAAGTTTGATTTGTACGTGTCAATAGTGACAGCATCAGGAGTTCCAAGAGGCATCTTTAGAGCTTCTCTTCGAAACCGTTCAATGTATTCCTCTGTAGATTCATTATTTTTCTGCTTGATTCTAATAAGAGCAGACATAGTCATGTCATTAAGCCCTTCATAGAACCTTTCAAGAAACATCTGTTTGAAACCAGCAAATGAGGTAATTCTCCCATCTGGGAGACTCCTATACCATTCATAAGCCGTTCCCTTGAGACATCCAATAAATACCCGAGTAAGGAGGGCATCACTTGGTTGCAGTTGATCAGTCATCACTTCAAAGTGATTAATAAACTGACTTGGAGATTGGTTCCATCATAGAATGAGATAGTAGGAGGCTTGTATTTAGGAGGATATGATACTTGCTTCCATTCTATCGGATAAGGCTGCTTGATGCCTAACCTTTGTAAACCATCCTTCTGTTTGAATGCCTCGAATTGAGTTTTGAGATTCTTCAATTCTTCAGAGACAACTCCCGAAGATTGTGGAGTTGTGGCTTGTAGAGAATTGTTGGGAGGAGGAACAGCATTGTAAGTACTATCCCCAGCTCCAGAGAGACTAGGATTTGGTTGAGCTGGTCCAGGAGTATTGGATTGTACTGCTGGAGGAACTTGTACTGGACTTATATCAGTATCAACTGGTATGGCATCTGGTACAGTCTGTCGATTTTGCAACTGAGTGTCATGAGTTCATACATCGACTTCATTGTGTCAGTCATAGACTTCATTTGCTGTTCCAAAGAAGCAATTCTTTGATCTTGAGGGGTCAAGGAAGAGGAAGGTTCATCAGTATTCCCATCAACCATGTAAGTCGTGACTGTATGCGGGATTATTGATGAACTAGTGGATGTTGTATGCTCTGAATCATTGCTTCGTGCATCAAAATCAACTATAGGAGAACTACCCCCAGTAGGAAGAGGTGGAAAGTTAGATTCTCCAAGGAATTCAGAATCAATTTCAGGGATCAAATTTCTTTGACTAGAAGCCAGGATTCTTGCTCTGGTGTTTCTATATACCCCATCTGGACTATCAACTCTACCCCCGGTGTCCCGAGAAGTCATGTTGACAGAGGCAAACAAAGGCTCATCTTCATCAGGCATAGGTTCATACTGAATCCGATTGAAGACAGACTGTCATTTAGTTTGACATCTGTATTGCATTGTGACTCTTGGCTGGAAGTCACATTCATGATCACCATGGTCTTGAACCGTTGATTGACATCTGCACTGAATTATGACTCTTGGATAGAAGTCACATTCAGCATGTTCCTTTGACATAGAATTACTCCTTTCTTCTGTTGAAGATATTCCGTAAATCTGTTTGTGAAGATTGAGGAGTATACTTCCTGTTCTTGGGTCTGATGGCTCTTGATTATCAAAGAGTGATTAACATGAGCCACATAATTTCTTGCATACTCTGCATCTGGATCTTTTATCTTCATATCCAATTGGTATGGTTTCTTACACCAGAAGTGCTGAGTTTTGTTCTTAAATCAGTGGAAGGTAACACATTAATTTTGGAAACATGGAGTTTTCCTTCCATTGATCTGGATATTTGTAGAGAAGGAAGAGTTGAACCACTCCTTTGATTAGGAGTTGGTAACAGACCCTCTTTAATGGACAGATGTACCCAATTTGAAGAAGTCATAGAAGAGATATTAAGGATTTTCTTCTTAGACTCATTCAGATTTGAGACATAGAATGTCCAGAATAAAGAGTAGTCAAAAGACCATCTCCTTTCCTTTGACTAACAAAAGTATCAGTCAAAGCTGTTCCTGAAGTAAAAACTACAGGAGCAGAAGAAACAACTAAAGAGTTATTCCTTTTCGAAGGGACTTTGTGTGGAAGACCACCCCAGTTCTAGTAGAACTCGGTAGAAGAAGAAGAGATAACTAAGGAGTTTCTTCTCTGATGAAATACCATGAAACAGATTTGGCTAAGGATCCAGTACTGTTAGCGTGACTTTTAATTTTAGAATTACACGCTGGAACAGATTTGGCTAAGGAGCCAGTACTGTCAACGTGACTTTTGAATATGGGATTGCACACTGAAATAGATTTGGCTAAGGAACCAGTACTATCAGCGTGACTTTAGAGTTGAATTTGCACGCTGGAACAGATTTGGCTAAGGAGCCAGTACTGTCAGCGTGACTTTTGATTACTGTCATCTTCGAGCGCACAAGAGTGTGCGTGCTTGCAGTGGAGTTTTGCCAGTGTTAGGAGTAGACACTGTGGCAGAGACTTCACCATTGACTGCCAACTGATTCTTAGGGACATAGACAGAGTGTCCCTTCGGCTTGGCAGTGATGATGGAGGCTGGAGTGGGCTTGCCACCCTTAGCCCGCTGCATTTCTTCATAGGCGAGTTGATCGAATTGATCGTCATCACCTTCTTCGTCGAGCCGATTGACGAAGTGTTGCATTGAGTTGTTGCCATCTCAGAAGAGGAGATGGTTTTCCCCAACAGAGTCGCCAATTTGTTTTCCATAAAGAAATTCTCTTTATTTGTTGTGTTTCTGGAAAAATTACAACTGTAGGAATCCGATCTAGAAGACGATCGCTTTATCCCTTGGACTATGCGAAGAAGAAAAGCTCTCAAAATTTTGACAGTAGATATCAGTGTATGTACAATGAATGAGAAAAAGAACTCTATTTATAGAGTCAAAAATAATAACTGAAAAGATAACTGTTTTCACAGCCCATGCCTAGTTAAAAATCACGCAGGATTTAACATACGCAAGGCTGTGAGCAGTTACTGGACGTGGCCTGTAACTGTTGGACACATGGCAATCATGCATGAGTCGTGTGCAAGTTACAGGACACGCAGGCGAGAGATCAGTGGCATGGCTGCCACGTACTCCAATTGATGAAATCCACGCAGACTTGTTGAAGACGAAATCCACGCAAACTCGGTGTAGAAAGCTTCAAAATCCACGCAAACTTGGGGCAGGAAGCTTCAGGATCCACGCAAACTTGAGATGAAGTCACAAATACACGCAGACTTTAGATAGAACTGCCAGCTGTCCTGATTCGGCGTGTCTCGACTGACACAAAATCTCTGACAGTGATTGCTTTGTCAGTCGCATTAAATGACAAGAAACCCTTTTGGTACGCCAACTCGACGAAGGTTGAGTCTTGCTGAAGAAGATTTCGAAAATCACGCAATAGACGGCGATGATCTCTCGAATTCTGTGTATACGTGGCATACGAAGAGACATTCTTCGACTGTCGTGTTGTCAGTCATAATACTCTTTGACAAATGATGAGCTGTCTCCCAGCGTGATTGTTTATATTGTCTGGATCAACTGAGCGTGACTTTTGACTTTGTCCTGATCAACTCAGCGTGACTGTTTGGACTTGTTCTGATCAACTCAGCGTGACTTTCATTTTTTTGAGGCCTACAGCCTGTTAACTTATTGTCTAATCAGAATCAGTGTATTATGGTCTGATCAACCATGATGCATTGGTTCGCTCTTCGTTTAATTACACTATGTGGATGGAGATATATAGGTATCCAGGATCTCATCCGCGACTGCTTGACAATTCCTCTTGAATTATACGTTTGCCTTTGGATCACGTGATTGTATTCAGTAACATCTTTCTTGAACTCTTTATTGTTTTGTCTTTCACTGATTTGGAAAGACAGAAGCTCATAATTTGTAGAGAGATACCGAATATCCCCATGGCTATAGTAGATGTATACACAAGGGTAGTTATCGTCAGCCAGCCATGTGATTGAGTTACTCGTTCTCTCGACCCCAAACTACTATTGAGACTTTCGAGCCATCTGAATTTGAGAATGATTAGGGTTTTACCCTTAGTCAGAACGCCAACTTAGGAGACTATCTATTCTCCAGAAAACTAAATGTTGTGAGTCTCTAATTATTTGCTGGAAGCTTGCCTTAACTAGCAACCCTTAAGCCTTGAACCAACCCTTCCTCGACCGAAGCCCATAGTTAGACATGAGATGAGTGGATAATAGGGTAATCATTTACCGTGACACTCATCCCGAGATTGGTTTTCAACAAATATTACTCTAGTATGTAAATTTCATAATTAAGACCTAACTAGTATTAGAACACCATAGCTTAAATACCTGTCATATATTGACCTACCAGTTATCAACAGCAATGCATGACCAATGCAACCCATACCGCTAGAACCCTTGTGACCATAGTCTAGTAGGCTTGACACATATAGAGATTCACGACTCAGTTTTAGAAATTCTTTTCTTTTGATGTGCCTTAGAGTTGGTTACCCTGTCGAAACTTGTATACGATGGACGAGTGTGTCATTCTATTTTACGACCATGTGTCATTGTACACACTCATTTTCCATTTATTGAGGAACGATCCTTGACTTGACTTACCTACCGTATCCCGTAGTATACCTACCGTATCCCTTAGTGCCTTATTTGTTATTAACTAGAGTCGGGGTACAGTATCCTGACTTTGGAAATTCTTCTAACCTCATCATTCCTAAGACCATGTCCTAACTTCTAAGGTGGGTAGACTGTAAACCTTCTAAAAATTTTGGAATATGCAAAGATTATCGGTTGATTAGAATAAATTTTATTAGGATGATAGTTAGTGCCCTATGGACTCCCACTTTCCATTTAGATCATTTGTGCCCCCGATCGTGTCATTAATATTCGGAGCACGAGACCAACTGTTACCTTCCAACAAATTTTATATGTAAGATCTAGACGAGTCCACCTTATCTAGGTATATCATGTCCCACTCAAACACGTCCCCTTGTACTCTATTTTTAGGGTACGACTTTCAGGTAAAAAGCACCATCTAAACCCTTACCATGGTACCGGTAAACTTCTCGACTACAACTAGGGACTCAACTTCGACTCGAATCTTTCGACCAATGTATGGCTGTGATCTACACGAAGCCACTACGCACATGGCACTAGTGTGCTACTCAATTGTGTCTTCTCGTGCTACTTAAATAGTCACTGAAAGTGCATTTTGGGCTTTAGGAACCTGGTTAACCAACCTGACTGGCCACTAACTCAATCACTTGGGTGAAAACCTATTCTAGGTTGCCCTAACATAGTAGGAGTATTATAATCATTGGGATCTTGACCAGTCAATAGAGACTGAAATCCGAGGTTCATCAACCAACGATGATGTCCAATCAGGAACCCATTAAGACCCAGTAAAATCCATCCATAAACCACCATATTGGACTATGAAACTAAACTATTGAAATAGGTCCCTATACCTATATGTAGTCTCCCTCTTAGATTGTGAAGTCATTCAAACCAAATATATCTACCTGGAAGTCGCGATACGATCTTGTATCACATTTTATCCTTGCTCGTGTGTTTAAGTAACCACGGAAAGGATCACAATCTTGATTCTCAAATTCCGTTCCATTATGGAACTTTGTTCGGAATTTCGAGAATGGAAACCCTGTATTGCACGGATGGCAGGCTCCTATAAGAAAGGAAGGATTTTCGATTTAGCAAGTGACTGGACTAGAGAAGCCCAATCTAGCAAATAAGTCAATGGTTCATAAACTTTCATTCCATCTGCCGCATGGGATACTCTCTACCGCTCTAAAATTTTTATCTTTACTCTCGATTGTTCTTCCTTATTTTTCTGTCCTTCTACTTCGGAGCGACAAATGGTCATGTTTATTATAATTTACCAATATTCTCCGCTATGTGTAAATTAATGCTTATTAAATATTGGGTTGTTGATAGATAGGAGCGGATTATAGATACCATAAGCAGTAGATATCTATGGTGGAAATTTTAGCAAGTAGTGGGAAGATATAAAGTTTTAGTGACATGAGATTTAGGGAGTAGTGTGACCAAAGGGGGTAGAAGTCCTCGGAGTTCGAAATTGCAAAATAGCTAGGAGGATGATATAAACAATTTTTTTGAGGATTATTAAATTCGAGGAGATTAAGGTAATGGTAG
>JANAVB010022124.1:0-58985 GCA_029216955.1 Iris pallida
TATTTGTTGGATCTGCGTGCAATCTCCAGGCAAGTACCTTGCCTTCCTCTACAGTTTTATTTACATGCATTATTTCATTTTCCAGTTTTGACTGTTTATGGATATGTGCTTTTAGTATTATATATTTTGAGTTGTTTTTATTGCATATAGCCGTGTTCATGTTTGGTCTTGTGGTTCACACTTGGAGTTTCTCGTCAGTACCCTGCTTGAGTCGTGTCATAGAACGAGTACGTGTAATTAAACTGCTAAATCCTTGATATTGTTTCCTTGACACCAAGAGTCCACACTCGGAACGAGTGTGTTTTTCTTGATCTGTTTACATCCGTGAGTCCACACTCGGGACGAGGATGTCGATTATGCACCTGAGAGTCTACACACGGGACGAGAGTGTTGACTTGACTTGCACCAGAGAGTCCACACTCGGGACGAGGATGTTATACTTGCACCAGAGAGTCCACCCTCGGGACGAGGGTGCCTTGCCGTGAACTAACCAGAGATCCACACTCGGGACGAGGGTTAGTACTAACCAGAGAGTCCACACTCGGGACGAGGGTTAGTGTTTAGTTCAAACCCGTGAGTCCACACTCGGGATGAGGGTTTGGTTCTTCCATTGATCTCGTGTTCATTGTTTACCCGGCAGTTCATTTATACGTAGTTGTTCTAGTGTTCGTGTTCGTGCTAGTAGTCATTTGTCGTGTTCCTGTTTTTCTTGTTTATTTCCTTGTGCATGATAAAACTGTTAGATAGACATGTATATTATGTATCTTGCTATGTCCTCTGAGGGCCTGATGATCTCTTCAGGTTTTGCGATTGCATGGAGTTTGCTAGTATTTCTGGATGGCGGAGGATTTACGGTTCTTGTGGATTCAGGTATCATTATTACGTTTGCTATCCTTTCGTGTTCTACATTTCTTATCATGAGTTATCCTATTTATTGATTCAGTTTAGAGACTCTTGTTATTTTCCTTGGAGTCTAATCAGACATATATGCTAGTGGGCTGCAGACCACGAACCATAATTGTTCATTCTTGTTTATATGATTCCTGTGGATTGAGATATAGTTTAGATTAGACATGGTACCCTACTCTGGACAGCTTATACGTACTCGAGTCGGGCTGGAGTCCGTTCGATACGTAGCTGGCTTGCTCACGAGCTTGCGTCCGAAAAGCGGGTGCGGGTCGTGATAGCCGCCGACGCCGACCCTTCCTTCGCCGCCTCCCTCTTCTCCGCCATGACCAACCCCAACCCCTTCTCCTTCAACACCGCCATCGCCATCTCCGTCGACCCACTCTCCATCTACTCCCAAATGTTTCGCCGTCGCGTCTCTTCCGACTCCCACACCTTCTCTTCCTTGCTCAACACCTCCACCGCCGCCGCCGCCACCAGGTCGCTCCACGTACACGCCCTCCTCCTCGGATTCCGGTCCAACCCCTTCGTGCAGACTGTCCTGCTCACCGCCTACTCCTGACGCGGCTCCGCCGACCACGTCCTGCTGGTGTTCGACGGAATGCCGCAGATGGACGTCGTCTCCTGGACCACTGCTGTCTCGGACCTCGCCGCCCTCGGACGCCCCGCGACGGCCCTGCGCGTCTTCGCCTCCATGAGGTCTCACGCCGTCCAGAACGCCGCCACCGTGGTCTTTGCCGTGTCCGCCTTCGTCGGGCTCGGGTCCCTGGCGCTGGCCCGGTGCCTGCACGCCTACGTCGAGAAGGCCGGGTTCGGAGGCTGCGTCTCCATCCGAAACTCCCTGGCGCTAGCCCGGTGTCTGCACGCCTACGTCGAGAAGGCCGTGTTCGTGTCCGTGCCATTATGGCACGGGTTATCCACTAATATATATATATATATATATATATATATATATATATATATATTGTTGGTGCTTTCTTTACATGGAGAGAGCTTGCTCTCAACATGCCTTGTGAATTTTAGTCCCACATCGGAAATGCACCATGCGTTATCTCAACATATATACTTGGGTGTATTGTTAAGAGATGCACATGGGGTGGTGACCCTAAGGAGGGAACCATGTGGGTGACTTTACAAGGAGGTAAGTATAAGGCTCCAAGGATTAAGCATTAATGCTTTTGTCATTCTCTTGGATTAAATTCCACTTGGAGCTAAGCCCCAACGGGGCTTAGCGACTCGGACTCGGACTCGGGCTCATGGGCTCATGAGGCGTAATGTGGCGTTTTGTTGGCGCACTTTGCACTTAGCACGTCAGCAGTCATGCGGTCTTTATGCGGCTCATATGCGGCCATGCGGTCTTATGCGGCATGCGGCTCATATGCGGCCTCATGCGGCTCATGCGGCCATGCGGCCATGCGGCCATGCGGCTCATGCGGCACATGCGGCACATGCGGTCCATGCGGTCCATGCGGCACATGCGGTCCATGCGGTCCATGCGGCTCATGCGGCCCATGCGGTCCATGCGGTCCATGCGGCTCATGCGGTCCATGCGACTCATGCGACTCATGCGGCCATTAGGCTCATGCGGCCAGGCTGCTGCTGCTGCCGCATGAAGGGATCCGCTGACTGTGCAGATTACAAATCAGTTATGGAAAGGCTGAATTAATGTAATTAAATCAGATCCTATCTTTGTGGGATTTGAATTTATTCAGATCCTATCTTTGTGGGATTTGAATTAATTTCGTGGGATTTGAATTAAATCTCGTTGCTATCTTTTGGGATTTGATTCAATCTTTCCATAACTGAAGAGGCGGTTAGGGTTTCCACCCTCTCTCTATAAATACTCTCTTCTGGCCTCCTTTGTGACAATCACGAAAAATACAAGTCAGAAAAGAGAGAAAGAGAGGGAGTTTCTGCCGCCATTGCAAGTCCATCCGAGGAGTCAGAACAGAGGTGACATCGAGCGTTCCACAAGTTCTTCAAACTTGCTGGTTCCTGGAAGCAGATCGTGTGGGGCGAATCTTGCTTTGAGCAACGGTGTTTTGACACCCCAGCATTGTTCTTCTTCTCATCTCTCTCTAGTTTTATTGTAACTCGTTCTGTCCCAATTGCAACACGTTTGCAAGGAAGAACGAGAGATCTTCTCTTCTTTTTTTCCCTCCTTCATATTGTAATTTGGCTCTTTGATTTATTGTACCATCGTAGATCTTGAGTTTGATGACTGCAAAATTTTTGTGTGACATCTCAGATCTCGATTGCATTTGTTTTTTCATCTTTGATCAAGCCCCGGGACTAACATATATATATATATATATAGGAGAGGGGGAGTTAGGGTTTTGGAGAACGTTGGGGGCTCGGTCGATGGCATTGGCGTGCCTGCAGCTCTGAATAGCGCAGGTTGCACAGTTTACGTATGTGGAAGAGAAGAACAGTGCCTAACTAAGGCGGGTCGGGTCGGGTCGGGTCGGGTCGGTCGGATTGCATTAAAAATTCATTTGGTAGCTGCCTCAGTGAAACGGACCCGTTAATCGGTTTGCGGGTCGTGGCCTCCAGCCCGCCCAAGAATCCGTTTGGCTTATAGCCGTTGGGAAAATTTGAAAATGAAAGGGAGCTTAGAGTATGCTGGCTGTGGTGGACATGAGGAATGAAAGGGAATATTTAAGAGGGGAAGAAATAGTTAGGCTTAGGAAAATATGAGTTTGGGTTGGGGCCGCTGGGGTTTTAGGAATTGTTTAGGGATTTAGTAGCTAAGTCCATATTTAGCTTGAAATATATATATATATATATATATATATATATATATATATATATATATATGGAAGCGGATCAAAGGTCCCGTCCGCGGAGCCCCGTCGAAGCCCCGCCCCCCCCTCACCATCGGATCGCGCGGGGCCCGCGTGGGGCCCGCCCCCGTCCGCGCGATCCAACGGCTAAGGGAGGGCGGGGCTTCGGCGGGGCTCCCGATCCGCTCCCTATATATATATATATATATATATATATATATATATATATATATATATATATATATATATATATTGGTGTACTGGTAACACCACCGTGCATCGGGGGTGAGGGCCGGGTTCGAGTCCTCCCTCCCACGAAGGTGGCCGGGTGGCGGTGGTCACGGCCTCCGGGCCAAGGTCGGGTGGAGTCGTCCACCGCTTTGATTTTTAAATATATATATATATATATATATATATATATATATATATATTTTTATATATATATATATATATATATATATATATATATATATATATATATATATATATATATATATATATATATTCACCTATAATTTCTCAAAATATTGGTTCATAAATTTTAATCCTCATAATATATGTTTATGACAACAAAAATTTCCTAAACATTATATATATATATAAATGTATAATTTTAACAAAAAGTATACAATTGCCTATTATTAACTTAATTCTGCCGTTTAACCATCTATATTTACTAATAAATAGTAACTTAAAATTTGACGTCAATCATATGTCATAAATAAAATGAAAAACATTTAAAAATTTAATTAAAATTCATAACTTGAAATGAGGGGGCTCACACTCTAACTCAGGCAATTCCTCAGCCTTAGAAGGCATCTCGGAATCCTGAGTGTTAGTTATGGTCTGATCCTCGACGAATACCACGTCTCTGCTTCTGTAGAGCTTTCTTCCCACGAGGTTGTAGAGTCTATAATCAAACTCATGCCGACAAAGACGCATCGCCTCGTCTTCGGCTCAAGTTTGGATCTCTCGTCCTTCGGTACATGTACGAAGGCTTTACAACCAAACACTCGCAGGTGATTGTATGACGGCTTTTTACCGTAACATATTTATCAGGCACATCACCCTGCAAAGGAGCACTACAAGATAAATTAATAACATAAGCGCAGCTGTGTATAGTGCCTCACCCCAATAGCTGTCCGGCAAGTTTGCTTCTGACAACAAACACCGTACCCTCTCTATCAGCGTCCTGTTCATGCGCTCAGTTACACCGTTAAGCTGCGGTGTCTTTGGTGGAGTCTTCTAGTATCGTATCCCTTGTTCTCTGCAATAAGCATCAAAGGGACCAATGTACTCGCCGCCATTGTCGGACCGAACACATAGCAGCTTCTTGCTCGTCTTCCTTTCAACAGAGGCATGAAACTCTTTGAAAGTGGATATCACCAGATCCTTGGTCTTTAAGGCATAAACCCAAACCTTTTTGGAACAATCATTAATAAACGTTACAAAATAAGAAGCACCACTAATGGATTTTATCTTCATAAGACAGCAGACATCCGAGTGAATCAACTCGAGCAACGCCAACTTCCTCGAACTTGGGTGACTTTGGAAAGACACCCTATTTTGCTTTCCCGCCAAACAGTGCGTGCATCTCTCCAATTTTGTAGACTTTAGCCTGGAATCACATTCATGTCCAGCAAGTAGCTCATCCCCTTCTCGCTGATATGGTCGAGCCGTCTGTGCCACAACTCGGTAGACGCATCACTGACTGCATTCACCTCCTGTGTGCTCCCCTCCATATAGTAGAGTCCGGACTTCTTGCTTCTTTTGACAATCAGCATCGAACCTCTGGAAAGCTTCCACTGACCGTTTTCGAAGAGATTGAAAAAACCCTTATCATCCAACCTTCCAACCGACACCAGGTTGAAACGGATATCAAGGACATGACGGACATCTTTGAGAACAAGATACGCACCCGTCTTCGTCCTCACATGCACACCTCTAATGGCAACCTCCTTTGACACATCTCTATTACCCATCTTCAACACTCCACAGCCGTCTGTCGCGTAAGTGGCAGATAGTGTCATATTATGAGATACGTGCGCTGAAGCACCCGAGTTCACAAGCAAAGAGTTATCATCGCAAGCGAGGTTTATAACAAACTCATCACCTACGATGATCACTTCGCCTCCATGCGTCGAGACCGTCGCTGTAGTATTCTCACTTTACTTTCCCTTGTCGCCCTTCTTCTTTCTCTTCCAAGCGAAATATTTCCGCTTGATGTGGCCCTTCTTGCCATGATGGTAACACTCCGAGTCCTCATATCGACCATTGGATTTGCCTCTGCTCTTATCTCTGCCACCACCTGGATCCCTGCTTTTGCCCCTTCCGTGGCTCTCTGAAACTAGCGCCTCTGAGTGGGATGCAGATGAAGTGCCCTGAGAACGTCTCTGCATCTTTTCATTCAATATTCCGCTCTTGGCTAACTCTAGACCGACCACATCTTCTGGAGCAGAAGCGATCATAGATACTCGTACGGTCTCCCACGAGTCTGGCAACATACATAACAACCAAATTTCCTGAACATCGTCGTCGAACTTGACTCCCATCAAGGATAGCTGGTCAACCACGCCATGGAACTCTCTCAAGTGATCCGTAATGGACGCACCATCTTTGTATCGCAGACCCATTATCATCTGGATTAGGAACAATTTATTTACTCCGGTCTTTTTCGCATACAAAGATTCTAGCTTATCCCACAGTGTCCTCGCGTGCTCAATATTGGCAATGTGGTTCTACACGTTCTCGTCAACGAACTGTCACATGTATCCACACACCTGTATATGCTTGAAGTTTCAGTCCTCATCAGATTTATCACTGGGCTTCTCAGACACAAATACTAGAAGATGCAGCTTCTTAATGAACATCAAATCTTTCATCTTGCTCTGCCAATAATGGTGGTTGGTACCCTCAAGGTTCACCATGCGCACCGGCTTCGCGTCCATCTCTGCTTTCTGATTTGACTGTCAACTCCTGACACTTCTCTGAATCCAAAGCTCTGATACCACTTTGTTGGGAACGAAGCGCGAAAAACGTTTCTCCAAACCAGAGAGTCCTGCGAGAGAACCGATCAAAAGCACACAAACCAAAAATGCCAAACACAAATCGCAGACACAGATATTTTTGACGTGGAAAATCCAAATGGAAAAAACTACGAGACGATCGGACCTGAAGAACCTCCACTAATGGAATAAAGAGAATACACCCTCTCCAAGCTCCTCCCGATCCAAACGGATCACCAAAACTCACTTGAAAAAGAAAATTTGATTGTAGACTCCGAAGAACAAGATACGTCAAAAAAATTATTCGAAGCAATCTCTCCTTCACAATAGTCTTCAATCCTTTCTCTCTCTCAAAAGTTGTAAAGCACTATTGCATCTCTCTAGTTTTTTTTGAGATATATTTTATGGTGAGAAAATACCTAGTATATATAGCCTCAAACCCACAACTAATTGAGATATTCTACTATATGTAGGAATACTCAATCTAAACCATTTATATATTTCTATTATATATAGGAATACCCAATCCAACTCTATTGGGATATTCCTACTATATATAGAAATATCCAATCCAAATCTATTGGAATATTTCTATTATATATAGGAATATCCAATCCGACTCCGGGGTATTTTTCATATAGGTTGGGGACCCCATCCACTCCAACAAATATTTCCAACACAATCAATCGGGATGCTTCTGGAATGGACAACCGTGGAGAGAAAGAGAATATGTAAGGTATCGTGTGGTCGAGTAAGACGAATCAAAGATCTGATGCAAGAGGGGAGACCTACTCATCCTCGTTTCTTCTCAAATAGAGGCATGTTCCTCTTCAGCTTCCCTCACGGGATCCCAGGCGTTTTGTGGGTTTTGAGGTGTCCCAAGGTCCTCCCATGGTTAGGAAGGAAACTGTGTTAAGAACAAATGGGACATGCCCTGTGTTAAGACCAAAGGGGACATGTCCGTGGTAGAAGATTTTTTTTTTAATAATTTATTTGAAAAAACTGTAAACAAAAGAAAACAAGGTCGGTATTACCGGTCTCTGGAAAAGTCGTGCACAGTACACTGTTCTAAGAGTTTATTCGAGGTTTATGTGCAGACTTTTCTCGAATTCTTCTAGTGGTAAAACCTCAGTACTATCGACTTTCCGTCGTCGCACACAACTCCGAAAGAAGTGATCCGAAGTTAGCTTTGCCCAAGATTGAAAATCAAATTGGAAAAGAGAAAATGAGAAAGAATTTGGTAGTGGTGGTCATTTTTTCTTTTGCTATTCACCGTACCACAACAAAGGAACTGTTGACTATATATATAGTGTAGTTCATAGCTTATAGGAATGAATATGATTTAATGTGAATTAAGAATGAAATCAGTGCACAGCTAGCCGTTGGAGAATAGAATTTAATTGGAATATAATATCCAACATTCCAAACATTGAATATGGTGAAATCGGCTAGGAACATGATTTTTTTCCCCTTTTAATACAACAACAGCTGTATATAACAAGGGCAAAATTGATAAGAAGCCTAAACCTATGCTTAATAAAACATCATCAAGCTTAGATATGACCATGTGAGCTAAGCCATTGTTTCAGGAACATTCAACTCTTCACGGTCCTCATCCAAATAGGCATTGACTAGATATGGCACGAATGTGGTGTGAAGTTAGTTAGGGCATCTCCAAGGATTTTAATCTCCCCTATTTCTTTGGTATAATTCTTTTTTAGAAAAAAACTTCTACCAACAATGATTTATATTCCAATTTCCATCTTACGTGACGCTAATGTAGGATGGATAATTTCTATGAGAATTTTTACATGTAAAAACTCTCATAGAAATTCTGCATTTAATATTGGACTCACTTTCAAACTAAATCATAAATTTTTTTGTTTAATATTCTCCATCTTATTATTAGACAGTGGCATGTAGGATAAAAATTGAGTACAATGTGAAGTAGGATAAAAACTCAATTCTAGAAAACCCCATCGGAAATTTTTATGTAGAAGCTTTGTCCCCTTTCCAAGTCATATCTAAGTTAGTTTTTGATGCCGTTTGACCACCTAATTAATTTCTCTACCAAAACACAATTTCAGAAGAACCTAGTAGTTGTCTAACAGGCATAACTCTTAGATCCTACGAAATTTTTTTTCCAAATAAATTTTGTGTGAAAGTTAACACAGAGCCATCATATTCTGAAGGTGGCATATAAATATAAATTGTTTAGTATTTCTTAAAGTTTTTCTAAGTTCAGAATTTACTGTTTAGATCGTTCCATAATTGAGTTTTCTTGTAAGAACTGTATCTCACTTTTACAAATCTTTCTGGAGTGAAATTTCATCAGCATTGTAATTAGTATATTAACTAAATATGACCAAATTTTTAGTCCTAGAGGACTTGTTAGATTGAAATATACAACCATTCATTTCTCTGATGTCCAGCATTAACTAAATAAACAATAGGAAATTATTAAGGTTTATAAATCCTATAAATTAGGCTCGGAGAAAAAAATAATGTGTACTATGGTGATTATGAATAACGTACATCTATTTTTCTATTTTTTTCTGGAGTGATTCTGGTAATTATTAGATTTTCGAAAATTGAAAAATAAAAGAGAAATCACGAAAGTGGGACTAAACCATGTAAATAGTTTGGTATACCTGTCTTAAGTAGTTTATTAATGTTTGTGGTATTGTTTTGTATTATGTTTGGCGTGGGAACAGTAGGGGAGCGACAAAGTTACATTGGTTAGAAATTTGACGTCAACATAGGTAGTTGACATCAAGTTGACAGACGGATACATAAATTGAATCACTACCAAAATACGTCAATTTAGCGACGTCCTGAAACATCGCTAAAAATACAAAATACATCGCTAAAATAAAGTAGCGACGTAATAAATAGGTCACCGAAAACCTAGTCGCAGATTAAAACTTTGTCGCTGTTCGTCACTGTAGTGACATTTTTCTAACGACGCTAAAACGTCACAAATTTAGCGACGTTGAGCGACATTAACTACACGTCGCTAAATTAGCGATGTAATTAGCGACATAAATACGTCGCATGTGATGACATGGCAATGTTTGACACGTCAGCATATTAGCGACGTTTAGCGACGTACGGATACATATTAGCGACGTATACGATACATATTAGCGACGTACAGATACATATTTGCGATGTATATCCATGACGCTAAACTTCGCAGAACGTCGCTAACTTACTGGAAAAATTTAAAAAAAAATGCAGTTTCTAAAATCCTGCACATAATTTTCAATGGAGCACAAACTCCCCAAACTGCACTTCACACACATACACGTATCATCACAAACATACACACATACACATTGTAGAAGCATGGAAAAGATGAAGTTTATGCAGATCATCACTCCATGCGGCCAAGAGAAACCAAGCCGCAGAGGAAAGGCTTTCGAAGATCCCATGCGGCCAAGTAAAACTAAGCCGCAGAAGGAGTGCTCTTGGAGATCCCATACGGCTAAGTGGATTCGAGCCGCAGAGGGAAGGCTCCCGAAAAACCCATGCGGCCAAGTAAAACCAAGCCGCAGAAGCAAGGCTCTCGAAGATCCCATACGGCCAAGTGAAACAAAGCCGCAGAAGCAAGGCTCTCGAAGATCCCATGCGGCCAAGCGAAGCCAAGCCGCAGAAGCAAGGTTCCTAAGGCCACTATGAGGCCAAAACGATTCAGGCTCTACTTTGTGGGGGGGTGGGGGGTGGGGGGGGGGGGACACATGGCAATTTGACCAAGTCTCAACCACCCAGATTTGCTATAAAAAAAAAATCTCAACAACCCCCACCAGCTGGCAGCTCAAGATCGAGTCTCCGTGTGCTGTTACAGACACGTGGCCACGTAGCCCTTTATGCGGCCCAAAATCTGCTTTATGCAGGAATCAATATAAATAGCAAGGTACCATACCCATGCTAAAGGTTGGCAATCAAAGGCTGGCAATTTCTTCAAGAGCAAAGACTGTGTCTGATAGTCCAAGGAGTAAGGCAGAGTTGCTACACTTTTCTGAGCCTCCACCGTCATCCTTCAGAATCAAAAATTTAAACAATTATACTTAGATCGTTTCCTAGGATTTATTTCTAGGCTTTCTTCTGTACCAGCGAGTTTACAATCAAGTTCAATTTATCTATAATTTTTGTGCTTGATATTTAATGGCAAACACGATGGTGACTCAGCTGGGGACTTCTTTATCCTCTAATAAGAAGTTGGGGATGCAATCCGACGTGTCCAAGCTCGGCTCTACGCAGCAAATGCTTGTGGTTTGTTTTGACCAACAAGCATTCGAAAAAAATGCTATCTGAAGGGAGTGCCAGCCCATCACAGAAGCGAGCCAACCCGAAGAGAAGTCGCAGGACGTCGAAGCGCAAAACTACTGCCCCTCGCCAGGTTCTCCTGCGGCCTTGCTTCAGACCGCAGAGAACCCCACTGTCCCCAAATTCAGCCGATGAATACACTACGATGCTGAGCTTTTGGGGGCACAAGGGAAATCCATGCAGATGAAGAAGAGACCACATTAAAAAAATGGGCAGTCTGCCTATGCGGTGGCCAAATTTGGCCGCAGGCAGATGGCCTATGTGGCAGCCAATCCTGGCTGCAAACAGGCTGCCCCATACGGCCCTGTCAGAAGCTTTATTTTCGACCGTCTCTCATGTGGACCCGACCCCATGCGGCCCATTGAGAATGGAGAATGTTCTAATCTGGACTCTTCTTACTATGCGCCTTCGGGTGCTAAGTCGAAGAAGTCTAGGGCAATACGGGCCCAACAAGCCCAAACAACTGTCCAAGCTGCTGACCGTCAGCGGGCACCGTTAACTGTCATGTGGGCTCCTGATGGAAAGTTGTACAGAACCTCCCGTGTCCAACCCTCTGCGGCAAACAGACATGGTAGGTTCCAAAAGTCTCCCTACAACGATCGAGAGCAAGTAATTTTACTAACCTCAGATCAGGGAGCAAATATGATATCTTCGCACCCGTGCGCTTAGGATACCCGAGCCCACAAAACGGATGCAAAGGTAGATCAATCTGCCCTCGACTTGCGAGAAGTACTCATCCACAAACACAAGGAGAGAGAGTCAACCTTGGCATGCGGTGAGCCCTCCCCAGGACATCACTGTACCCAAGTTGTTATCAACTGCTGCTGCGATAATTCGGCAGCACCTGAAGATCGGCAGTCCGTTTTCCAAGGACTACACCATCCAGTACCTGACCGACGACAACTCGAGAAACAGGTGCAAATTTCGGGAGACGAAGAATTCTCTTTCGCCTCCTGTAATTCCACTCGGAAGGTTCCTGCCGGCAAGGAAGGAAAGAAGACAGGCTCTGAAACTCCACTTTTCTATTTTAGTGAATTTTAAAGTTGTTAATAATAATAATGTTTTATTACATTTTTATTATGTATAATTAATGAATATTTTGAAGGGAAGGAAATTAGGAGCAGGAATTTAAATTTGAAAGTTTGTTGTAACAAACAAACTTGTAGCCCACCACTCACTCTTCTTTCTAACTGATTTTCTGAATTTGTATAATAATGAAAAGAAAGGGGATGATTTTGGAAGTTTTTCTTTGAAGGAGGGACTGATAGGAAAATGTTTGAGAGCGGAGGGCTTTAGTGCAAAGTTGCACTCTTTTCATTATAAGCTGGGTGGAAGAGAGAGAGTGCCATTCACCCACCGATCTTTCCAATTTTTCTCTCAACTTCTTAGCCGAGCCAACCCTAATTCCTCTGTTCCATCTTGGTGGCGACTTCGACGGAGACGGCGGCCACGACAACAGTTTCCACCGGCGCCTGAGTATTCCGGACTGACACGACGAAGGGGTTGCAGCGGCGGCGTCTAGTCTCCTCCAGTGATCGTTCAACTTGCTGATGTGTCCATGTCCTTCCTCTCTGGAAGCTGACTCATGGTGAGTACTTGAATCCTTCATAATTTTTCACTTCCTTGATTTTGACAAGATGTTCATCTACTTTCTAAAATTTTAGATCGAAGGAAAGATCAACTCCATCTTCTTCCTAAGTAACCAAGGACCAATCGATCCCTGATTTGATCTCTGTCGGTATTTTCTTGACCTTCACTTCAGATGTAGAGTTCATTCATACACTCTGGCATGAAACTCTTAGAGTTTTTCGGTTACAGGAGGTAGAACAGAGGATCGGATGAGTTGGGGTTCGAGATCGATTCAATCGGACAGGAGATCGATGAGTTTTGTAACTCGAATTTTCCTCATTCAATAATTTGAAGAATTAATGGTTCTTCTAAGAAGAATTTTTCTCTATTTGATACGATGCCTGTTCGTGGAATTCTGCTACAGGATTCTGTTTCCATTGGACACGAAGTGCTATGTCTGAGCTTGATCCGTAGCACTGTTGGATTCGTTTCTTCAGGTAATCTATTTTCTCTGTTATAGTTGCCTAAGAGTGTTTGGGTTTTGTATAAGTGCGTGTGGCCAGGACCCGGACTGGATAGGGTGGTGTTCGCTTGTGCATTGCTAGCTTGATGTTCGAACCTGTTTGCGTGTCCGAGACTGTCCATAACCGTGTCCGCGTATGCTTGATTATAGTGAGTCGGGTGCCGAGTGCAGTCAGTGCATCAGATTGCAGCTGGACTAGGAGCGCAGGCTTAATTGTTGTTTGTGTTCAAATTCATTCTATATTGGATTGTATATTTTTATTTTGATTTGAGTTTTACGATTGATTCACTTTTTTTAGATTCAATTCGGTTTGTTGAGTAAACTGGTAAAATTGATAGTTCATTTTCCTGTTATTTTGGGGATTGAATGGCTTTGTTGAATGGTTCCTTCCTGAACAGCACATAGCTGCTATTTTTATAAACTATGTGTGTGTTGTACAGAACTTTTGAGTGTGTGCTTGAGTAAACTTTTGGTGTAGGTTCTGCCAGTTCAAGGCCTTTATGTGAAATTCGAAATTAAGTTAAATTATGTTACTGTGGATTAGTGTAGGCTGGGTTAAATGTTGTGATGAATTCTTCTTCTTGCACCAGAGCATACTTCTATGTGTTTTGATTGCAACTTGATCGTTGAAGAACAGTATAGTTAGAGGATGACGTCGTGAGTTGGGTTCACTAGTTGAGAATCTTTCTGTGTGTGGTATTGGTTCTTGGATCCTCATTGATACCCCCTTGTGTCCTCTCACCCCCCTACTAATTCTTAATTTCGAGGACAAAATTCTTTTAAGTTGGGTAGGATGTAAAACCCCTAAATTTCTACTATATTTTTATTTATTAAATTTGGTACCGATTTAAAATTTTGTATTGTACGTCGCGTAGTCGTATTGTACGTCGCGCACGAAAATTTTATTTTTCGAAATTGCTCGTCGAGTGCGAATATGTGCGAGCGTACATATTTTAGAAAATCATTTTTATTTTATTATACACTTTCAAAATATTATATATAATTATTAATCTTGCTATAAAAAGCCTTTTTTTTGTTTTTAGCAGTTATTAATAATAAATAATAAATAATATTTTGTGTACTAGAAAAGCATAATTATGTAAAGAATATTTATGCTTGGATATATATTTCATAAATGTTTTATTTAGTTTATTTTTAAATAATAATGTATTTTCGAAATTAATTATTATAGTATTTTTGGAAAACATATTTTTAAATTATTGTGGCAATTTAAATTTTGATTTAATTTTATGGATCTATTTAAATAATTAAATTAATGTCTATGTTTGAAAGTTAAGTTATCTTATTTGATTTTAAAGTAAAAGATGAATTTAAACTAGATTTAAATTGGATTTTGATTGGGATTTGGATTTGATGGATTTTAAATTAAATTGCCAATTATCTATTTTTGGGTTTAAATCTTTTCCTAATCCTATCTAATTGGGAATTCCCACGTCCAATAAATAGGCAGGTACTCCTCCAAACTTTTCATTATTCTTCGACAAAATTTCCACAAAGTGTACGTGCCTCGTGTCTGTGTTCCAACCATCCTCGTGTCAGCCGTGACGGCCTCGGGTCCGACCCCGGGTGACTCTCTTATTCCAATTCTTGTACAAGTACATTTATTCTTTCGTGTCGACAACCTCGACACCATTAAATCCCAATTCCTAGCTAATCCTAAGAACCTAACCATGCCCTGTTCTGTCTCGCCACCGTGATCGCTCCCCTCACAGCACCTCCATGGCATGACCGACAGCCCCGCCTACCCTTCCGCCACAACCCGACTTCCCGTCCAGTCACGCAAACACGCAAACCCGACAACCCATGTCACCGTTCCGCATCACAATCACAGCCACCACCGCTACTAATGACAAAAACCTCTACCGGCACCCGTCATCACCGACAGTAACAAACCCCCGCCAGGCCAAACCCCGGCCGACCCCTCGACTTCTCCTTTCCCGCCATCAGCATCTTCACTACCACCCCACCGGACCCCCGACAAACCACCACCTCGGCAACCCCAATCAACCGTTTTAAACCCAAAATTCTGTCATCACCATCAAAACCAATTCATCCCCAAAATAAAAAAAACCCTAACCCTAAAACTCACCTCCAGCGAGATCCGCCGTCCTCTTCCGCCGAGTCCTCCGCCGTCTCGACCGCGCCTCCCCTTCTTCCTCCCGACCGCGCCGCTCCCATATCCCGCACCTGTCCCCGACCTCCGCCTGACCCGGCCGGAGCCACGCTGGCCGTCCGCCTAGCCTCGATCACCCCGCGCCTGACTCTCGGTCTGGCCGCCGCCCCTTGAGCAGCGCCGCCGTGCGATCCCACCGCTGGCCGCGCGTCCCCGCGTCAGCCTCCGCCGACCGGAGCCCCGGTCGAACTCGACCACCGACGAGCCCCGGCTCAGCTCCCATTCTCCCGCCACCATCTCCGCCTGCTCCCTCGTGCCGTCCGCCGACCATCCATCCGCCGATTCTCGATCTCCCGTCCTCCCAGTCCATCTCAGTCTCCCCTCCTTCCAGCCCTTCCGTCGTGCGGTTCCCCACCTCGACACCGCCGCCGCGCAAGGAAACCCCCACCGGCACCATCCACCACCGACGAGCCGGCCGATCATCTCCCGCTTCCTCCGTCGCCTAACGTCGGTCCCCCGCGTTCCCAGATCTGAGTACGAGTCGCCGGAGCGGTGAGCTCCGCCGGGCCATCAACTCCCGCGAGCCGCGCCCCACTTCTCCTCTGATCGCCGCACGACCCTACCTCCGCCTCGCCTTGGCCGGACCACCGAGCTCGTCGTTCCGCCTCACCCCGATCCACCCTCCGCTCGACCGCTCTCCTCCTTTCCCATCCTCTCGTCTCTCCTTCCGCCCGCTCCGCCGAGCGGCGCCGCCTGAAACCCTCCGCGCCACCTCGCGCTGACCGCCACCGCTCTCGCTCACTCTCTCTTCTCCTCTCTCTCCCCCTCTCTAAAAAGTTTTTTTCTTAGGCTTTAGCTAATAACTGGTCTCCTCGGAAGAGGAGAACCAGTGAAATGATTTTTATTTATTTTCTTTGATTTTATTTTATTTCATTAACTTTTAGTATTATTATTATTATGTTTTATCAATTTCAGTTATAATGATTTACTGATTCTTATTATTCTTATTAGTATCATTAATATTATGATTATATTATTATTATTATTACTAATTTAATTTACTGATTTAATGTAAGTATATATGAATATTATTGTTACTCTATTATTTCAATAATTTTTTAATTGTTAAGATTTTGTGTAAAACAGTGGTTTACAAATACATTTTTAAAATATAGTTTTATAATACTAATATCGCTATATTATATCCACTGGTTTTACTAATATTTTTTTGTTAGATTCCTAAATTAGATTCTTGCAATATTTCAAGTACGATTTTACTAAAGTATTCTAGCTATTTTCTTTCAAATATAATTTGGCCTTAAATATATATTATTATATAGTTCTTAATCAAAATGTAAGTTTTGAGCCAAAAATAATATTTGGACTAAAATGTTGTTTTCAAATTGTTATATAGAAATTATTTTAAAGTATTTCAGAAAGATATTTTAACTAATAAAATATATTATATTTTTCCAAAATAGTATAAGTATTGTTTACGCAATTATTTCTATTATCAATCATTGTCCATAGCCAGTCTTATTCTTTCTATTCTTTCGCCCAATTCAAGCCTACCTTATGTCCACCCTAACTAATTTGACCCATCGGGATCCAATGGTACCGACCGTGTCACCATCCGTGGTCACCTTGTATAGTTGTTGCACTGAAGCCACAGTTTGTGCCACATTGATTATCGCAGCACACCAGGCGTCCTACCAGGCAAGACACCTTGCCATTTGCTGTCTATTTATTTTAGCTCATATTTCTTGCATTATTTATTTTCTTTATGCAAATTAAACTGTGATACATGGCATAACCTGTTAGAACTTACTGTTCATTTATATTCTTGCTATGTATTATTTTTTTACACATTAAACCTAGATTTAAGGGACCACATTGTGTGTTGCATTCATTGGCCTTGACACGTTGTACCACGAAGTTGTGTGTCGCATGTAGAACACGGAAGTACATGATTGGCTGGCCACCAGTACGTACAAGCCGTGCGATAGGAATAACCGCTAATAGAGGTTGCATGCTAGTTTGACTTAGCGGTTATAGTGGTTTTGTGTTGTGGATACAACACAGTAGGCATTGGACGGGGAGGACAATTCCTTAGCGTATGAGCTTCGATGCACTTTCCCTTTTGTAACCCGTGAGCTTCGTCGGAGACGCGGGTCAGATTACCCATGATTACTGACGGCCACTGGCGATTCTGCGGAACGTCATGCTCTTATTGATTGGGCCTCTAGTGCCCCAAGGGGGGACTATGCCGATCCTATTCAGCCTGGGCCCATGCATATGAAGAATTGTTCTTAACTACATTTCACTTAGAACGGTTAGGTACCTTTATCCGTTAGGTACGAGTACTTTTGGTTTGGGTACTTGTATCTGACCGTGGCTTGGAACAATAACTTATCGCGGATTAGTTCGTCACATCTTGTCCTTGTTTGGTTGTAGGTGTGACTTACTACTTCGATGAGAAGGTATTGAACCTTGTTGGGGTCCGGATACCATATTGGATTCATAGCATGGAAAGATACGTCACTGTGAATTAGTTTACCATCTCCTGTCCTTGTTTGGTTGGAGGGATGGTACGCTCGTTCAGTAGGTGCGTATTGGACCATGTTATAATTCAATTAACTTTTATTTGAGCGATATTTATTCAGTTTATATGGCATGATTTTATGTGTCTTGTTACGTCCCTCTGAGGACCTGGTTATCTCTCCAGGTGTGTGCTATTGTCTTTCGCAGGTGTTCTAGCTCTAGCCGTGATCTTCGCTATTTCTTCGAGGATGATTGCATTTGGATCGTCTTCGCTTCGCTCGCCAAACTTATTTTTTTTCTCATGTATTTTTTTCTTATCTTGTTGGTAGTGGATTTGTCTCCGCCCAACATATTGTATCAAGACAATTTATTCTCATTATATGACATCTTCTATTCATTTATTTTGTGTGGATGAGATTAGTTGTGGTTTTACTGCATTTTACAGCTTATGTATTCGTATGAGATTTCCATATATTGGAGTATACTTCGTATGAGTACAGTTGGCATGTCTACGTACCTAGTCCTATGTATTTTGGGATTGGGGCGTTACAGTTGGACTGTACAAGTCTGTAATATAGTATTTTTCTTTTAATCCTTGCCTATAGTTTTGATTTAATAATTTGAGCTGAGTGTTGAAGTCATCTACAAGGAAGATGAGTTTAGTTAAAAAAGAAGTAACTCTATGTACCAATTGTCTAGATTTATGTAGCTTCCCTTCCCGGATGTTTTTTTTTTTGAAATATTATTTATTTATTATTTGATTTAAATGGTGATTTTTAGATTTTATGAATAATTATTTAGTTAAATATTATGGTGGATGATTTTAGCCATGGTTGAGTTTTGAAGTACAAGACGACTATGAATCATGGCACGGATAGTGCAGTGGCGTGCCTTGACTAGTGTACTAGCCATGCCAAGGAAGGCCGAGCCATAGTGATGTCCTAACTAAGAAAACCAGGCCAAGTTGCGACTTAACCCTATAGAACGTTTTAATTATTTATTAATTATAGTATTGACCTGTAGGAGATCGTTTGTGTCAATTTAGCCCGAACTGGGCCCGAATCGAATCCCAGCATTTGTAGGTATGTAGTGAGACCAAAGACGACCATGTAGGCATATTTTATGTGTGTACAATATTTATTAAATTATTTTAGGTATTGATGTGCATTTTTAACTATTTGAATATTTATACAAAAATTGGTATTTTTATTATTTAATATTGTTTTACAATATTTGTACAATTTTCTGGACTCGGATAAGGGTGAGTAGTATGGATTCACCAAACCACCAGTTAAGTATTATTTTATTATTTTTGGTGATTAAATAAATATATTTATTACTATTAGATATTATTATTATTATTGGTTAATCTAGTATTTATTGATATAATATATGTGTATAAGTGTATGTGAATACGAATATATATGAATAAATATATTATATATGGGTATGAATATATATATAAATAAATATTATATATTATATATGTATATATATAAATGTGTATGTATATATATTATATATATATATATATATATATATATGTAGGTATATATAAATATATAACTGTGTTAATATGTATGTATATATACATATATAATATAATATGCGTGCATGTGTATATATATAAATATATATATTACCAAGTGTACATATATGTGTATATATAGGTATTACTTGGTTATTGTGTGTGAATACTTTTAGATATATGTATATGTATGTATATAGGTATTTGTATATATTTATATGTATATATATAGGTACTTGTATATATATATATATATATATATATATATATATATATATATATATATATATATGTAGACGTATACGTGCATGTATATGTAAATACATATATATGGGCATATATGTGTATGTATATACCAATATATATATATACATATATTTATATATGAGGATATGTGTATATATGATAATAATAGAGATCCCAAATCCACCCGAGCCCACAGGCTCAGCTCGAACAATTATTTTCCCCACAGCAGCTAAGTTTTCCCCCCAAGCAAAACACAGGCCCATCCCGCTTGTCTTTCCCTAGCCTGAGAACAGAACACCCCCACGATTACAGAAGCACAAATATAAGTATCGAACAGAGGAAGGGGGGTTCGTCGAAACATCAAAAACCCTAGCTATACCCACGCCCACGCGTGCCCCCTCCCCACGCGCGTGCACCGGCGGCCGGGCGCGGCCAGGCACCGCCGGAGGCCGGCCACCCAGCCGTGCGGGTGGCGACAACAGCCGCGGTATTAGTAGTAGCAGCAACCCGCGCAGGTATTATTTCAACCAAGATTTCTCCCTCGTTGTTTCACGATTCTTCGACCCGTAAATTTCTAATGATAGCCTAGTTAACCAACTACACAAACATGCAATTAGATTGATCTAGGTTGCTCTGATTAATTGTAAAAATTCGTGAAAGTTCAAGAAAAACCACGTATAACAGAACAATAAAACTGTTCGTAGAACCCTATTTGGAAGTCGTTTCTGGGACGACAGATGGACGAACCTAAAAACTACCTAAAGGAAGTCCTAGACAACCTATAGGGCTCTGCAAACCAATTTACAGAACCTGATTACCTTGACTACACGCCGAGAAATCAGATCCCAAACTTTGACAAAAACCTGTTTTCAAAACTTAGAAAGCTTGCCGATACGACGTGCATCCCGCCAATCCGGGCGACGTGGTCGCGAACTGAAAGCATCGAAAGGTGCGTAATGGCTTCGTGGTCGTGTGGGCTTTGACAGAATTCAAATTGGTCGCATATGCTCGACGAATTTGATGCGTATCCGTCGAAATTCACCGTATCGGCCTCTGTGCAAGTTTTTTAATTACATTGTACACAGTCGTCAAATCGAGACGAAACTTGCGCCAACAGGACCGAATCAAAATTCTGGTCCTGTATGCCAAGTTTAGTTCGATTCTGAGAAGGTCGAATCGGAACCCCTTTTTGGCGGGCCCGCGACCCACTCAAACGGGCGATTTTGTGCACGGCCTGCCGAAATCCAACTTTGGACATACGATTGATTCGTATTGGAAAACCGGATCCTTAGACATGTAGTTTGACGACTTTAGAGACCATTGACCCTGACACGCTTTTCGGTGCAAAGCGGGTCCAACGGCGGACACCGTTTTTGCCCGAAATTACCGTTTTGCCACTGTGTCCAGAATTGGACTTAAGGATAGGCAATTCTAACTAATTTGACTATTCTGATAATGTTGGCGATGTCTGTTTCAGCTTTCGGAGACAATTTCGAATTTTGGACTTTATGGCGTACTAGTTGACGGTATCTTATTGGTTCTTCGCGCTGCCAGCAGGCAAGTATACCTTGCCTCCCTCTACAGTTTATTTACATGCATATTTCTATTATTATATAGTTTTACTAGTTGGTTATTACTTGTGACTTGTATATCGTGCATGCTAGTATAGCTATAGTCCTTGTACTTGGTTAGCTTTGTAGTTCATATTGGATTGGTTCTCTCGTGTATCGTAATAGGATCGTGTCGTGTCTTCACCTGTATCTTGACTGAGTCGTGTCTGCAAGTATGAGTGAGTGAACTGCTATTCCTTTGTCTTTCCCGCAATCCACGAGTCCACACACGGGGCGAGGGTTGTCCTTTGCACCTGCGAGTCCACATACGGGGCGAGGGTGACTTGTCTTGAAACTGACCTGCGAGTCCACGTTCATGGGCGAGGGTTGGTATTCCATTCATCTACCAGCAGTTCATTTATTCATACTTGATCCCGTATCCGTGTTCATAGTTACCTGTCAGTAGCCACTTGTCAGTCTCATGTCTAGTTCCTGTTTATACCCTGGTTATATTATTGCGTGATTAAACTGTTAGATAGGCATGTTTTATGTATCTTACTAGTCCTCTGAGGACCTGATGATCTCTTCAGGTTTAGCGACTGTGTGGAGTTAGTTAGTAGAGCGGGATGGTAGAGGATTGTGATGCATGATACAGGTATTTGCTGGTGATATTTCTTTATTATCCCCTCGTGCTTTATATTCAGTACCATGATATACTCTGCTTATTTATAGACTCATATCATTCTTAGAGTCTAATTGGACAATATGCTAATGGGCTGCAGACCATGACCCATACTTGTTCATTCTTGTTTATTTGATTCTGGTGGATTGAGATACAGTTTAGATTAGACATGATACCCATGACCTTGACAGCTTATACGTACTCGAGTCGGGCTGGAGTCCGCTTGATACGTAGCTGGCTTGCTCACGAGCTCGCGTCCGAAAACCGGGTGCGGGTCGTGACAAGTTTTTGTGGTGGCCCATGCAGGTCAGAGCATATCGTATCGGTTACGTAACTGTACTGATACGAGCCTGCGACAATGGACTAAACCTTAGAAATCTCAATCCACTATGTCTTGAAAATTCTCTTAGAAATTTCTCTACCGTCTTTGAAATTTCGTATTCGTTCTCGATTATTCTCCTTTGCCTTCTTGTACCATTGATTCTCGTCCCTTCCTATTCCGAGGTGACGAATGATCGTGCTGTCTAGGATTCATTAGAAATTATTAAATTATAGTATAATAATGCTTGACTATTGAATGTTTGGTTGTTTATAGATATGAGGGATTATAGATCCATATGCCTAGATATCTCCGGTAGAATTGTTAGCAACTAGTTAGAAGACCATAAGATTCTAGTGACCTTGTTTTGAGGAGTAGTGTGACCAAAGGTGGGTAGAAGTCCTCGAGATTTCGTAGTTACAAAATTGCTAGGGGAAGGTTGTAAACTATTTTTGAGGAATTAAATTTAAGGAGATTTAGATAATAGTAGACTTCCTTTTGAATTTTAAGGAATAATTATGAATTAGAATTTCGAGGACGAAATTATTTTTAAGGTGGGCAGATTTGTAGCTTCCCTTCCCGGATTTTTTTTTTGAAATATTATTTATTTATTTATTTGATTTAAATGGTGATTTTTAGATTTTATGAATAATTATTTAGTTAATATTACGGTGGATGATTTTAGCCATGGTTGAGTTTTGAAGTACAAGACCTATGAATCATGGCACGGATAGTGCAGTGGCGTGCCTTGACTAGTGTATTAGCAATGCCAAGGAAGGCCGAGCCATAGTGATGTCCTAACTAAGAAAACCAGGCCAAGTTGCGACTTAACCCTATAGAACGTTTTAATTATTTATTAATTATAGTATTGACCTGTAGGAGACCGTTTGTGTCAATTTAGCCCGAACTGGGCCCGAATCGAATCCCAGCATTTGTAGGCATGTAGTGAGACCAAAGACGACCATGTAGGCATATTTTATGTGTGTACAATATTTATTAAATTATTTTAGGTATTGATGTGCATTTTTAACTATTTGAATATTTATCAAAAATTGGTATTTTTATTATTTAATATTGTTTTACAATATTTGTACAATTTTCTGGACTCGGATAAGGATGAGTAGTATGGATTCACCAAACCACCAGTTAAGTATTATTTTATTATTTTTGGTGATTAAATAAATATATTTATTACTATTAGATATTATTATTATTATTATTGGTTAATCTAGTATTTATTGATATAATATATGTATAAGTGTATGTGAATACAAATATATATGAATAAATATATTATATATGGGTATGAATATATATAAAATAAATATATATTATATATGTATATATATAAATGTGTATGTATATTTATATGTAGGTATATATAAATATAACTGTGTTAATGTGTATGTATATATACATATATAATATAATGCGTGCATGTGTATATATATAAATATATATATTACCAAGTGTACTATATGTGTATATATAGGTATTAATTGGTTATTGTGTGTGAATACATTTATATATATGTATATGTATGTATATAGGTATTTGTATATATTTATATGTATATATATTACTTGTATATATATATATGTAGACGTATACGTGCATGTATATATAAATACATATATATGGGCGTATATGTGTATGTATATACCAATATATATATATATATACATATATTTATATATGAGGATATGTGTATATGATAATAATAGAGATCCCAAATCCACTCGAGCCCACAGGCTCAGCCCGAACAATTATTTTCCCCACAGCAGCTAAGTTTTCCCCCAGCAAAACACAAGCCCACCCTGTTTGTCTTTCCACAGCCCGAGAACAGAACACCCCCGCGATTACAGAAGCGCAAATATAAGTATCGAACAGAGGAAATGGGGGATTCGTCGAAACATCAAAAACCCTAGCTATACCCACGCCCACGCATGCCCCCTCCCCACGCGCATGCACCGGCGGCCGGGCGCGGCCAGGCACCGCCGGAGGCCGGCCACCCAGCCGCACGGGTGGCGACAGCAGCCGCGGTATTAGTAGTAGCAGCAACCCGCGCAGGTATTATTTCAACCTAGATTTCTCCCTCGTTGTTTCACGATTCTTCGACCCGTAAATTTCTAATGATAGCCTAGTTAACCAACTACACAACCGTGCAATTAGATTGATCTAGGTTGCTCTAGATTAATTGTAAAAATTCGTGAAAGTTCAAGAAAAACCACGTATAACAAAATAATAAAACTGTTCGTAGAACCCTATTTGGAAGTCGTTTCTGGGACGACAGATGGACGAACCTAAAAATCTACCTGAAGAAGTCCTAGACAACCTATAGGGCTCTGTAAACCAATTTACAGAACCTGATTACCTTGACTACACGCCGAGAAATCAGATCCCAAACTTTGATAAAAACCTGTTTTCAAAACTTAGAAAGCTTGCCGATACGACGTGCATCCCGCCAATCCGGGCGACGTGGTTGCGAACCGAAAGCATCAAAAGGTGCATAATGGCTTCATGGTCGTGTGGGCTTTGACGGAATTCAAATTGGTCGCGTGTGCGCGACGAATTTGATGCGTATCCGTCGAAATTCACCATATCGGCCTCTGTACAAGTTTTCCAATTACTTTGTATACAATCGTCAAATCGAGACGAAACTTACGCCAATAGGTCCGAATCGAAATTCTGGTCCTGTGTGCCAAGTTTGGTTCGATTCTGAGAAGGTCGAATCGGAACTCCTTTTTGGCGGGCCTCGTGACCCACTCAAACGGGCGATTTTGCGCACGGCCCGCCGAAATCCAACTTTGGACATACGGTTGGGTTCGTATCGAAAAACCAGATCCGTAGACATATAGTTTGACGACTTTAGAGACCATTGACCCTTGCACGCTTTTCGGTGCAAAGCGGGTCTAACGGCGGATACCGTTTTTGCCCGAAATTACCGTTTACCCCTGTATCCAGAATTGGACTTAAGGACAGGCAACCCCAACTAATTTGACTATTTTGAGAATGTTGGCGATGTTTGTTTCAGCTTTCGGAGACAATTTTGGATTTTGGACTTTATGGCGTACCAGTTGACGGTATCTATTGGTTCTTCGCGCTGCCACCAGGCAAGTATACCTTGCCTCCCTCTACATTTATTTACATGAATATTTCTATTATTATATAGTTTTACTAGTTGGTTACTTGTGACTTGTATATCGTGCATGCTAGTATAGCTATAGTCCTTGTACATGGTTAGCCTTGTAGTTCATATTGGATTGGTTCTCTCGTGTATCGTGATAGGATCGTGTCGTGTCTTCACCTGTATCTTGACTGAGTCGTGTCTGCAATTATGAGTGAGTAAACTGCTATTCCTTTGTCTTTCCCACAACCCGCGAGTCCACACACGGGGCGAGGGTTGTCTTTGCACCTACGAGTCCACATACGGGGCGAGGGTGACTTGTCTTGAAACTGACCCGCGAGTCCACGTTCGTAGGCGAGGGTTAGTATTCATTGATCTACCAGCAGTTTTTATGCATACTTGATCCCGTATCCGTGTTCATAGTTACCTGTCAGTAGCCACTTGTCAGTCTCATGTCTAGTTCCTGTTTATACCCTGGTTATATTATGCATGATTAAACTATTAGACAGGCATGTTTTATGTATCTTGCTAGTCCTCTGAGGACCTGATGATCTCTTCAGGTTTAGCGACTGTATGGAGTTAGTTAGTAGAGCGGGATGGTAGAGGATTGTGATGCATGATACATGTATTTGCTAGTGATATTTCTTTATTATCCCCTCGTGCTTTATATTCAGTACCATGATATACTCTGCTTATTTATAGACTCATATCATTCTTAGAGTCTAATAGGACAATATGCTAATGGGCTGTAGACCATGACCCATACTTGTTCATTCTTGTTTATTTGATTCTGGTGGATTGAGATACAGTTTAGATTAGACATAATACCCATGACCTTGACAGCTTATACGTACTCGAGTCGGGCTGGAGTCCGCTCGATACGTAGATGGCTTGCTCACGAGCTCACGTCCGAAAATCGGGTACGGGTTGTGACAAGTTTTTGTGGTGGCCCATGCAGGTCAGAGCATATCGTATCGGTTACGTAACTGTACTGATACGAGCCTGTACTTTGACTAAACCTTAGAAATCTCAATCCACTCTGCCTTGAAAATTCTCCTAGAAATTCTCTACGTCCTTGAAAACTCAATATTTGCTCTCGATTATACTTCCTTGTTTTCCGTACCACTGATTCTCGTCACTTCCTATTCCGGGTGACGAATGATCGTGCTGTCTAGAATTCATCAGAAATTCTTAAATTATAGTATAATATTGCTTGACTATTGAAAGCTTGGTTGTTTATAGATATGGGGGATTATAGATGCCATATGCCTAGATATCTGCCGGTAGAATTGTTAGCAACTAGTTAGAAGACCATAAGACTTTAGTGACCGTGTTTTGATGAGTGTGACCAAAGGTGGGTAGAAGTCCTCATGTATTCGAGGTTATAAATATTTTTGAGAAATTAAATTTGAGAAATTAAGGTGATGGTAGACTTTGAATTTTAAGGGATAGTCAAGAATTGGAATTTCGAGGACGAAATTATTTTTAAGGTAGGCAGATTTGTAGCTTCCCTTCCCAATTTTTTTTTGAAATATTATTTATTTATTTATTTGATTTAAATGGTAATTTTTAGATTTTATGAATAATTATTTAGTTAAATATTACGGTGGATGATTTTAGCCATGGTTTAGTTTTGAAGTACAAGACGACTATGAATCATGACACGATATCCTGTACTCTCGTACTTTTCTGTTCTTGTACTTACTTATGTCGGAAGGAGAATACACTAGCTATGTGACCAAACCCCGGTTACTATATTCATGTAGATAGCTTAGGCCTCGCATCGTGCACGCGGGTCCTAAGTCGTACCGATATTCATGTACTCTTGTACATATTCTGTACTCACCCCAGCCGGTCACATAGGTTAGTTGTATTTCAAATATTGTACACATGTCATGTCTTGTACTTCAGGTTCATAGTTATATTCCTGTACTTTATTTCCTGTACTTACATTTGTACTTTCCTGTTCATTTCCTGTATTTCGTATTTCATGTTCCCCTGTACTCATTTTATATCATGATGTTCTTGTTCATTACCAAAATTGTACTTTGCTCTGCTTCTGACTAGTATGTTGCAGGTGAGATGGAGGCTCTGTGTGACACTTACTATGGCCGTGAGCTTATAGATGTAGTAGAGCCATCTGGAGTTGCTCTGGACATAGAGGCTGAGGAAGCCTAGTATCTTACCCTTAGCAGTTTATATTCTACTTGTACTTGAGACAGTCAGACTTTATTTTAGCTGGATGAATGTAATAACTTCTAGACATGTACTTTGATTCTGGGATTCGATATTAGATGATGTGATTTATATTCATTTTTATCTGGACTTGTAGTTTTCTAGTGATTGGTACAGCTTACTTTATCGTGTCCAACGATGAAGGCTGGGCGTTTCCGACTCGTGTCCGATTATTCGGGAGTGGGTCGTGACATATTTTTAGTGGTGGCCCATGCAGGTCTATCCTAATGGTACCTAGGTATTAGTGTACTATTGGGGGACTTGATTTAAACTAGGGAACTTGATCACAGCATAGGAAAATCAGGTACATCGGGTATATGGATATTATATAAACATTTACATTTACTTGTAGGTTAGGTTTTTATCAATCACGAAGTTTTCTTTCATTGCAGGATGGTCACTACGAGGAAGACCGTAGATCAGCCTGGAGTTGTAGGCAGTTCATGCCAGTCTGCACCAGACGATCCGTTAGAGCAGCTTCCGTCACCGCCTCCTATCTTTCCTCCGCTACCCTCGACGATGTCATTCGACAACGCCCAGGTGATGGCCATGTTCTAGTAGTTCATAGAGGCTCAAAACCACGAGGCCGCACAGTTTCGGGCGACAGTCGTTGATGCACTCAGAACTCGAGAGCAGGCAGCACCAGCACCGGTAGCACCTCCAGCACTAGCAGTACCGAGATCGGGGACTGCCAGAGACTAACAAACCTCTGCCCGATGGATTTCTGGGGCGACGAGGGGATTGTTTATGCGGATGAGTGGCTGTAAAATGCGGAGCGGACACTGAAGATGGCGAGGATCCCGGATGACCTGAAGGTGGAAGTTGCGAGCATGCGACTTTTTGATCTGGTCAGAGCTTGGTACCGAGAGGAGCCCCAGTTAGCTGAGCCCCAGGTTCTTCGGGCAGACTTTAAAACTCTGTTCAAGAGAAGTTTTTTCTTGATGTGGAGCGATGAGCTTCGGATGCAGTTCGAGGCGTTACAGCAGGGGAGCATGACGGTGGCGGAGTACACATCAGAGTTCACCCGAGTCAGCAGGTTCATAGAGAGCCTAGTCAGTACACCGGAGGATAGGGCTTGGAGGTTCAAGAAGGGCCTTACCAGAGAGTTGTGGCATACAGTGGCGATCAGTCAGGCGACGACTTATACGGCATCCTCAAGATTGCTCAGGCTGTGGAGAAAGAGGCAGATCCGAAGCTGAAAAGGGATCGGGACATCGGTATTAACAGCTTCTAGATACCGGCAAAAAGGACTCAGACTCAGATTCAGGCCAGGCCACAGCAGACGACACAGCAGCATCACCATCCAGAGTTCCTGCACATCAGCCACAGAGACAGCCGCAGGCAGCTACTGTGCTTTCTATTATCGGCCAGGACACCGCTTCGACGAAAGCCGTAAGAGACTCGAGCTCTGCTTATTTTGCAGATCAGATGCACACCTGATGAGGGACTATCCACAGGCTGCAGCTCGACTGACAGGAGGACCTCGAGGAGCTGGAGGACCACCACCTGCACCATCCAGAGCTCTACCAGCTGCACCACAGAGGGTTCAGGCTTTACATACTCAGCAGCATCATCTTACACAGCACCAGCAGCAGAGAGGACCACCACAGCAGGGACGTGCTTATGTCATGGCTACAGTTGAAGAGAATGAGACAGTTCCAGATGTGATCACAGGTTCTATCCTTTTACATTCATTTCCAGCCATTACATTGTTTGATTCTGGAGCCACACATAGCTTTGTATCATATGAGTTTCTCTATAGACACGGCTTCACACCTAAGCCCACTAGGAGGAACTGTCAAATTATGACAAGAGGATGGGTAGTGTCAGTTAGTGAGATGGTGGATTGCCCTATCACTATAGCTGGAAGGAAGCTTAGGGCTCGACTTCTAGTGATGCCATTGTCCAGATTTGATATAGTCCTCGGCATCGACTGGATGAGTGAGCAGTTTGCTGTAATAGACTGCCATGAAGGGAAGGTAATTTTAGCCCGCCTGGAGTTCCACCGTTCGAGATCAGCAGACGGATTGCAGAGAGGCCAGAGGGAGTCTACTTCGAACAATTATAGAAGACCAGAAGTTGCCGCACTCGCTGATTGAAGAGTTTCTCGACGTCTTTCCTGAGGAATTGCCAGGATTGCCGTCAGATAGAGATGTGGAGTTCAGCATCGACCTAGTGCCCGGATCAGCGCCGAAGTCCCAACATTGCTACAAGATCAACCCGAAGGAAGCTGCAGAGTTGAAGGCCCAGATAGATGAGTTGGAAGGCAAGGGTTTTATTCGGTCCAGTGCTTCACCCTGGGGAGCACCGATACTCTTCGTACCAAAGAAGGATGGGACTGTTAGGATGTGTATTATTACCGTGCACTCAATAACATCACCATCCAAAATAAATACCCGTTGCCGCGGATAGATGAGCTGTTTGATCAGCTTAGTGGAGCTAAGGTCTTTTCCAAGATTGACCTTCGGTCGGGGTATCATCAGATGAAGGTTCGGGAGCAGGATATTCTGAAGACACTTTCAATACCGTTATGGCCAGTATGAATTCTTGGTGATGCCGTTCGGACTCACCAATGCCCCAGCAGTGTTTATGAACTTGATGAGTAAGGTTTTTCATAAATATTTAGACAAGTTTGTTGTAGTCTTCATTGACGACATTCTGATCTATTCGAAGACCGAGGAGGAGCATGTGGAGCACCTGCGGATTGTGTTGGAGATTCTGCGGAAAGAGAAGCTGTATGAAAAACTCTCGAAGTGTAAGTTTTCCTTGGACGGAGTAGAGTTCTTGGGGTATGTGGTGACTGGAGAGGGGATTTCTGTAGATCCCAAGAAGATTGAAGCTGTGGAAGCATGGACACCTCCTAAGTCAGTAGTAAAGATTCGTAGTTTCCTGGGGCCAGCAGGTTACTACAGGAAGTTTATAAAAGATTTTGCCAAGATAGCAGAGCCAATGACCAAGCTTATACGGAAGGACGAAGAGTTCATCTGGAGCGATCTGTCAGTCAGTATTTGAAGAATTGTAGAGAAGACTCACTACAGCGCCAGTTCTAGCTTTGCCATCAGGATCGAGAGGATTCGTCATCTACAACGATACATCAAGAAGGACTTGGGATGTGTGCTTGAGCAGAACAAGAGGGTCATTGCTTATGCTTCTAGACAGTTGAGACCTCATAAAAGAATTACCCTACACATGACTTGGAGCTTGCAGTAGTCATTTTTGCCTTGAAACTGTGGAAGCACTACTTGTATGGAGAAAGAGTAGACATCTTCACGGACCATAAAAGCCTGAAGTATGTATTTACTCAGAAGGAGCTGAATATGAGGCAACACAGATGGCTGGAACTCATGAAGGATTTCGACATCAATCTGCAATACCATCCTGGGAAGGCGAATATGGTAGCAGATGCTCTTAGTCGATATCCTGTCGCTCTGTTTCTCATATGGACCGACATCTTCTAGAGGATCTTGAGAGTCTGGGGATCGATATTGTTCTTCCAGGAGTTGGAGGGCAGCTGATGCACATACAGATACAGTCAGGACTGATAGAGAAGATCAAGGAGGCCCAGTTTATAGATGAGGGACTCCGATGTCTCAGAGGTCAGGGAGAGGCAGGATTGCTTGACGACTTACTATTGCAGATGATGGATCCCTGAGGCATGAAAACCAGTTGTGTGTGTCCAAGAATTTGTGGGAGGAGGTTATGCAGGAAGCCCACCAGTCGCAGTATTCTATTCATCCTGGATCTACTAAGATGTATAATAATCTGCGAGAGTATGTATGGTGGTATGGGATGAAACGAAAGGTTGCCAGATTTTTATCTAGATGCCTTGTGTGCTAGCAGGTTAAGGCAGAGCGCCAGAGACCAGCAGGATTACTCCAGCCTTTATCTATTCTGGAGTAGAAGTGGAAACACTCACTATGGACTTCGTCTCTAGTTTACCGCGTACGCCCGATGGCAAGGATGCTATTTGGGTTATCGTGGACAGATTGACGAAATCCGCTTACTTTATTCCGTTCCAGGTAGGGTTGTCGATCGAGAAACTTGCAGACCTCTACATGCGACAGATCATACAGATTTATGGAGTGCCAGTGAGCATCATTTCAGACAGGGACAGCCGCTTCACATCACACTTCTGAGAGTCTACAACTGAGCTTGGGTTCACAGTTGAAGTTCAGCACCGGCTATCATCCACAGACGGACGGGCAATCTGAGAGGACCATTAGATATTGGAGGACATGCTGCGAGTTGCGCACTCGACTTCGTCGGTTCGTGGGAGGATCACTTGCATCTTGTGGTTTGGCTATAATAACAGTTATCAGGCTAGCATCGAGATGACACCGTTCGAGGCACTATATGGATGGAGATGTCGCACACCTCTATCTTGGGACAACGTTGGCGAGAGGACTTTGCTTGGGCCAGAGATGGTGGTAGACTCAGCTGAGAAGGTCAGACTGATCAGAGAGCATCTCAGAGTTGCACAGGATCGACAAAAGCACTGGCGGACAGCAGCAGACGACCGCTGGAGTTCGCAGTTGGAGATAGAGTATTCCTCAAGATCTCGTCGACTAGAGACATCATTCATTTTGGTAGAGGCTGGAAGTTCAGTCCGAGATTCACCGGGACCTTCGATGTGACTGCACGGATTAGTGAGGTAGCCTATCGACTAGCGCTTCCAGCCAGCTTGGAAGGAGTGCACGACGTTTTTACGTGTCCCAGCTTCGATGCTACATTCCAGATCCGAGCCATGTGGTGGACTACTCAGAGCTAGAGGGGGCCCGAGCTTGACCTACAAGGAGCAGCCAGTGGAGATCCTTGATCGGAGGGAGAAGCAATTACAGAATCAGACTATACCACTTGTCCGAGGACGAAATTTCGAAATTTTTAGACTTTGCTTGTTGTTTTTTAGATTTTGAAAATTTTTAAATTCAATAAATGACTTGTGTTAAAACAATTTATTATGATTTTGTTTTGTGGTCTCTCAATTTCGAGGACGAAATTATTTTTGGGGGGGGGGAGATTTGTAACTCCATTTTTCTATTTTAGTAAATTTTAAAGTTTTTAATAATAATAATATTTTATTACATTTTTATTATATATAATGAATATTTTGGAGGGAAGAAATTAGGAGCAGGAATTTAAATTTAAAAGTTTGTTGTAACAAACAAACTTGTAGCCCACCACTCACTCTTCTTTCTAACTGATTTTCTAAATTATGTATAATAATGAAAAGGAAGGGATGATTTTGGAAGTTTTGCTTTGAAGGAGGGACAGATAAGAAAATATTTGAGAGCGGAGGGTCTTTAGTGCAAAATTGCACTCTTTTTATATAAGCTGGATGGAAGAGAGAGAGTGCCATTCACTCACCGATCTTCCTAATTTTTCTCTCAACTTCTTAGCCGAGCCAACCCTAATTCCTCCGTTCCATCTCGGTGGCGACTTCGACGGAGACGGCGGCCACGACAGCAGCTTCCACCGGCGCTGAGTATTCCGGACCGACGCAACGAAGGGGTTGCAGCAGCGGCATCTAGTCTCCTCGAGTGATCGTTCAACTTGCTGATGTGTCCGTGTCCTTCATACTCTGGAAGCTGACTCATGGTGAGTACTTGAATCCTTCATAATTTTTCACTTCCTTGATTTCGACAAGATGTTCATCTACTTTCCAAAATTTTAGATCGAAGGAAAGATCAACTCCATCTTCTTCCTAAGTAACCAAGACCAATCGATCTTTGATTCGATCTCTGTCGGTATTTTCTTGACCTTCGCTTCAGATGTAGAGTTCACGCATACACTATGGCATAAAAGTCTTAGATTTTCGGTTTGGATGATCTACAGGAGGTAGAACAGAGGATCGGTGAGTTGGGGTTCGAGATCGATTCAATCGGACATGAGATCGGTGAGTTTAGCAACTCGAATTTTCCTCATTCATTAATTTGACAAATTAATGGTTCTTCTAAGAAGAATTTTTCTTCGTTTGATATGATGCCTGTTCATGGAATTCTGCTATAGGATTTTGTTTCCATTGGACACGAAGAGCTGTGTCTGAGTTTGATCCGTAGCACTGTTGGATTCGTTTCTTTAGGTAATCATTTTCTCTATTATAGTTGCCTAAGAGTGTTTGGGTCTTGAATAAGTGTGTGTGGCCAGGACCCGGACTGGATAGGGTGGTGTTCGCGTGTGCATTGCTGGCTTGATGTTCGAACCTGTGTGCGTGTCCGAGACTGTCCATAACCATGTCCGCGTATGCTTGATTATAGTTAGTCGGGTGCTGAGTGCTGTCAGTGCATCAGATTACAGCTGGACTAGGAGCGCAGGCTTAATTGTTGTTTGTGTTCAAATTTATTCTATATTGAATTGTATATTTTATTTTGATTTGAGTTTTACGATTGATTCGATTTTTTTAGATTCAATTCGGTTTGTTGAGTAAACTGGTAAAATTGATAGTTCATTTTCCTGTTATTTTGGGGATTGAATGGCTTTGTTGAATGGTTCCTTCCTGAACAGCACATAGCTGCTATTTTTATAAACTATATGTGTGTTCTACAGAACTTCTGAGTGTGTGCTTGAGTAAACTTTTGGTGTAGGTTCTGCCAGCTCAAGATCTTTCTGTGAAATTCGAAATTAAGTTAAATTATGCTACTGTGGATTAGTGTAGGCTGGGTTAAATGTTGTGATGAATTTTTTTCTTGCACCAGAGCATACTTCTATGTGTTTTGATTGCAACTTGATCGTTGAAGAACAGTATAGTTAGAGGGTGACTTCGTGAGTTGGGTTCACTAGTTGAGAATCTTTCTGTGTGTGGTATTGGTTCTTAACCTGTGTACAGGCAATTACTACCAGAAAGGAACTGATGAGTGTTGGACTGTGCAAGTCTGTAATATAGTATTTTTCTTTTAATCCTTGCCTATAGTTTTGATTTAATAATTTGAGCTGAGTGTTGAAGTCATATACAAAAGATGAGTTTAGTTAAAAATGAAGTAACTCTATGTACCAATTGTCTGGATTTATGACAGTAGAGTTGATCCACTTGTTGAAGTGGGACTGCATATTTTTAGTTGTTTTTTCTAAGAAATTGGTAATATATATATATATATTATATATAATATATAATATATATATATTATATATATATATATATATATATATTATGGAAATATCTATAAAAGAAACTATTTTTGTATGAGATAGGCTATTTAAGTACTAGAATGATAGAATGATTTTTAGACTGTAACCTTAAATTAGCTTATAGTAAGCTAAGTTTAGTGATTATTAATTTGTAATTAATCAACTTGTACTTAATAACCAGGAGGACATCCAGCTCCACTGATTACCTGTACTTTCTCGGAGCAAAACAAGTACTTTTCTATGGTCTTGTGCATTTACATATCTTGTTCTCCTCTTCTGTGACACGTCATGACACGATATCATGTACTCTCGTACTTTCCTGTTCTTGTACTTACTTGTGCCGGGAAGGAAAATACACTAGCTATGTGACCAAACTCCGATTACTATATTCATGTAGATAGCTTAGGCCTCGCATCGTGCACGCGGGTCCTAAGCCGTACCGATATTCATGTACTCCTGTACATATTCCTGTACTCACCCCAGTCGGTCACGTAGGCTAGTTGTATTTCAAATATTGTACACATGTCATGTCTTGTACTTTAGGTTCATAGTTATATTCCTGTACTTTATTTCCTGTACTTATATTACTGTACTTTCCTGTTCATTTCCTGTATTTCGTATTTCATGTTCCCCTGTACTCATTTCCATATCATGATGTTCTTGTTCATTACCTAGAACTGTACTTTGCTCCGCTCCTGACTAGGATATATTGTCGGTGAGATGGATGCTCTGTGTGAAACTTACTATGGCCGTGAGCCTATAGATGCAGTAGAGCCAACTGGAGTTGCTCTGGACATAGAGGCTGAGGAAGCCTAGTATCTTACCCTTAGCAGTTTATATTCTACTTGTACTTGAGACAGTCAGACTTTATTTTAGCTGGATGAATGTAATAACTTTTAGACCTGTACTTTGATTCTGGGATTCGATATTAGATGCTGTAGTTTATATTCATTCTTATCTGGACTTGTAGTTTCCCTAGAGATTGGTACAACTTACTTCATCGTGTCCAACGATGAAGGATGGGCGTGTCCGACTCGTGTCCGATTATTCGGGAGCGGGTCGTGACAGGCTCCTCCAGCCCGACATTCACAGCAGCACTGTAAGGAATCTCTCATCTGGAGGATTGTCGTCGACAACCACATAGGATGTCTACCTAGGCACCCGTTCCAGAAATAAGCTTCCAACACACGGGAGGGCATCCTCGACCTCCCTGGGGGTAAATGAGGCTGGGGGTAGCAGTCCCCTCAATGTATGCGACAACCCGGTATTTCAAAAGTATGGGCAGGGGGTAGCAATCCCCTGGGATTATGCAACAAACTTGGACGTCCCCGAGGGTGACCACCTTCGCCAAGATGATGCAGCTTCCTATGAAGGTGGTAGCACCCCTTCTGAGTCCGAGGAAGAGAACATTCCAACATTTCTCGATGATTTCACTGTACGGGAGTATGACACGAAGAGAACCTCTTCTACGATCCCTTCCACGTCTACCCATGTACGGACAGTCTTTATGGCCGATGATGATCATGAAGGACCTACTGATCGACAACGTCTAGAAGTAATTGAAGCCATGCTCCTATCCTTGGTCAAGTCAGTAGACAAAATCGAAGCTGCCTTGCCGACTCAACCATCAAGGACACCTGGACAACAAGCTTGGGACCCGTTGTCAATGCGGACTCCAACACGACCGCTCCTCCTTTGGGGGACAATCCTCTAGGAGCATCCGCTCCTTCAGCTGCAGACGAAGCCAGGGAAGCAAGGAGGGAAGTCCAGGAGCTTCGAGCAATATTCAATGCCCGAGACTCCTCCCACGACCTCAGAATACGACAGTCGTATCCCGTTGCGTGGAGAGAAGTTCCTTTTCTGCCACGGTACAAATTGTTTCATATCGACTCGTATACGGGAAGACCTTCGCCAGCCGGTACATGACTTATTTTGAGGTCACAACAGACCACTTGCCGCATAGTGACGCCATCCTCACATGATTATTTATCGGAGCATTGGAGGGAATCGCGTTCGACTGGTATCGCAACCTCCCGGACAACTGCGTCCATTCTTTTGACGGCTTCAAACGCATGTTCCTGGAAAGGAGGTGGGACATGATGTAACAATGTCGTCTCTCATGGACATCATTCAGGGAGAGAGGCAGCTAACGAGGAACTATATCGAGCGGTTTCGCCAAACCACGATGAGATTTCCCCAAGGCAATCCCGAAAGCTCCTTGATTGAAATCTGACAGAAGAAGTTGCTCCCCGCAATCAGCCTCTGGATGGACGATGATCAATTCAGGGACTGGATGACCTTCATCTTAAGCGCTACCAATGCGGAAATAAAGTTAAAGAAGGCTCGCCAGCTAGGATTACATATCCCAGATGGAGAGACAAAGACAAACGTCCTGGTACCACCTTCAATAACAACAACAATAGCGGTACCACGACGGTACCACCAATAACAGGGATACCAAAGGCAAACAGGTCGTGGTCGCTGGTACGACCAAAAAGCCTGAACAAAAGTTGGCAGAAGCTCAGTGGCCCAAGGTGAATTACTCATTTGAAGATAGTCATGTCAAGCCTATCTTCGACATGCTCTTGCAAGGGGATAGGATCCAATTCCCTCCACCAAGGTGCGAGCCTCGAGTGGCAGAGATGGATGACCCAAAATATTGCCACTCCACCGCTATGTCCATCATTCCACTCACGACTACTTCTAATTAAGCGGTACATCCAGAATCTTATCGACTCCAAAGCTCTGTTGCTAGATTTCGAAGATGTTACCGTGGAGACTTGCTCATGATGTCCATAAACGGCAAGTTCCTGAAGAAATACTATGTCTAAGGACATGCTGGTACTTCCTCAAACCACCAAATCTCCTAGACTGTCGAGTTATGTACACCAAGTACCTCTGAACTTACACTTTATTAGTTTCGAGTGGATTCACATTGTATCCCCCTGGGTGACAAGTCATGTATACTAATACCTCTGAACTTCCACCCTAATGCTTCACCTCGCCGGAGTTTACCAGGCTTATTGCCATCTCTGAGCAAACTTCCTACTCTTGATTATCGTATATCACGTCCATATTACCTCTGATACCGATAGTCTCATGACTTAACACCTGTACCCAATCTGGGATAAAGTTATGGTGTTAAGACCACAGAACCTATCACGTCCACATTACCTCTGTTGGGTTTTGTCTCAAAATCTATTACCCGCACCACCAGTACGCAAAAGAGTAATAGGTCCACCAAAAATTATTCATGATTATCGTATGTCACGTCCATATTACCTCTGATATAGATAGTCTCCTCATCTAACACCTGTATCCAATCTGGGATAAAGTCATAGTGTTAAGACCACATAACTTATCACGTCCATATTACCTCTGTTGGGTTTTGTCTCAAAATCTATTACTCGTATCACCAGTACGCAAAAGGGTAATAAGTCTACCAAAAATTATTTAAATCTATTACTCGCGCCATAGACGCACAAAAGGGTAATAGGTCCACAAAAAGTCCCCCAGTGAGATGTCCTCTACCAACCACAACTGCTGTATTAGGCCCTCTAGTACAAGCACTTCAGACATCATAAGCAAAAGAATGGAGAAAATGTATCTCTTTATTTCAAGTAAACAACAATTGTGTTTGTGGGGCTACATCTCCAGAGAAAAAAAGAGAAGAGAGAGGGAAAATCCACTACTCATCATCGACACATAGTTTGGTGAGTATGTCTTCCAGCTGTGCTGTTGAGCGCTCGATTTTCAGTCTTGCTCGGCGTTCAGCTTCCTGGGTCAGCTTTTCAGCATCCTCAATATATGCATGAGCCTGCCAGTTGCCCTCTACCTTCTTCAGTGCACCGTCCAGAGCGGCAGAGGCTCGTGTGACTTCATCGGTCTCCTTGTAGATCTTTTCTCTCTCGACGGTTGGCTTGGAGCTCAGTCTCCAGAGATGCCAGCTTGGCTTGGAGCTGGAGGATCTGCTTGTTAGTTTCAGTCATAGCACGAACGATGGTCTCCTCATGAGCTTGGCAAACCTCTCCCTTTCGGCTCAGCTTGTCGTACTTAAGAGAGAACTTTTGGAGGTCTTTCTCCAAGGTGGGCTTGGTCGTCTCCAATACAGCCTTCACTTTTTCTACGGCTGTTACGAGAAAGGAACACTTCTGTTCCACTGCAGTGGGCACGTCGACCTGCCGTAATTGTTACAATTGGGTTAGGCATCGATCAGCCTCTGCCAGTTTATGCTCTAAAAGAGTAGCCATCTTTTCTCCATCCGGGAGCGTCTTCAGCAGTTCAATCTGACCGCAAGCACAATGACGAGCTACGGCGAATGACATTCCTCTCCTCAAAGCAGCTTCAACCCCCCATTTCAAATCGCAGTAAAAGCTCTCGACTATGTCCTTTGACGACTCATCTAACTTCTCCAAAGAGGACGGCATCGAAGGGATAGCAGCTAAGGAAGCTGAAGGCGTCTGGGAAGGAGGCGCAACAGAGCTTGACGACCCTGTTAGAAGGGAAACAAACCCCGAGCGATGAGATTTCCGTGCAGCGGCAATCTGCTCCTCTGCGGTCCGAAGAAGCTGAAGACTGGGCAGATCAGAAAGTTCAACTTTCGGGGAAGAGGCAGCTTCAATCGATCCTGTATCCACCAAAGAGGTTGAAGGAGCCGCGACTTCTGTACTCAATACGGTGGAGGGCCCCTCGACTCGAGCTGAAAGGAGAGAAGGGACACTTCTTGCTTGTACCAGGTCAACACCTGGATTTTCTTCTATTCCTTCCTCCGCGGCCACACCTACCATCGATAGTGGAGAGGCAGGCCCTATAGGTCCAGAACAACCGACAATCAGCTTGACCCGAAGAAGATGGAGTTGAAGCAAAAAAATTTCCTCATTGGTAAGAATGTGACATAGCTTACCAGAGGAGGGGGAAAAAGACTGGGGCTCAGTCGGAGTAGTCTCAGCTCCTCCCGCCGCCTCCACACCCCCTGTAAGGTCAGCAGCGACGCTCAAACCACCCACGTCTACCTACTCAGCCCCTGTTGCTCCAGGAAGAGACATAATTATATCGGCTCCAATTTGTGAGGACCCCACAGCTCCAGGATAAGATCCCAGAGAGGAAACCGCACGTGCAGCATCTGGTGACAGAAGATTTGCTTCCTCCGATGCATGCAAAGAAGAGCCTTCAGATAATGTTTCGAGAACAACATTGGGGCTTGTCGTGAAAGAACTTACCCCCGTGTTGACTTCAGTGTCACTATCCATTTCCTCGACGGCAGGCCCACGGAACATAGCCGCAACTCACTTCTGGGAACGAGGCCTATCAGTGACAGGGGGTTCAGGCCTGTTTCGTTTACGCGGAGGGTTCGGTACAGGGGAAGGCGCGCGCATCGCTAAAGGACTTACAGAGGGCTGGAGATTTTCAGAGTTATCCCCCTCCTCCTCCGTACTGTCAGAGTCAGAATCGGAAGCCTTCCTCTTCCCCTTTCCCATCTACTTGTGGGATTCCCTCTGTCGCTCCTCCAATTTCGTACCAACAATAAAACTAGTACGTGGATCAAAGTCATCATAGGGCGCGTTCACGGACACATGACGAAGGGCCGCCATATACGAGATATGCCCCGAAGTCCCGGTGTCAGGCAGGATGAAGCTGGCCTGGGTGTGGGTTGCCGAATAATAGTGCTAAGTCCGAATACCATCCAAGATGCTTCCCTCGAAACCCAGGCAGGGATTAGGGTTATTCAAATATAATTGACTATACCCAAATTATCGAGAGTATCGGCAGGGTAAGTATGGTTCCAAGTATATAATATTGCAGTTGCGGTACACCAGATGTGAGGGGCGGATACTCTGCAACCAGCAAAACAGCTTGTCGGACAGGGCCTGAGGCGCAGCAGCGCTATCGAGGTGAATGCGTCCCATCTCTTCATCAGTAAAAGGTGGGACCAACACAAAAAAGGAGTATCTGTCCACCCGTACAAGAGCGGCTCGGCAGTCGAGAAAGGTTTTATAGTTCCAGGGCATGTCGCGATAGTGATAAATGAAGGCATCATCACTTGTCGCATTATCCTCCGGGCTAGGTCGTATCAGAGAGGGGCAATGCATCAGCAGCCACCCCATTAAATAATGGTATGGTAGCTCAATTCTGTTGAAGGATTTCGTAAATTCACGAGCAATAACATTTGACGTAAAAATACGAAGACCCCGATGAATGTTGCATACCATAGCAGAAAGCAGAGCCAACTTGCCTCCGAAGACCAGCTTCACCGCCGGAAGGATCAGGTTGCGGCTGATCCTCTCAATCGAACCAAAGCCCTCCGAGACGACACAAATCCTCAGCCATATCATCAGGTACCCGGCCAAGATGGCCTTAGCAGACAGAGGTTGGGTATCATGATAAAAATAGCTGAAAGTGTCGCTCAGACTCCCGAATCTGTCACCAGCAGCCCGGGCCCTCTTGGTGCTTCGTACCTGTGCACCCAATTTTTTCTGAGACTGGGGGCTCCTAACGACAACCCGACCAGAGGCGTTAAGGTCAAAAAGATAACCGATCCAAGCCTTGGTATGAGGAAGGTTCCCTTCTGAGCTTTCGTCCTTCTTCTTGGATATTTGTTGACAGGTGCTATGGTGACATAGCATTTCCTGGTATACGACAAGGAATCCGGAGAACCGCCGCTCCAGTTCTTCAAACTCTTCGTTTGTCAGGGTACACTCCTCATAAGCTTCATCTCTCTAGGACAATTTGGACACATCATGCATCTCGTGAAGAGCAAGCCCCATCTCTCCTCTGAGAGTAAAGAAGGTCCCAGTTCAACAGTTGTACATCTCGAGCAGTGCTATAAACAACTTCGAGTTCATAAAGAAGCCATAGCAGGAGCCCCTAACGGCGTAATAGAGGCCGATCCGCCGTAAGGTGTCCTCATAATCTGCCAAGATCCAAGAGGTCAGACTGACCCATGGAGGGGAATGTTGCAGCCAGTTCAATAGCGACAATCTTCCTGCAGGGTATGACCCTTTGCGAGCAATCTGATTCAAAAAATGTCGGCCTCGGAGAATCGCATGTTGGGCTTCAGTTCGTTAATAAGACTGCCAGGAGCCAGCCCAATGACAGAGTAGCTCATTGCCTCCCTTACTGCAACCACTGACCGTATAGGATTATTAAAACAGATATGGCCTACGAAGACTCCCTATTGATCCAGAGTTAGGGAACCCGACATCTTTCTTTCAAGAGGCACCATATTGAAACCTGATAAGGGGAAGTGGCGCTCCATTAGGGGTATGTGAATCGCTTCTCCCTGAAAATAGAAGTCCCAACTCTCAGATATCTCTATAATGATCGGGTCTAAAATAGTCAGGGCATCCTCGAACAGAAACATAGGCTTCAGATGAATTCCATTCAGCTGCCCAGAGTTCATCATGCTAAGTAAGAAGAAGAAGGTTTGGCTCCTGATCTCCCTTAATCTGTCTTCAGGTTGACTTCGGGTGATCTGAGTCGACACATCTTGGACTATATGGTCAAATCTAGCACCCAAGGCTGACTGAGCATATCCTAACAGAACCTCCCCTGAAGGAGCCGTGGGCAAGGTCACTGCAAAGATCAAAGAAAGAAGACATTCAGAAGAAAACAGAAATGAATGGGTTTTTAAGCAATACACAGAACCTATACGACTCAGTTATGAAGGGAGCATATGTGGCTCAAATTAAGTAACACATGCGGCCTAGGCAATCAGAGCATATGCGACCCAGATATAGGAGGATCCATGCGGCTCAGTCATATGACACCTATGCGGCCCAGATACAGACAGGGTACAAGCTGCATGTGCTCTGATACTTATGCGGCTCGGTTCATGCGGCCGAGTCACACAGAGCACATATGGCACATGCCCCATAAAGGCCAACTGTACACTAAAGGCATTGAAGCCATGGCGCAGCAGTGAAATGTGGTCAGACCCGCGCATAAAACGTGCGATATGGCTGTGTAAATTCAAGTGATCATTCTCCCACCTTACCCTTGATAGGAGAATGAACGTCTGGATGGAAGGAGGGTGACTTCTCAGAAGCGGTCCCCATCCCTTTGTCGGCGGCGCTATAGCTTTAGAAGCTTTTCGGGCTATGGCTAGTCGGAGAAGATGAATAAAATGCAGCAAAGAAAAAGAAATTCGAAAGAGAATAGAAATTTTTTTCTCTCTATCACACAGCCTGTATTTATAGGCTAAAATGGATGGACGCCGCTTCGGTTATCGTGCCATTAAAAGATAATGATGGCCTTTGGATTTCATCCTTAGTAACCGTCATATTTATCTTGAAAAGAGAGTCCAAATCTAAAAAGCAAATCCGAGCATTAAATACGGCGGTGACAGCTAGACAGAGTCTCTTTGCGGCTCGTAATTTTCCTGCAGACCGAAATCTTCCTGCGGCTCGAAGCTTCCCTGCGGCTTAACGTTTTATGAATGTCTCCATGCTTCTTATTTAAAGTATTCCAAATTTGCAATTTGAAAACTTTGAAGGGGGTCTTGTAGAAGCATGGAAAAGATGGAGTTTATTTGGATCATCACTCCATGCGGCCAAAAAAAACCAAGCCGCAGAGGGAAGGCTCTCGAAGATCCCATGCGGCCAAGTGAAACTAAGCCGCAGAAGGAGTGCTCTTGGAGATCCCATGCGGCTAAGTGGATTCGAGCCGTAGAGTGAAGGCTCTCGAAGATCCCATGCGGCCAAGTGAAACCAAGACGCAGAAGCAAGGCTCTCGAAGATCCCATGCGGCCAAGCGAAGCCGAGCCGCATAAGCAAGGTTCCTAAGGCCACTATGCGGCCAAAATGATTCAGGCTCTACTTTGTGGGGGGGACACATGGCAATTTGACCAAGTCTCAACCACCCAGATTTGCTACAACAAAAAAATCTCAACAACCCCCACCAGCTGGCAGCCCAATATCGAGTCTCCGAGTGCTGTTACAGACACGTGGCCACGTGGCTCTTTATGCGGCCCAAAATTTGCTTTATGCAGGAATCACTATAAATAGCAGGGTACCATACCCATGCTAAAGGTTGGCAATCAAAGGCTGGCAATTTTTTCAAGAGCAAAGACTGTGCCTGATAGTCCAAGGAGTGAGACAGAGTTGCTACACTTTTCCGAGCCTCCACCGTCACCTGCCCCAGAATTAAAAATTTAAGCAATTGTACTTAGTTCGTTCCCTAGGACTTATTTCTAGACTTTCTTCTATACAAGCGAGTTTGCAATCAAATTCAATTCATTTGTAATTTTTGTGCTTGATATTTAATGTCAAACACACATATCATCACATACGCTATAAACACCGAAAAATATCACAAACATACATAGAAATATAACAAATATACATGTCCAACAAAGTAAATATCATACATGTACTCAATAAAAATATCAACAAAGTAAATATCACAAACATACATATCCAACAAACATACATGTCCAACAGAGTCAAATAAGAATAAAAATTAGTGTACCAATGATCTATGGGCCCATAGTACCAATACATACAAAAATAATAAAAAAACTGCTGGATTACTGAGGATCCCTGCTGTGCATCTGAGATAACTTGAACTCATACTGCTCCTGTATAAGCTGCACCACAGGGACAGGAGAAGGCAGTGCAACATCTGGAGTCGGTGCCGTCGATGGACCGGGAGGACGTATCTGCTCCAGCTCTCGTAGTCGCTCAGCATACGCAGCAAGGGTACACACCATCCTCTGAGAACTCTCCTCAATAGAAGTATGTATCTGCAAAATTGAGGCAGACATGGTCCTCTATGATCCCTCCAGCTCGATCTGTCTACGCTCTATGCGCTTCGTAGACTCGGTGAGCATCTGCAAGCTGCCAGCTGTAGTCTCCTACAGAGTCCTCAGCTCCTGTATACTACGCTCGAGCGCATCAAATCGTCCGGTGATCATCAGATCGTCGCTCTGCGACACGAATGAGGGCTGGTCAGAAATCCTTTGTAGTAACTCGTCATGCAGCTTGTTTAATTGACGACCAATCTCCTGAGCTCGTGATGACGCCTGTAAAGCTGGGGAGTGCGCAGTGACGGAAGGGGCCCTGGATGACTCTGAAGCCAAATAGGCGTCGTAGGATCCCGTACCGTAGTACGTACCCTTCTGAAGACCACCAACGACAGTCATCCATAGGTCGACCGACGATAGAGCTATAGGCAGCTGGAAGAAAGTACCAGCCCCTTCCTCTGCTGGCGCACTAGCATCCGCCTCCTCTTGTAGCCTAAGATATTGACCTAGAAAAGTGTTTGCTAACGTCTAAGTGTTTGCTAAAGTCTACATAGATATCTATTTCCATGTTTTCTAAATTATAGTAAATTAACATAAGGAATAGAACATACATATGTCTGCGTGGCCCTTTCGTCGATAAACTCATCGGCCCTCCGATGGGTAACCAGGAAGACGGTCACCATGTTGGCGTCCTCACCCTTTTTTACCTGTTGAAATATATTATTTATTATTAATAGTAAAAATTTTATCCAACTATATTTCAAATAATATCCGGTGAAAGAAATGTACGAGACGACAAAAATGCTCTGTCATAGGAATTGGGCCACCACACCACTTACTTGTCCTCGACCGCACCACCTTGGCCTTCTCAGACCGTTCCTGGTACCTGACCCCCCTCTCTGACCCCCCTCTCTGACCCTCCTCTACTTCGAGTATATTCCAAATGGATGCATAGACACATGAGTATTAAATGAGTGTCGTCACATGTTCAACAAGAAGGCCCCCTCTCTGATCCCCCCTCTCTGACCCCCCTCTACTTCCCTGCTTCTCATTCGACTCCCTTAGCATCCTATTTCGCATCATATGATATCCACCTCAACCTCAACCTAGAGAAGTATAAAAATATTAATATTAACTACGGTTCACAGTATTGTTATAGGTATCGGAATCGGTATCATGAATCTCATGGCTTCCTCTACCAGAGCAAAATATAGAACCAAACGTGATGCAGGGCTTCATATTCAAATTATCAGAAGTAAAAAGTTTTCGATTGGTATTAGTTCCACCAATCAAAAACTTTTTACTTATGATGTTTTTAATATGAAGCTCTGCTTCACGTTTGGTTTAATATTTTGCTCTGCTAAAGGAAGCCATGAGATCCATGATACCAATTTCGATACCGATATTGTGAACCATGGTTAATATTAATATTTTTACACTTCTCTAGGGTGAGGTTGAGGTAGATATCATATATAATACAGAATAGTCGGCTGAAAGACCCGAATGGAAAGAAAGGAAGTAGGGAGGCTCACTCTATACACTCTAGGATACTCACTCTATACACTCTAGGATACTACGATATATTACTAGTATACTCACACTACACTCTAGGATACTACGATCTACTAGTATACTCACTCTATACACTCTTACTTATGCAAGCCTTTTGAGGCAATCAGCATTATACCAGATTTTTGAAAAAATCTATAACTCTAATAGGCCCAAAAGGCTTGGCATAAGTAAATTTAATTCCAGATAATATCCTATACCTTAGCTAATAGGTAATATCCTATAGATTAGGTAAACAGTCGCTATACGTTGCTAATAGGGACGTTCAAGCTAGCACTTTGTCACGTCCCAGAACCAGAATACTAGCAAGTGGGGACGCACATGGCCAGCTACGCAATCCCAAAGTACACTAGTACTCTAAAATTACGTATAAGCTGTCAAGACATGGGGGTTACTTCTACAAGCCAACAGTCTATCCTAGGTTAAACAATCCTAGGTATCTCAATCACAGACAATTATACAAAGTACAAGAAGTATGATCATCAGACATACAATAGTAAAGCGTCCCAAACCATTTATACATGGATGATCTTGAAGCTAGTCATACCAAAATAGAAAACTAGCAAGAGTAATAGTCATACATGATAAGCTCTAGCTATAGTCTAGAATACGCACATCATGTTTAGGCCCGTATGCTAAATGCCAAGAACCAAAACACGAGCTAAACATGTGCTCGGAGGCTAAACGTCACCAAAGAATAATGTACATATCAAGTGGAAGAATGAAATGAGAAACCCACTCAGGTACTCTGGTGCTCTGGATGGTCACCGTCGATTAGATGGTGCGGAAGATCCTCTGGACTCCTCTATCAGATCTGGCCAAACAAAACCAGTGGGGTCAGACCCCAAATAGCAAGTACCACAAAGGAGGCCAAACTATGAACTAAAATTAGCAATCACTAACATCAACAATTAGAGATACAAATGAGTAAGAGCAGATCGAGACTCGTGCACTACCAATGCACTTATCACGAACATAGGAAGAAAATAAGTAAGCATCTTAGAGCATACAATAATTAACATGTGACATAATATAAGTGTAGAAATGTTAAGTAAACAGAAGCTTGAGAACATGTAAAATCAACTGGTCATGTAAGCATGTGAGATAGCCGGGTAATACGAACATGGTAACCCAACATAGGGATCATATATAGTTTGTGAGAGAACTGAACATGTGAGCATGTGAGATAACTGAACATATGAGCATGTTAGAACAAAAAATAGAATGACAATGATAGGATGACTTAGGAACTATTCCGGAAGTCAAGTTACAACCCTTAAACCAAACAAGGACCGGGGTTGTAACCCTTCTCTAGAACAGAACTTAGCCTCCGATCATTCATTGAAAAAAGTAAAGCATAAACCATAGTGTACTGAAATAAACATACGGACACTGCCTAGACAAAACTAGACTGGACTGGACTGACTCCATCCATCAATCATGGCCAAGCAATGAGTACGGCTTGATACTTTAACTAACTAGGGTTATCACAAGCCTAGTTACTAATAAGATGCAATGAGATGTTCCAACAGTCCCAAGCCCTGCAGCTATCCGTTATCCTTCCGCAGGTTGAAAGTTGTATTAGGTGGATACATCGTCCAGGAGACAAATGTATTCCATGGTGACTTGGGGGTGCAACACATGACAGTGTGCTGGAAATGCTCCCTACTCGACGGCAGGCTACAAGTCCAATTAAAGCGCCCAGATAACGGGATTGCCTGTGACTGGAAAATCTTTTTATGAACTACTTGATCAATCTAGTCGTTAACCTAGTCAGATTTAGTATGAATCCCTGACCGTGGTAACCAGGGATGCAAGACCTAGACATGATGCAAGACGAGACTGGTAGCTTACACAAGCACATTCAAGAACAATCACCCATGGTGTCAAGATATTAATCAGCATGTCAAGATAGCCGTCGCAACAACATCTTGATTATACATGTCATGTTAGGTTTACTTGTCATATCAAGAGTATGCCACAACGGACCACTATCAAGAGTTATCATGTAAAGGTTGCTTGTTAAGAGTGCGCCACGACGGGCCACTATCATGTTATCATGCAAAGACATGTTCAAGAGTGCACCATGAGAGGTCACTATCATGTAAAGCAGAGAAAGACATGTTCAAGAGTGCACCACAACGGGTTACTATTATGTAAAGCAAAAAAAAGGCATAAATTATGAGTGCACCACAACGGGTCACTATAAAAAAATTTCTAATCATGGCATAGATTGTAAGGTACAATAAATCCAGAAAAGAATGAAAACACATATCATATCACATAAGAAATATTCGAATGAAAGGACATATCCTGACATGTGAGAAGGGATAAGTAAAAGTAACTAATTGACATAAAACAATAATTAAATCTGTGCTAGTGTTAGGTGTACAAAGGGTGTACAATTATTCTTTAACCATACAATATTATCAAATTATGTTAAGAAATTCATTCGTTAAAGAAATCTCAAGCTGTTAGGTAGGGTCGTCGCAATTTAGGCCAAGATAGAAAACATGCCATGCAATCATAAGCTCCATATCAAGAATGAAAGAAACTTGCATAAAATAGTTGCTAACATATTTTTGAAGCCAAGAAAAAGATCTACAACTTTCATGTTGGGAGTTGGAAGAAATTCTGGCCACAAATCAGCCAAATAGAACATAAAACAGCCAAAACAGGCACTATGCGGCATTCTGTAGTACTATGCAGCCTTCTGCGGCACTATGCAGTACTATGCAGCCTTCTGTGGCACTATACAGCCTATGTGGCACTATGCAAGTCATGCGGCACTATTCATTCCTGTGGCACTATTCATCCATGCGGCTCTATGTAAGCCTGCGGTACTGTGCAAGCCATGCGGCACTATGCAAGCCCTATGGCACTATTCATGCCCGCGGCACTATTCATGCGGTACTATTCATGCGGTACTATTCATCGTCCCTGCCAGAACTAGGACAGATGAACTATAAAATGTCCAAATCTTATTTTGGCCATAACTTCCTCAAAATAAGTCGAAATCTAACTTTTTAAAGGTCCATTTTGGGTAAAATCGAATTCTCTACAACATAGAACAATCAAAACATGAAACTAATGAAATTTAGTAGATCAAAACCCAAGAAAAGCGAAAAGACTATAAACTTAGATCTACAAGAATCCATCCATGAAAATCAAAAACTCCAAGTTCTAAAGATGCTTAGAATCATGTCAGGAAGAGTTTAGAACAAACAAAATAACATTTATCCAACATTTGGCAAGATGTACTTGCTGTAATGCCCCGCTCCGCACGGTGCATTATGCTGAAGCGTTGACTCAACGAGTCACGTTGACCAAATAAAATATTTCGATGCGAATCGATACGAGAGTTAAGTTGTCCCGAGCAATGCATCAAACTAAGTTGATGCGAAGAGTTACCTTGCCCCGAAAGAATGCATCGAGTTGAATCGATACGAAGTGCCGCGTTGCCCCGAAGGATAAGTGCGTTGAATCGGCTCAAAGATTCTAAGAAATCGAATCGACCAAGGCGCAAGTCCGAATCGATGCAAGTATTGATTTTAGTTGGTTTCGTGTGCAGGTTATACTTTGACGGAAAAATATTAGAGGTCGATCTTTTGCAATATTTAGTAAGGGGTCCGCGAAATTAAATCGTCGCCTTGCGACGGGATGAGACTTGGGGATGCTAAGGCAAATCGGACGTATGATTCAATGAAGCACGAAGTGCTCGAATGGCTAAGTCAGGAGAGTGGTCGTGCAACGAAGTTAAGAAATTGAGCCGCATCGGCTCGACAAAACGACGAAGGCGTATCGACTCAAGGTGGGAGGATTGACTTCTTTTTACTCCTTCATTCGATGAGTCAAATATATCATTGTATGCTAAGTTAACCTATCGGCGCCACGGGCGTGGTCCGATCGGAAAGAAATCGTATTGTGAGTCGAACACTAAGTTAGAACAATTGAAATAAAACGTGCATTACATACACGAGTCGCTATAGAACATTGGATATCGCAAAGGCGAGCTCCTCGGTGCGCAAGTCGTAAGAACATGGGATAACTGTACACGGCGAGTGCCTTAGTGCACGAACCATACCGTGCCTTCGCGTACGAGTTAGATGGCTAGAACATTGAAAGACAATAGGCGAGCGCCCTAGCGCGCAAGCCCCGAACATTGAATGCTAAGTTATAGAACATCGAAATATGGTCGAAACGTGCCTACGTGCACGGGATAATAAAAGATGGCTTCGTTGCGAGAGAATACAGTTGTGGCATGAATGTGGCGGAACTGTCGGATATGACATGGTGCCTCGAAAGGTGTTCAAGACCTTCGGGTCATTCGGTTGACGAGCATTGAGTTGAGGCACGATGCCATTGAATCATTGAAACGAAGTACGAAACGTAAGAACACAGAAAGTTAACGAAAGAGGTACAAGATGATAAGTCTGAGTCTCGAACTCAAGACTATGTTTGGTTGTTTGAATTTGATTACTTGAATGATAGGGCGTTGCATGGTCGATTGGAATGGGCTCGAGATTAAATTGTGATAATAGCCCGTGCACGAGTGTTTCCCCCAAAACGGTTAAATACCGGAGGAGCGCCCCGGAACCGATTGGCCGCGGAGGGATTCGAATAATCTTTGTAGGCGCACATCCTTAAACAAGATAGGAAAAGCCACAAATGATGGTATGCAGTGGGAACGTTTCGGTTGTTGGAAGGTGACCCAACCCGTGAAACGCCGGACAGCCCGACCAAATAGAGAGAAAGAAGGAGAGAAAAGAAAGGAACTCCTTTAGTCCATTCCGGCGCGGATACGCCAACGGCCCTCATATAGTTAAGGAACGATGGGTTGAAAGTGTAGACGCGTATGCGTCCCGCATAGAGATCCTGCTTAGAGATGCACATATAACATGACAGAAAAGGAATACAGCGTATTCACCTTGCATCGGAGCAAGGGCGAGTACGTCGACTTGGTAAGTCGTGCCACGAATCAAACACGAGATTGCTTGTTTGCTTGCCTATTCAATTCGATAACATGCTGCTATGATAACATGCTTTAGGCTTTCAAAGATGCCATGAAATTGACCCTAAGGAGAACATAGCAAGATCATAAGCTAAGTTGCATGATTCAACATAAATATTAAAATGTCGGTTTGGAAAGATGATCTTTGCTTCAGTACATGCGAGGACGAACGTACTGATCCCCCACCAGCTTCATGCAGGGTGCAGGGAATGGATTGCTCGCGGCGAAGCATTGCTTGAACGCGTTAAGGCTTGGAATGCCGAAGCGCATTGAAGCTTGCGATTGTATTGACGCTCGGCTACGCAGCTGGATTGATGCGGCCGAGATATAGAAGGCATGATGTATGGAACGGTGAAATCCTTTGTGGGCAAGAGAGAACCTGAGAGTTGTAGCCAATCTGGCATATATATTGTTAGGCTATCGAAAGCCTTTGTAATCTCAGTTTCGAATATCAATAAAGAGAATTGTTTCGTATACTCTATTTTCTTATCGTTGTTTAATCGAATCAAAAGATAACCATTTGAGAACTTGTCATCTTGTCTTGCACGAGCACAACTCCAGGCTCGTGCGGCATCACGCCCCCTGCGAGGACGATGATTCAGGTGATTACGGGTCGGGGCGTGATAAATTGGTATCAGAGCTCTAGGCTCAATTTCCTCTGGATGCTCGCTTCATTACAATTCGAAAAGTTTCCCACCACCACTTGATATCACTCTTGACTCTACTCGATGCCGCACTGGATGTTCCATACAATAAGTCTAATACAATCGTGAAATTTTGTCGCATGTGTTTTGGAAATTTTATGATGTTTGCTAAGAAAGTCGCGAAGGGTGTATTGCATTGAATGCAAACGAGCCGTAAAAATATTAGTTGCTGCAAGCGCAACAAATTGTGAAATACGATTTGAGATGTTATCGCAATGTAACATGTTGAAAGAGAAATAAAATAATGCACGAAGTGCAGCGAGTTAATGTGAATATGCGTTAAAATAAAAGTGAGAAGTGATAAGCCAATACCGAATGTGTTAAACGGATTGTGCATTGACTTGGAAAGTCGAGAGTAATTTGTTGCACGAGGTACAGTAAATATCAGAAATGATCGTTGTACGATATGCAATGCGTATTGGAAAGTAAAATCATTGCACGTGGTAAAACGTATATCAAATTAATCGTTGCACGAAGTACAAAGAAAATTGGAAATAAATTATTGTACAAGGTGAAATGAAAGTATCGAAAATAAATCGTAGCACGATGTACAACACGTATCGGAAGTGAAATTTGTTGTACGGGGTGCAACGCGTATCTAAATAAATTGTTGCACGAGATGTAACGTAAGGAAAGAATTGAAATCGTAAATCGATAGAACGAATCGTTCGGTTGCACACCAAACTTATGTTGGCAAACAAAAACATTGACCGAGTTGCATCGGATTTGATAGAATCAAAGTTACGGTTGTGATCAAGCACGATTACTGCGGAAATCGTGAGTCGGAAGAGATCGTTAGTTTATACTAAGTATAGTGCGAGGGAAATGGCTTAAATTCCGAGTGGTATATGCCATACCACGTAGGCGATGAATGACTCGATTTCGAGTGGTATATGGTATATCACTTGTGCGATGAATTGTATCGACGCATTGTGAGAATTGCGGAAGGTTTGTCCATAACGGACGGGAGAGTACCGAGACTTGATTTAAAATTTGTATAACGGTATGTTGATGCAAGTGTTCTTCGAAAAATTGGTTGGGACGATAAGGCGAGACTCGTATCAATAAACGATACGTCGAACGAAAGTTATAAGTTGGTCGGACGACCGAGACTAGCGAAACGATTATGCCTTGACGCAATAATCGGATCGACGGGAAAGGAATACTCGAGCTTGCAAATGAGTCGCACGACTTGCGATCTCGGTAGAAATGTTGGACGAGACGAATCGAATCGTACGACTTATGATTTCGATAGAAATGTTAGGCGATGCAAATTATAATTGAATCGCACAATGTGCGACTTCGGTGAAGAGTTGGTTGATGTGAGTAATCGTGCCTAAGAAATAGTTGGTTACGTTACGACGACACTCATTTGAGTACGACTGAAAACACGCAAAACTTAGAGGGCGAGATCGTATAACTCGAGGGCACGATGTTGGATAATCGGTAACTCGGTGATGCGATCAAAGTATAGCGGGATACGACGAATCGGAGAACGAGTGGATGCGTATGGAAAAGTTTGTTACGAACTTGGATGTATGCGATGTGAGTTAAGTTTACGTTGAAACGGATTCGAAGTCGACCTACTTGCTATCGAAATTGATATGAACTATCAAGATCGATACGCAAGGAAACGTAAGCACGATGTTAGAATACAAAATGGAGTGCACCTTCCGCTATCAAAGTTTTGTAAATAACGATACGAGAAGGAACGAACTGGTTGATCGTGAACTTTGTGATTAAGCAAGACGAGACTATAAGTCATCGACGATTGCTCGATGCGTATAGCATCTTGTGTGTCGACCCACGAATAAGATAGACTCGAACTCGATACGAGTAGATATTTCGTAAATTTGCGAAATCATCGACGGTAGTGCATGACTTGACTCGGAGGATAGTTGCGCATCAGTTGCGCCGATAGAAACAGTTTTGTCCGAAATTTGGGTAGTCGCATAGAATCGTCGGAACGTGATTTGGCTCCGAAATAAGATATAGCATGGTTCGTAGTAAATTATCCTTCGTTAATGATCCACAATTATCGAGCGTAGCTTCGGGGCAGCTGACCCTAGAAGACTTGACCGCCAAATCAAATTGAATGCTACAAACCGTAAGATGACCCATGCGATATCGCATATGGGATTGCACTGATAACAAGTATAACACGGTACATGTTGATGATAAGTCTAGGCGATCGAGAATTATTGGAACAACTTTTGATTAAGAATGATATAGTTAGATTTTGAGTATTCGTTGGATGAATGCTTGAATGGTTATGTTGGTCGACGATCAAACTAGAAATGCACCAACGAACTTGGTGATTCGGATAGGCGATTGCGAGAAACGTGCTATGCACGAGAGGAAACGATACGGGAATGACTTACGAGTCATGTCGTTAGATTCGGATTCACCTTACAATTGAGCTTGCATAAATCAAAATTTACATTCGATGTTACGAGATGGATAAGTTGGGAATTTGGTTAGTGAATTCCTACTCGTTAGGAAATTGAAAGTAAGACGCGTCGTAAAGACCTTCGTGCTAAGGCGATCGTTGCCTTGAGCACCGTCGCCTTGATGTAAACTTTCGTGTCGGATAGATTGTGGCCTTTGTGCAATGTCAATTTAAAGTTGTGTCGAGAGAAGTTAAGCACGGGGACTATATAAGTAACCTAGCGGGCGTAGTCCCGAATGTTGATAAGGAAATCGTAATCGAGATTGCATAGTCAGACTTTAAAATAGTTGGTTGGCGATTTCGAACGCAAGGCGTTGCGAAGGATCGTTGCGATCGGATGCGCGATGGCTTGACGCGACGCATAGAGTTGGTAGTCCATATGAAACATACGAAATAAGAAATACGATTTTGAATCGCATCGTGTGCCTTGACTTTTGTTGGATGATCGCGTGTGTATCAATATACATATGCAATGAAATTGCAAGAACAAGTGCTAAGGATAAGTCCGATCGAGAGTACGAGATGGCAAGCATAGGATTGAAATTTACCTGTCAGCTTTGTTCCAATTTGCTACCACTAGAATTGGTCAAAATACATATATCTTCGGGACGCCTTGAATATAGGTATGGATCCAAATCGAGTTGTATACAAAATTCAAATCGAGCTGCAGGGAAGACTATAAAATGTTAATGAAAAGCTTGCGAGATAGTGTGAAACTGAACAACGTTGGTGGGATGAGATCGTGAAACGATCTATAAAACACTTAGTCGAAGTGTTGGTTTTGGTTCGAGGACGAACGTTGTTTTGAGTGGTATATTCTGTAATGCCCCACTCCGTACGGCGCATTACGCTGAAGCGTTGACTCAACGAGTTGCGTTGACCAAATAAAATATATCGATGCGAATCGATACGAGAGTTAAGTTGTCCCGAGCAATGCATCAAACTAAGTTGATGCGAAGAGTTGCCTTGCCCCGAAAGAATGCATCGAGTTGAATCGATGCGAAGTACCGCGTTGCCCCGAAGGATGAGTGCGTTGAATCGGCTCGAAGATTCTAAGAAATCGAATCGACCAAGGCACAAGTCCGAATCGATGCAAGTATTGATTTTAGTTGGTTTCGTGTGCAGGTTATACTTTGACGGGAAAATATTAGAGGTCGATCTTTTGCAATATTTAGTAAGGGGTCCGCGAAATCAAATCGTCGCCTTGCGACGGGATAAGACTTGGGGATGCTAAGGCAAATCGGACGTATGATTCAATGAAGCATGAAGTGCTCGAATGGCTAAGTCAGGAGAGTGGCCGTGCAACGAAGTTAAGAAATCGAGCCGCATCGGCTCGACGAAATGACGAAGGCGTGTCAACTCAAGGTGGAAGGATTGACTTCTTTTTTCTCCTTCATTCGATGAGTCAAATATATCATTGTATGCTAAGTTAACCTATCAGCACCACAGGCGTGGTCCGATCGGAAAGAAATCGTATTGTGAGTCGAACACTAAGTTAGAATAATTGAAATAAAACGTGCATCACATGCACGAGTCGTTATGGAACATTAGATATCGCAAAAGCGAGCGTCTCGGTACGCAAGCCGTAAGAACATGGGATAACTGTACTCGGCGAGTGCCTTAGTGCACGAACCATACCGTGCCTTCGCGTACGAGTTAGACGGCTAGAACATTGAAAGACAATAGGCGAGCGCCCTAGTGCACAAACCCCGAACATTGAATGCTAAGTTATAGAACATCGAAATACGGTCGAAACGTGCCTACGTGCACGGGATAATAAAAGATGGCTTCGTTGCGAGAGAATACAGTTGGGCATGAATGTGGCAGAACTGTCGGATATGACATGGTGCCTCGAAAGGTGTTCAAGACCTTCGGGTCATTCGGTTGACGAGCATTGAGTTGAGGCACGATGCCATTGAATCATTGAAACGAAGTACGAAAGTAAGAACACAGAAAGTTAACGAAAGAGATGCGAGATGATAAGTCTGAGTCTCGGACTCAAGACTATGTTTGGTTGTTTGAATTTGATTGCTTGAATGATAGGGCGTTGCATGGTCGATTGGAATGGGCTCGAGATTAAATTGTGATAATAGCCCGTGCACGGGGTTTCTCCCAAAACGGTTAAATGCCGGAGGAGCGCCTCGGAACCGATTGGCCGCGGAGGGATTCGAATAATCTTTGTAGGCGCACATCCTTAAACAAGATGGGAAAAGCCGCAAATGATGGTATGCAGCGGGAACGTTTCGGTTGTTGGGAGGTGACCCAACCCGTGAAACGCCGGGCAGCCCGACCAAATAGAGAGAAAAGAAGGAGAGAAAAGAAAGGAACCTTTAGTCCATTCCGGCGCGGATACGCCAACGGCCCTCATATAGTTAAGGAACGATGGGTTGAAAGTGTTAGGGTGTATGCGTCCCGCATAGAGATCCTGCTTAGAGATGTACATATAACATGACAGGGAAGGAATACGGCGTATTCACCTTGCATCGGAGCAAGGGCGAGTGCGTCGACTTGGTAAGTCGCGCACGAATCAAACACGAGATTGCTTGTTTGCTTGCCTATTCAATTCGATAACATGCTGCTATGATAACATGCTTTACGCTTTCAAAGATGCCATGAAATTGACCCTAAGGAGAACATAGCAAGATCATAAGCTAAGTTGCATGATTCAACATAAATATTAAAATGTCGGTTTGGAAAGATGATCTTTGCTTCAGTACAACGAGGACGAACGTACTGATCCCCCACCAGCTTCATGCAGGGTGCAGGGAATGGATTGCTCGCGGCGAAGCATTGCTTGAACGCGTTAAGGCTTGGAATGCCGAAGCGCATTGAAGCTTGCGATCGCATTGACGCTCGGCTACGTAGCTGGATTGATGCGGCCGAGATATAGAAGGCATGATGTATGGAACGGTGAAATCCTTTATGGACAAGAGAGAACCTGAGTGTTGTAGCCAATCTGGCATTATATTGTTAGGCTATCGAAAGCCTTTGTAATCTCAGTTTCGAATATCAATAAAGAGAATTGTTTCGTATACTCTGTTTTCCTATCGTTGTTTAATCGAATCAAAAGATAACCATTTGAGAACTTGTCATCTTGCCTTGCACGAGCGTAACTCCAGGCTCGTGCGACATCACGCCCCTGAGGACGATGATTGGGTGATTCCAGGTCGTGGCGTGACACTTGCCTTAGGTTGGAGGAGAGAATGAAGAGGAAGAGGATGAAGAGAATGAAAATAATGGAGGAGAGAGAGAGAGTTGGGTTTTATACAAACTTTCTCATCTCAAACCCACCTAAACCAAACCAAGCCCAATACCAAGTTGAACCGAACCAAATTAAACCAAGTCAAGTTTATCCTATATTGGAAAAAAAATTAAAATATTCAAAAACCAAGAAATACGAAATATGGCTCAAAATACGTACCCGTACATAAATACTGATACAGTGAGACGAGTCTCACACATTTACCTAGTTAGCACTTACCATGAAATACTTGGTGATACCTAGCTAGCACTTATAACTGTATATTTCTATACCTAGCTAGCATTACCATGAAATAATTTTGAAATCAAACATGGGCAATTTACGAAAATAACTTGTTCCTAACTCGTCCGCTAGAGCTTAATTGAGTAGTTTATTAAACAGTTGAGCTTATGGTAGGAAAGCTCGATTTTCAAATTAAACAAGACAGTGTATGTATATAGGTCGAGAATCCAATGTGAACAGGAAGGAAATTAAAACCTAAGTAGCACATAGTTTACAATTCTAGACGGCACCAACATAATTTGGAAGACTAAATTATGATAACGGCATCCTAACTATACTGTCTGTGTCAGCGTGTCGTGTCTATGTGTCATGTCTGTGTCAGCGTGTGTGCGTGTCGTGTCAGCGTGTGTGCATGTAATGTCGTGTTAGCGTGTGTGCGTGTGTGTGTTTGTGTAAGCGTGGTGGTTTGTCAGCGTCTGTGCGTGTCGTGTCAGTGGCACGTCAGGAAACTGGATATAGGGTTAGGGTTTACCTGCCTTGGTCGGGTCGGGTCGAGGTGGCCGGGGCTGGGGCAGCGACAGAAAGGAATGGTCTGGTCGGCGTGGAGGCGGCGACGAGGACTATCGTGCCAGGGGCGAAGGGGGTTGGCGGTGGAGGAGCGGCGAGGAGGATGTCGGAAGGGAGAGGGGTCACCGCGATGAGGGGGTCTCGGAGGGAGGGGGGTCGCCGGAGGGACGGGTCGTCGCGGACGAGAGGGGGAGGGTAAGAAAATTTGGGGACGAGAGCGGGAGATAAAATTTTTGGGTTAAAAAAATGAAAAGACAATCGCCGGAAACCCTATATGAAGCTTTTTAGCGACATCAGAAAATTCGTCGCTGTTAACTAAAATATGGCGACGTAAGAGGAGGAGTTCGCGAACCGTCGCTAACTAAACAAAACATCGACGTTTTGCACTAACCGCGACATCTTTTTCCAAACCATAAGCTTGTCGCTTTAATGTCGCTAAACGTCGCTGATGGTGACGTTCAGCGTGGTGTAGATTGGTAACGTCGCTAAATACACAAAAATTAGCGTCGTTTAAATAGGAGTCGTTAAACTCATCGCCAATATGACTTATTTTGGTATTGATATGTCAAATTTTTATGGAGCTTTGTTATGCTCCATAGCTGATCACATTCTGATAGAAAAGGCTTTCATGATGATGATGTGATAGGATTTCAAAAACTGGCACACAATTGAACTAGTTTTTTTTTAAGAAAACTTCAATAAGTTATTGTTACCAGTAGCTACCTCTTAAAGAAAAAGTAGAAGTTGCAAAAAAGAATACTCCTTATTCTTGTAGAGTTTGGCTAACATAGGATATAGAAAGGTATTGTTTAGAAATTTACGGTATCCATAGAAGAAATATTGATATGTTTGTAGGGAGGGAG